>VDFB02000002.1:183868313-183902033 GCA_007258455.2 Sequoia sempervirens
CAAACACAACTCCGACATGGGATGGTATATATATTAAGGTTTTGAATTCAGTTTATGTTATCTTAGGATTACATTATTTGATTTCTTTATTTTAGAGCTTCATTTAATGAGTATGGTTGGAATCTAATCTTGTTTTGAATTAAGTTTAGTTTAATTCATTGCTTTCTTTCCATATGCTTTATTCTCCCCTTACGACATTTGACACACTCTATGGGACCTAGGTCCTTAACGTTAACATTTTTGCGAGTTTATTTGAGCTATTGCAGGTTCTAGAATGCTAATGCTCTTTTCTAAAACAATAATAATTTTCACACAAAACCTATAGGATTTTCACACGGCTGTTTCTACATTTCTACCGTAATTCCACTTTTTCCAACTGCTATTGCACTAAACATGACCATGGTTGACATTTTAACCACTATTGCCTAGAATAGGTCTGCAATTGCACTTTTCTTGACTCCTATTGACTAACTCGGCTACTATTACTTCAAATAGGAAGTTTGCTAATGTCTTGAATATTACCACTATTGCTTTGCTTTTTTTTATTTTCTTCAATTTTCCTAACCCTAACATTCGATTGTTCATTGTGTTTGTGAAGTTTCTAATGTTGTTGGTGTAGCCCTTACAAGAGTATGACACATATTTGTCGCTAATGGTGTTTTTCATTTATGTTAAAGGTCATTGATAGAAAGGATGTCATTCAAAGGTTCACTTGATGCATTCAAGGATTTCTTAGTTGCAAATGATGTCAAAGATATCAGTAGGTACTTAGTGATTCAAAGTGAGTCAAAGTTGATTTGTCATACATTTAAAAGTGTAATAGAATTTCTTTATGACAAAGTAGTTAGTTAAAAGTGCTTGTTCATGTAAATATTTCAAAGCATTGTATATTCTGGTTCGTGTTCATACAGTTTATGGTGTTGTTGTAAAAGCAAAGAATTGCTTCTTGTGGACAGAGTTGCAAGGGGCTGATGTAAAAGTAGATTGTTAGGAACTTTCCATGATATTATAAAGGAAAGGTTGATGGTGCATGTTGATGGAGTTTTTTGATTTGATGTTTGATGAAAAAGTATCATAATCTCAAAGTTGCTTGATTATGCAGAGTTGCTTCAGTGCAAAGGACAATATGCATCACTAAGTTTCTTCTTGATGCTTACTTGATGCTTCAGAGGTTCTTGTTCATTCAAGTGTTGATGCTGTTGTTACCTATTGTTCACTACTAGCTCAAACAGGTAGAGCTGAATTATAAATTCAAACCAAGGTACACAAGTTGTTTTAAAAAAATTCTGCTAAAGTACTCATATTATGCATTGTTCCATAACAATGTAAATTTCAATGATATTATGCAAAAACATTTCACAAATGATATCATAAGTTTGCATAATATTTGCTATTTTATTTATAACGTATGAACCAGAATCCCACACAAGCCGTGGGAGTAACTCATTTTGATTTTTACAATCAAATAAAGGGTGCATAAACAATGGTATGCTATACAACTGAAAATAATGAAAGCATAGGGTAGAAGGTGATTCGTCATTGCCTGGAATGACGAATCGTTGACAGTTGAGGTTTTTAGTTGTGACGCCAGCTCCAAATCCAGTTTCCAGTTTAAGCTCCAGTTCCAGCTCCAAAAGCATCTACAAGAAAGATAAAGAATGGTGTTAGAGATGGTCTCTAAGCAATGACAAATCAAATCCTATCATATACCTATGCTACCAACAGAAATATAGAATACAATCGATCAAGCATCCATCATATGATTACAAAAATCGAGAGGAAAAACATAATTCAATGGAAGCTTTCAGCTTCTTTTATTTTGCTAACATGTTTGTTTCAGTGTGTAGGAATAGGTTCATTATGTTCAAGATAATTTTATTAGATATGTGGAGTAAAACGGGCTCCCACAAGGGTTGAGCTCGGCATATCAAGGAGGATACACTCACAGGTTTCATATGGAGTCATGAATATTGATAACAGTCATTAAAAGCATCAATGTTGCACTCATCAGTTTCATATTCTTTTCAGCTCTGCTCTACATTTTACATTATATCTAAGTGAAGTATAGAGCCTCTTTGCTTTGAAGAGAAACATAATATTCGAGCATTGGAATGTTTTATAACTTTAGAAGCAATCATCATAAGCAACAATTTTTCCTTAGTCAGCATTTAAAAGGAATGGAGGATATAGATTCATCGAATAGATATGTTTGTTTCAGTGCCAAATGAGATCATGCTACAGGGTAATGTCTTCATCACTTCGACTGTGTGCAGTTTATTAAGTCATGAATCTTAAAGATAAGCGCAACTGCTACTAACAGAGTTGAGAGAAATTCAGATTTAGTGATATTCACAGCTGTTTTTAAATAACAAATGATAGTTCTAGCTGTTATCAGTCATTGACATGCTAGTAAGGTTCAAATCAAAAGTTACAGCCACTTATTGTGGATACAATGGAATGGAATGATATATTACTGTGTGTATATGCATAAAATTGGTCATATTTAATTATTCCTGACATTTAATTAAATATTTATTATTTAATTAATTCCTTTGAAAGTCTTCTATACATAATTAAATTTAATCAATTTAATTATAGTATTCATTCATTTTATTCTCCCACCATAATTAAATAAATCTATTTTATTTATTTAATTATTCCACATTCTACTTGATTAAATTAAATAAATACATTTTATTTATTTAAGTTAATTATCATCTTTTGAATTTAATTAAATCTTTTTAATTAAATTTAAATATTTCTTTTCTTTCTATTTTAAAACTTTCCTCTAAATTAATTAAATACTTTTATTTAATTAATGTCATTCTTTCAAATTTAATTAAGTATTTTATTTAATTAAAGATCTTCTGTTTTCTTCAAATCATAATTAGATATTCTGTTTAATTATGAAATCTTATGATTTCCTCAAAATCTTAAATATTTATTTATTTAAGAAAAAAATCAACATGCACTCATAAATAAATAATTGAATTAGATAATTCATTATTTATCTTATCAAAATCTTTCCATTTTTTTCTTCTAAAAATATGATTTTTAAAACATCTCATCTTATCTCTTCCATTAAAATGGAAAAATTTGGCTTTATTTGTTTTCTTCTATTTTCTCTTCAATCTCATCTATCTTCAACCGTTTGATCTGTCCTGAATTATCACAGCCGTTGACCAAACTAGCCAATTGAAATCTTCAAAAAACTTTATAAATGCACGTGCAAATCCAAGCATTGGTTACACAACATAGGACAAATACAACATACGCATATACTACATCCTTGCATTTTAGCATTTCAGCAATATTCTCATATTAGCATAATCTTGCATTTAGCATAATATGCATTTTAATCTCATTCTTCAGTAGCTTACTTCGTTGAGCTTGGCATTCCAAATCTAAGAGCAACTTGAGCAAAGACGAAATGCTGGAGATAGAGAGCAATAAGACGACTTCAGAGAAGCAGGCCAGTAATAGTTTTTTTTTTTTATTTATTTATTTATTTTAGCTTCTTTGATTTAATGTTTTATTGATTGTGTTGTTATTGATTTAGATTTGATCACATATTTTAATACACACATAAAATGGTGCCCATTGTGGGGCCTATGCCCCGATTTTAATATTTTCTTACAGAGTATTCTGGCAAGTTTTCGTGTTCTGAGTTCGGCGTTTGGAAAAATTCCACGTTTTAGCGCATCCGAGACTTTTTGCGGCGCTTTTGGGATTGCAATTTCTTTATGTTTTTGCAGGTACTCTAGCACATCTGGGGACTATTTTGGCGCTTCTGAGAGTTATTTTAGCATATACAAGGGACAAAATAGCGCATTCAGTCCATTTCATTTTAGAGTTAAATTTTGTGTTATTAAAATGGCGCATTTAATGACTGTTTTAGCACTTTTAAGGTGTGTTTGAGCGCATTTGTTGTTTGTTTATGCGCATCTCGGGTCCATTTGTCTATAATTCTCTGTTCTTTTAGCGCATTTAGGAAATTTCTGCAGCGCATCTAAGGTCTGTTTCAGCGCATCTAAGGTTTGTTTCAGCGCATTTAAGGTCTATTTGAGTGCTTTTAAGGTCTGTTTCAGTGCATCTAAGGTCTGTTTCTGTGCATTTGGTTGTAACACAAAAACATAATTCTGAATCTGATGCCTTCCGTAGACAGAATTCTCTCTGGTTAAAAAGAAGCAACCCTAGGATAGTCACATCTGGATAAAATTGATCAATCCTAGGATAGACATGGCATTTAAAAAGAAACAATCTAGGATAGTCACCACACAATGATCTTGCGGTTAAAATTGGACAAACTTGTTTTTGTGAAGCAATATCTTCACTTAGATTAGATCATCATAATTTGGGTTTTAAAAAAAGCATATTTGTTTGTTTTGTCTATGGCAATAGGTCTATGCTCTCCCCTTAACTGGGTGATCAAAATACCAGACTTTCCTTTCCAATTTCATGCAAATTTCATGCTTTAATTACATCCTTTAGAGAGCTTTTCGTAGTGGGAAAAAGTACTCACCCTACGGGAACGACTCAAGTGGGTTCAAGTCAAAGCCAGACTATTCCACCCCACTATAAAATTTAAAGTAAATCTGGGGAAACCCTCTTTTACCGGTAGTGTGCAAGATAACCATCCCCAAAGCCTTTGTTCTAAAGGTTGGGAGGTCTCCTGAGGGAGTTTATTATTGCCGCACCGAACATAAACCCTTACTACGAACCTAGTGTAGTAACCAACCGAGTCAGTTTCCAAACATTCTAATAATCATAGTGTAAGGGGAGGGAAGAATCTGCCCCCAAGATACTCACCATATAATTGCCAAAGATTGTTTGCTCAGGGGATCCGGTATCCACTTCTATCACTCTGAGTACGCACCTGGAAAAGAAAAAAACACGGGCGCCCTTTCGGGGGTGACATAGTTGTGTGAGTCAACGTAGTTCTAAGATGTGGGTTGTTGATTACTAGAATGACCTACTTGAGTACTAAGAGTGAGTCTATTTGAATTGTCTTTCATGTGCTAAACCTGTGAAAACACTTGTTGAAAAACATTTTCTTGATCATACACTTGATGTTAGTATAGGATTTTTTAAAAACAACTATTTTTCAAAATGTTTGTTGTGTCTTCCATTACATTAACTCAGATAAAAGATCATCCAAAATGAAAGTGAAGAATAACAACTAAAACCATTCGATAATCATTCACATCTTTTGGTCCAATAACGTTCTCAATATTTTCTCTCATGCTTAGGAAGTGGAAATCAACAAAATTAATCAAGAAATCAATTTCCACTAGAATCAAGAAACCCAAGAAATAATTAGGGTACAAGAAGTCATTGCAAAGAAGAAATTTTTTGTATAAGAGTTGACACGTCTTGTTTCATTACCGTGGATTTCTTCATAGATACCAAGACTTTGTTAGGGGATTCACTGACGAGTATGTTGTAGATCCACTGGATTCTCGAGCTCATTATCAGAGATTAACTCTATCCCAACGGCATAATCTTAATCGACCTCTTGAGTTTGATAACATACCTCAACCTTCTATTGAGTATCCCTCACATCCTAGTCAAATCCTCCAGTGATCTTGAATTCCTCCTTCAAAGACAAAGATCAAATCTTTAAGAGTGTGTCTTCCAAAAACAAATTTTCTGATTATTTGATTTACCTTCCCCAACAGGATTCTGACATCCTTCATCATTGGAAGCCATAATCAAAAATTAGGAAACATCATTGATCATATCATAAGATCTCCATCTTATCAGATCAAGAGATCCCCATTATCACACTCATCGAAACTGTGATCTAAGTTTAGAAGATTTCTTCAAAATCACATGCCTATCTTCACAAGATCCCAATACATCAAATCAAGGGAAGAAATCCAACAAGAAGGTCCTACTCAAAACACTCAAGAAGAAGGTCAAAACAATAATCCCCTCTACAGTGTGATTCGTAATCCACTTTTCAACAACGACATGGATAACAGAGAAGAAAATCCCTTCCACAAGTACAAAGCCATAAACAATGCTCCTGTCGATAGCAATGATGAACATGAGGATGAACGCCACCTTAGAGAAGTTGAGCAAGATCCCAAATTTTACAAAGCCATAGAAAAAATCTTACAACGCGATAAAGAGAAATATTTCTCTATCTAGTTGATCAAGGAGCTAAATTATCGCATGACTTTGATACTGAGATCTTGAAGAGCAAACCTGAGGAAAAACCCCCATCTGATCTTGGTGCTTTGACTCTAGAAATTAAAGCACTTAAAGGACAAGTTAAAGAGTTACAAGGGGGAACCATCGCAAAGAAATATACTCTTGAGGACATTTTTCCTTATCCTTTCGATCGAAGTCTCAACATGATTCCATTTCCCAAACATTGTGAAATGCCAAAATTTGATCGCTATAATGGGAAATTAGATCCAATCGATCATGTTAGAGATTTCCGAAATATGACATTAGAATTCGCTCACAAAGACACTTACTTGATGCGGTTGTTTCCTAGGAGTCTTGGAGTTCATTCTATGGAATGGCTATCAAAGATTACACCTCTCGTCAAGACATTTGAGTAATTAATCAACTTGTTCATATCATAATATACTTACAACATCCAACACCAAATCACCATGATCGATCTCTGCAAAGTTGCGCAAAAACCTGGTGAGTCTTTCATTACATTTCTTCAAAGATGGAGAAGAATGTTTGCTAGATATCCACATCATGTTCCTGAAAAGGAAAAGATGGTTACCTTCATTAACAGCTTAAATTAAGAAATGAGCTACCATTTGAACTTACATTGTCCTCCTTCTTTTGAAAAAATGATTGAAAATGCCATAACCATTGAAGGTTCTTTGGTCAAAAGAGGAGTAATCAAACATGATAATCCTAGCTCATCCAATCATCACAACAATCAGGACAAGTCTAAGTTTTGGACTCGCAACAAGAACGTAGTGAATGACGGTGTTGTTGATGCGAATCATGCCTCAACCAAACCATTTGTTCTTAGTGCTCCAAGCACTCGCCACAACAATGTTAACTCAGTTACAAATCAAGGGAACAATTCTCATCCTCCGAGGAACAATGTAAATCAACATTTTACTCCCAATCAAGGGAGTACCAATGATCAAGGTTACCGAGGAACCAATAACAATCATAACTCCTTAGGGAATACCTCGAACACAAATCCGCAGCGATTTTCATTCTTCTCTCGTAGAAGAAATTATACTTCTATAGGGAAATCTTTAGAATCCGCACTCAAAGAATTGATGGCCAAAAATGTCATTACCTTACCACCACAGTGAAACTATGAACCCAGTGTAAAGCCTCCATCATGGAACGAGGCATATTATTGTGACTATCATCGGTGCAAAGGTCATCACACAAATAACTGTCAAGCCTTGAAGAATACTATTCAAGACTTAATCAACAATGACATTGTTACAATAGAAGGACATCAAAAATCAAATGAAGAACACAAAGCTTTTCGAGATCCTTTGCCTAACTACCAAAAAGGTGAGTCTTCTGAAAAAAATGTGAATCATATTGAGGATCTGATAATTAATCATATCTACACTGATGATGAATGGATCAATGTCATAAAAGTCAAAGAAAAGATGGAATATAGGGAGGTTAACACAACAACAAGGGCGCAAGCCAAAGTTGTCTTAAAGGGTGTCCCCTCAAAATCCACTAGACCTACACCTCAACATCAATATGACTTAGTTAACCAACTTCAGAAGACTCTTGCTCAGATTTATATTTTTGAACTCTTGAAGATTTCTCCAGCGCATAAAGAAATTCTCGAAAAATCCCTCTTTGAAACAACTGTATCAACTAATTTGGATGTGAACCACTTTCAAGCCATGGTAGGACATTTATTCTCACCCACCTACTTTTCATTCTCCGAAAAAGATGATGTTTCCATAACTCATCCTCATAATTCATCATTATATTTAGAGGTCATGGTTCACAAGTTTCGTGTTAGAGGATTCTAATAGATGGAGGCGCTAGTTTAAACATATGTACTATGAAGTTGGTCAAAGCTTTGGGAATTTCTAAAGACTCCATTGATTTCAGAAGAAAGATTAACATAAAAGCTTATGATGATGAAGAAAGAGCATCCAAAGGTCTAATAATGTTGCCAATCAAAGTGGGTCCTGTTATCAAAAATACTTTCTGTCAGGTATTAGATCATGATCTTGCATACAACATTTTTTTGGGTCATCCTTGGATCCATGAAATGCAAGCTGCCCATCTACGTATCATCAATGTCTCAAGTTTCCTTATGATGGACAGGAAATCACAATACTAGCTGATAATTCAAAGGCTCAAACTTGTGCAAATCTCAAAACTAGTCAGGATACTTTGGTTCCTAATAATCGAGAAGCTCATAATAGTACTTCTCTAAAAATTGACGCGCAAATTAGTAAGTTCAAAGACCATGGAGTCGGGGAATACTCTCTTTGTTTGGCTAATTTACCTGCATCACCTTGGTCACATGGACAACCTTCTGTCACTCAACATCAAATATCAGTAGCATTGACGTCAACACAACCACCAACGGAACCAATCACAAAGTTTAATGGGCAATTCATCAAGGAAAAATTCCCCATGGAAGATCCTGAGGATAGGGAAATTCTAAACTGGTTATATAAGGATGAAGATGAAGCAGTTTTTAATGCCAAATTACCAACAAAGAAATATGGGAAAGGATATTCTATCATGCAGAAGATGGGCTATGATAAGGGTCCCATCGGGAAAAGAAAAGGAGTAGTTGAACCTATTAATCCTCCGGGACTGACTGCAAAGGAGAAAACCGGATTAGGTTATGACGCTACCTCAAAAGAAAGAACATCTAAAAAGCCGCAAGGCACTGTTTTCACATTACACGAAGGTTTAGGTTCAAGAGAAGCATGTTTGGCCACAGTTCAGAATTTCGTGGAAAATAACTCTGACACAGACTCTGCTGAATATGAATGGGACACCATTTACAATGATGAATTTTGGAGGGATAAAGAGGTTGATATAATACACAAGTATACCCCAACTCTGATCGAAGGTGAAGGTTCAGGGTCCCAACCACAAGAATCCGAACTACAAAGTAACTATGATTCTAGTGATGTTGAGTCAGATTTAAATGAATGAGACCATCGTGAGAATAGTACCATCATTAACCAACCTCATACCTTGTATCCTATGGAAAACTCCATTATGACTATAACCATAGCCGATTTCACGCAACCCGATGACCCGATACCTTTGATTTATCTTGATCTCATTGATTGGGATTCATCTGAACCTATCAATATACCAATGTTTCCAAGTGATGAAGCTATTGTAAACTTCCTTTCTGGAGAAGACGTAAATGATTGTTCCACTAGCGATTTTCAGCATAAAGGCTTTGATCAAGAGGGTGTCAATTCTCCCAGCTGCAAAAATAAAGTTAAAAACAAAAGATCTAATGGTGAAAACTAGAATCTGGAAATATTAGATCCAACAAAAGATAAAATAAAGAGTGTATCAGATGGTGAAAACCTTTCTAAGGCACCAGATGATGGGAATCTTGATACTCTCCTAGAGCATTACCATGAGTGATCGTCCATTTTGATTGAGCCTACAAAAGCCGTCGATCTTGAAACTTCAGACAAACCAAGAATTTTACAACTGGCTACATCAATGATAGAAAAAGAAATACCAGAGTTCATGGAATTTCTAAAAACAAATCAAGTCAACTTTGTGTGGTCTTACGCAGACATGCCTAGTCTTGATCCTGACCTTATTATGCATCACTTGTCTAGCAAACCAGGAGCTAAGCCTATAAAACAAAAACTCAGAAAGATGAATCCCCATGTTGCATTACTAGTTAAGGAAGAACTAATAAAACTCCTTGATGTGGGCTTCATAAGATCAATCGACTATGCCAAATGGATCTCCAACATCGTTCCTGTAGCCAAGCCAGATAAAAGTGTCAGAGTGTGCACAAATTTCAGAGATCTTAATAAAGCATGTCCTAAAGATGATTTCCCACTTCCAAGCATTGACACTATAGTTGATTTAACAGCTGGCCATGCCATGTATTCATTAATGGATGGTTTTTCTCGTTACAACCAAATCAAGATTGCACCTGAAGACCAAGAGAAAATAGCTTTCACGTGTCCATGGGGAACTTACTGTTGGAATGTCATGCCTTTCGGTCTAAAGAATGCTGGGGCTACTTATCAAAGAGCCATGACTACAATCTTTCATGACATGATGCACACATTCATGGAAGATTATGTAGATGACATATTGGAAAAATCATACACTACAGAAGGACACCTGGAAATATTGTCTAAAATATTTACTAGATTGGAAAAATTCAAAGTTCGCCTAAATCCCAAGAAATGTGTTTTTGGGGTCACATCTGGAAAACTCTTAGGGTATATTATTTCAGAAAAGGGAATTGAAGTAGATCCTGCTAAAGTTCAAGAAATCATGGAGATGCCTCCCCCAAGGAACATCAGTCAATTGAGATCATTACAAGGGCGACTTCAATCCATACGAAGGTTCATTGCACAATTGGCCGACAAAAGTCTACCTTTCACACATCTCCTGCATAAGAATTTTCCTTTTAGATGGGATGACAAATGTGAGATGGCATTTCAACAAATCAAGTAGTACCTGATGAACCCACCAGTTCTAGTACCGCCAAATCCAGACAAACCATTGATCTTGTACATTGCCGCAACAGAGACATCCTTGGTGCATTGCTAGCACAAGAAGACCATACAGGGAAAGAACGAGGAATATATTATATCAGTCGAACATTGACAGGACATGAACTCAACTAAACTTTCATTGAGAAGGCTTGCCTAGTAGTGGTTTTTGCTTCACAAAATTTTTGACACTACATGTTAACTCATACGATTAATCTTGTTGCAAAGATTGATCCACTCAAATATCTGTTAAGCAAGGCTACGTTGACAGGAAGACTAGCAAAATGGGTTATGATCTTAAGTGAATTTGACATCCATTATATTGATCGCAAGGCAATCAAAGGACAAGTTATTGCTGACCAACTAGCCGAAGCACCATTACATGCAAAGCATCCCATGCACATTGAATTTCTAGATGTTGATGTCTTTAATGCCGAATCAAAACAAACATGGTCTTTATATTTTGATGGTTCTTTCACCCAACATGGATCAGGGGAAGGCATACTCTTTGTCACCCCTCAAGGTAATACCATTCCTCGGTCATACAGGTTAATGTTTCCATGTACCAACAATATAGCAGAATATGAAGCCTTAATCACCAGACTGAAGATTGCATTAGAATGGAGGATTACAGAATTACAAGTATATGGCGACTCATAGTTGGTCATTTATCAGATCAATGAAAAATATCAGACCAAAGATGATAAGCTATTGCCATACAAAAAGATGGTCGATGACTTCAAGAAGTACTTTGTGGACATCAAATTCACACAAATTCCAAGGATTGCTAACAAAGCAGCTGACGCCATGGCTATGATCGCATCACTGTTACAACTCCCAGAAGCTCATACTCGCTATGAATTTCTGGTGGAACAATCACTTAAACCAGCCTATGACACACCCGAAAGCCAAATCATTTGCCACTTGGTAGGATCTGATTCACCTTGGTATGGCAAGATTTATGCCTACCTAAAAGACGACATATTACCACCTGATTTATCTCGTAACCAAAAGAAAAATTTTATCCGCCAATCCTCTCGCTACACTCTTATCACTGACACCCTTTATCGCCATGGCCTTGATGGTACTCTACTTCGATGTCTCAAACGTGACGAATCTAACAAAGCTTTACAAGAAGTTCATGGTGGTATTTGTGGTACTCATTCAAGTGGACTAACCTTATCTAAGAAATTGATTAGAATAGGTTACTACTGGCCTACAATGGAGAGAGAATCATTCACGTTTGTAAAAACATGCTAAAAATGTCAAATTCATGGGAATCTCATTCATGCTCTTGCACAAGAACTTCAGCCATTTACACCAACTTGGCCATTCTCTCAATGGGGGTTAGATCTGGTAAGAAAGGTTCATCCTTCCTCATCAAACGGGCATAAATTCATCATCACAGCTACAAAATATTTTACCAAGTGGATTGAGGCAGTCCCTCTCACTAAAGTTACCAGCAAACAAATATCATCGTTCATACTAAACTATATTATTTGCCGGTATGGCATTCCTAACTCCATTATTACTGATAATGGACGACTGTTCAAGAATCAGGATGTTGATGAACTTTGTGAGAAATTTCACATTCAACACAGATATTCTACACCTTACTATCCACAAGGGAATGGCCAAGCAGAGGCCTCAAATAAAACAATACTGAAATTTTTGAAGAAGACTGTGAATGATTCAAGGAAAGATTGGCATGTTCAACTCAATCCTGCCTTATGGGCCTACAGGACCAGTGTTCGAACACCAACAGGAGCAACTCCATTTGCTCTTGTCTATGGAGCATAAGCCATCTTACCGCTAGAAGTTGAAATCCCATCACTCAGAGTATCGCTGAAGGGCCTCACAACGGATGATGAATACAGAGTTTCCTGACTCCAAGAACTAGAACTCATAGATGAAAAGAGACAAAGAGCAGCTGACCATTTGAAAGCATATTAACAGATGATGTCTCATAGCTACAACCACAAGGTTAAACCACGCACCTTTCAGGTGGGTGATCTTGTCCTAAAAGAGAACCCACGAAATCAGCAAGATAGAGAAAAGAAAGGAAAATTTGAACCAAATTGGCTAGGTCCTTATGTGGTTATTGTAGTCTATGGTTCAAGAGCCTACAAACTATCAACGCCAGAAGGGGACCTATTCAACAAATCCATCAACAACATGCATCTCAAGAAATATTATGTTTAAGTCAGCTCTCATCATCCAGAAAAAGTCATGAAAAAATTCAAAAACAAGTAGAAAAAGTCCTGAAAAAATTAAAAAAAAATAGCAGAAAAAGTCTTGAAAAAAAAAAATTTCAAAACAAGCAAAAAAGTCCTAAAAAATTCAAAAATAGCAGAAAAAGTCCTAAAAAAAAAAAAGAAAAAAAAAGAAAAAAATTGTCTTTAGAGTGAAAACCTGGCAAACAGGCAGTCTATTGACAAGAAAAATGCAATAAAAACAAATAGTGAAAATATGGAAAACAGACACCATTTGTAGTTCTCCGTCTATTAGTTCATGTTCTGCACTTGGCTTTTTAGCCTTCCTTTCCATGCATCTTCCCCTCATCTTAGGTCCGTACCAGCATCATGCTATCATCATTTTCCTTGAGCGATAACGTCTTACCATGGCTTGATTATTGTACATATTCATTCTGGCAAGTTGTGTCAATACTAGGGGCAAACGTTGACATACTGGGGGCAAATCAACTTTCAGAAAACAACTAGACAAGGACATCAAATCAAATCGCGAAAACAAACAACCAAATCAAATCACATGAACAAACTATCCAATCATCAATCCATGTCACAACAGTTTTCAGCAAGAACCATATCATGACTCATATCTGGATGATCTAAAATCTGAATAATGCTTGGAATAACAGTTTTTCATTTTGAACTATGGTTGTTTAGATTTCGATATCATCTCTTTGGAGTACACTCGATGATGTACTAAACTAGAGTGGCAAGGAAAGAGGATGATTTTTCTTTGTCTGTTGTCTGGAGGTTAACTATCTATCTGTTGCAAATATGTTGCGGGACATGATTTCCAAAGCAATATCATCGATGACAGTTCCACATTTGCATCAGAAGGTGGTTAGTCTGTGTCTGTTTACGCAAGAAATGCTCAGGTCATCTCAGTTCAATTATACCTCGATGCTTGTGTTCGCTTGCTACATCAAAATCATGAAAGTTGTACTTAGGTCATCATTGGTGCTAATTTACCCTCTGATGCTTGTACATACTTCCAACATTTTACCGCTCTATGATGATCCAAGAAAGCTACCAAAAGGCTCAATGATTGGTTTACTTCATTTTAGTTGCATTTCATTTTAGATCAGTGTACATATATCTACATATCGGATTTGCATCAGAGTTTTTTTAAAGGGCCAACAATAACGTTAATGATTGTCATGTCTCTTTGGACTATTTGTGGAGGACATTCGGACATTTGTTTCATTATCACCTCTCATTTCATTATCATTCATCATTTCATTATCTTTCATTGCATATCATTTATCGTTTCCATTTCATTTCATTTATCATACCATTTCATTATCATTTTCTCATTTCACTTATCATTACCATTTCATTATCATTTTATCATTTTATTTGTCTGTTTACGCAAGAAATACTCAGGTCATCTCAGTTCAATTATACCTCGATGCTTGTGTTTGCTTGCTATATCAAAATCATGAAAGTTGTACTTAGGTCATCATTGGTGCTAATTTACCCTCTGATACTTGTACATACTTCCAACATTTTACCGCTCTATGATGATCCAAGAAAGCTACCAAAAGGCTCAATGATTGGTTTACTTCATTTTAGTTGCATTTCATTTTAGATCAGTGTACATATATCTACATATCAGATTTGCATCAGAGTTTTTTTAAAGGGCTAACAATAACGTTAATGACTGTCATGTCTCTTTGGACTATTTGTGGAGGACATTCGGACATTTGTTTCATTATCACCTCTCATTTCATTATCATTCATCATTTCATTATCTTTCATTGCATATCATTTATCGTTTCCATTTCATTTCATTTATCATACCATTTCATTATCATTTTCTCATTTCACTTATCATTACCATTTCATTATCATTTTATCATTCCACTTATCATATCATTTCATTATCATTTTATCATTTCACTTATCATTTATCATTTCCATTTCATTTCACTTATCATTACCATTTCATATCATTCAAAGTCATTATCATTATCATTTTATCATTCCATTTTTCATTATCATTTTATCATTTCATTTATCATTCATCATTTTCATTTCATTATCATTGCATCTCATTAATCATTTTGATTCCATTTCACTTATCATTTATCATATCACTTCATTTAATATCATCTCTCATATCATTTCATTATCATTTTACCATTTTATTTATCATTCCACTTATCATATCATTTCATTATCATTTTATAATTTCACTTATCATTTATCATATCACTTCATTTAATATCATCTCCCATATCATTTCATTATCATTTTACCATTTCATTTATCATTTATCATTTCATATCATTTCATTATCATTTTATCATTTCACTTATCATTTATTATTTCCATTTCATTTCACTTATCATTTATCATATCATTTCATTTAACGTTCATCATTATCATTATCTTTCATTTCATTACATATCATTTCTGCTCGTTATCATTTATCCTTTCATCACATCAATACATTTCACAACATATCATTTATCATCTTACCATACATCTCATTATCATTAACCATTTCATTTTTTATCATTTATCGCATTATATTCGTCTCATCCTATCATTTTCATATCCATTCATAACACAACATTCATTTTCCACCATATCATCATTATTTATTTCCATTTGAAAATCCAAAAACAAACATTCCATACATACATCTTCATATCATTTTTCAAATAACATTTTTTTTCATACAACATATCAAATATCCCATGACATATCTTCACAATCACATCATAAGTCATCCACCTGCATGACATCATTAATACGCATCGTCAATCATCATAAACATATCATACCAAAATCATCCTGCATATCATGTTAGTCGTCAAATCATTCAAATGCATACCAAAATCCATAGCATATAGAAATAAATGCATGATACTCATCATATAAATCATCTCATAAATGCACACCATGTTATCAAAAATCATCGTCGCTGCATATCATCACTCATCAAAAATGATACAAATGTCCAATGTCCAAAGAAACTACACAAGTCCAAAGAGAAATACATAGGATATGATCAAAAAATGGCATATACAGGCTCCAAAAATGATATACATCACAAGGCTAGCTGGTCAATGCCCCTGATGGAGCTGGTCCGGAAGGAGGTGGCCTACCACTGGTACCTGCATTAGGATCCCACCAAGGTCCGGTAACCCCTAGGCTCTATGTACGTGTCCGAGATCTGCTCCTGGTCCTCGTGTGGGACCGTGGGAATGGCTCTCTGCGCTCAGGCGGACATAACTCCTTGTATCTTAGATGGTAATACTCTGCCTCCCTTGCCATCTCCATGCCCTCTGCAATGGCGTCCCGTAATGAGGCACTCTCTACAGTGCCCATTAGTCTCTTAGCTACACCCTCGGCCTCCACTACCCTCGGTCTGAATGCATCCCTCTCTACCGTCAACTGGGTTATCTGTGGGTCTGGGGCAAGCTGAACTACCTGCGCTGGTGCTGGAACCTGAGCCTATGCCTATGCAAGCTACGCCTGTAACTGCACTATCAAACTTTGTGCCTAACCTAACTGCCCCTACATAGTCTGCACCTGGGCCTGCAAGGTGGCTACTTGTGTCTGTTGAGAAGAAGAGGACATCCTGATGACTGTCTGTGGTCTACCACCAGATCTAGCCCTTCGAACAACCTGAACACTGACTAAGCTGTCCATCCTCTGCCTCACTAACCTGTCTGCCTCCCCTCCATCATCTCCCCTATCATCACCACCATCTGAGCTGTCATCATCATTGTCACCCTCCTCTTTGTCATCCTCCTCCTCCTCATCTCCACCCACACCCTCCTCCTCTCTGCCACCACCTGCTTGCTCTCCACCAGCCACACCCTCCTGTCCCCCTGCCACTGGCTATTGTACCACTGCAATAGGCCCTGGCTCATCCGGACATGTAAACCGTGGAAATCGATGAGTATGGAAATACTCTAGGTACTCATCTGACATGCCTGCATCTGTAACCTCTGGCCTATATGCCCATACCTCAGGCTATAAGCTCGAATACTCTATGTACGCTACCTGATATACAATGCAAGGCCCCCATCTAGGATCATCCTTGTGCTGCCCATAATGAGCAATGCCCTATGGCATCCCCTGTGTGAAACCATACTGTCTCTGAACCCGCAAGGCTAAAAATCTCTCAATAATAAACGGAGTCTGGCCTATCAGATATCGAGGTATACAGACAAATGGAATCTCTAGGTGATTCGTGTCCCAAGGCTCACAGTCTGTATATGGTCTCCATATCACTGAGTCCACATCATCGAGCACACGTCGCTAGTACTCCAACTTGCCCAGCTTGGGCTAGACAAGTGCACCTGAATATGCCTCCACATATGGCCGCCCTGGTAGCCTCTCCCTAGCATACTCTAGCCTCGTCACCGCAATATGCTCCCACACCTAGATCTAGAGCAAAGTCACACCGCTAGCCAAACTCGTCGACCCTCGGTAGACCACCTGATGTAGATCATGGTATAGATGTGCCAAAATGCAGCTCCCCCAAGAATACCTCTATGGCTGAGTCACCATCCACTCTAGCATCCTCCCCCACCCAACTGAAAATCCCTTCAACCGATGGTCCGGTCCAAGGAAAGCTCCAATAAATTCTGCCAACACAGCTACTAAGGCTGGGTACCTACTAAAATCCACCCATGGCACCCAATATCCGGATATAGACACATCACCACAAATCCTCCTCAATGCCTCAGTCCCACCTATCTCCTTGTGGTCATAAACCACAAGGGCACCTACCATAGGAATCCCTAGAATCCTGTATACGTCTTTTGGTGTCACGGTCATCTCACCAATCAGCAAGTGAAAGGTGTTATGATCTGAATGCCACCTCTCATCCAATGCAGTCAATAGCCCTCTGTTGGCTCGAATCCCTCATGAGATAGTCAACAGAGATCCCAGTCCACAGGCACCTATCCACTGTACCTCTGTAGAAGTCAACTCTCCTATCCGATCCCAACATATCGGAAACCACTCTCTACTCTGGAGGTTGTCAAACACCTCCTATTATCATCACAAGGACAACTAATCAGACTCATACCAAAGACTCCTAGCATGTGCTCTATCATATCAAGTGAATCATATCAAGTGACCCATATCAAGTGACCCATATCATGTGCGTGACCCATATCATGTAAGTGACCCATATCAGTGCCCTATATCACACAATCAAAACATCATTCTATTTGTATTTCGAACATAAATGCAAATATATTTTCACATCAATCATTTACTATTTATTTTTTATTGCAGAAAGCAAATTTATCAAGATTCATATCAATCATTTACTACTTGTTTTCTATCGCAGGAAACAAAATTTATAAAAAAAATCCTATTAGGCATTTACTCTTTGTCTTCTAATCGAGGAAGCAAAGTTATCAGTTAATCATCAACTATCAGCATGATGGAAAAACACTTTCTCTATCTATTGACCAAGAATGCAATATAGACCATCATTTTTTTTCATCCTGACATTCTACCAAAATTTTCTCAAATGCGCTAATCTACACCTCATATGCGCTAAAACTCAAAAGCGCTACAGTTTGCCTCAAAAGTGCTAAAACTCACTCGATAGACTCTTACACCCTAAAAGTGCCACTTCATTCCCTATAAGCGCTAAAACCCTAAATGCATTAATCTAAGCAGCACATGCGCTATTTCATCCCGTCGAAGTGCTAAAACACTAAATGCGCTAAACTATCCCGCGTATGTGCTACTTTGTACCCTAAAAGCGCTACTCTGCTTTTGTACTAGCCAATTCCTGGATGCGCAACTCTATGCCCTAGATGCGCTAAAGTGCCCTACACAGACTACTACCCTGGAAGCGCTACTCTATACTGCGTATGCGCTAGACTGCAAATTTTTACCCTACACCTGGAAGCACTAAAGAACACCCTAGATGCGCTAAAACAGGTTCGCGGATGCGCTAAAACGACATTTCTAAACCTAAATCTGCGTAAAAAATGTGCAAAAATCACTGAAAATCATGAAAATTCGAATCACAAGAGGTTTAATCGACTCACCGATGGTCCATACATTGCTGGTCTCTGAGATTGTCGCGCCCGCTCGAATCGGTGAGTGTGATAGGGAATTGGCATCTTGCTGAGTCACTGTCAGTATATCGAAATCACTGTAGCAAAAGAGTGAAAATGACTTTTACTTTCACCCTTTTTACCTTACATAGGTCAATTAAGGTGGACTTTTGGTGGCATTTTTGTTTTCACTTTAATCTGGGGCATCCTTCACATCACTTATCAGAAGCTAAATCACTAATTCCCCAACAGACTTTTCTCATCCGTGATTTACCTCCCGAGGGGGCATCATCAGCATCAGCATCAAAAACATATTAGGGGCAACAATTTTTTTTATTTTTCTTTGAAGCAATGCGTTTCACACATCACTTCAAAGAGGGGCAAAATGTATATGCATAAAATTAGTCATATTTAATTATTCCTGACATTTAATTAAATATTTATTATTTAATTAATTCCTTTAAAAGTCTTCTATACGTAATTAAATTTAATCAATTTAATTATAGTATTCATTTATTTTATTCTCCCACCATAATTAAATACATCTATTTTATTTATTTAATTATTCCACATTCTACTTGATTAAATTAAATAAATACATTTTATTTATTTAAGTTAATTATCATCTTTTGAATTTAATTAAATCTTTTTAATTAAATTTAAATATTTCTTTTCTTTCTATTTTAAAACTTTCCTCTAAATTAATTAAATACTTTTATTTAATTAATGTCATTCTTTCAAATTTAATTAAGTATTTTATTTAATTAAAGATCTTCTGTTTTCTTCAAATCATAATTAGATATTCTGTTTAATTATGAAATCTTCTGATTTCCTCAAAATCTTAAATATTTATTTATTTAAGAAAAAAATCAACATGCACTCATAAATAAATAATTGAATTAGATAATTCATTATTTATCTTATCAAAATCTTTCCATTTTTTTCTTCTAAAAAGATGATTTTTAAAACATCTCATCTTATCTCTTCCATTAAAATGGAAAAATCTGGCTTTATTCGTTTTCTTCTATTTTCTCTTCAATCTCATCTATCTTCAACCGTTTGATCTATCAGGAATTATCACAGCCGTTGACCAAACCAGCCAATTGAAATCTTCGAAAAACTCTATAAATGCACGTGCAAATCCAAGCATTGGTTACACAACACAGGACGAATACAACATACGCATATACTACATCCTTGCATTTAGCATAATATGCATTTTAATCTCATTCTTCAGTAGCCTACTTCATTGAGCTTGGCATTCCAAATCTAAGAGCAACTTGAGAAAAGACGAAACGCTGGAGATAGAGAGCAATAAGACAACTTCGGAGAAGCATGCCATTAACAGTTTGCTTATTTTTGTTTTTATTTTATCTTCTTTGATTTAATGTTTTATTGATTGTGTTGTTATTGATTTAGATTTGATCACATATTTTAATACACACACTGTGTAGCTGCAATCATGAGTTTAAATGCATCTTTCTGAGAAATAGCAACATATAATGTCAGTACTATGAGAAGCAAATATGTAGGTGCATATGAAATTTTCAAAGGTTATGTATGAAAGCTGAACCAAATGATTCATTGCAAATTTCTGATTAAGAACAGTTACAAGCTTTCATTCTTAGTGAGAACAGTAGAAAAATGTAAATCATTTCCTCTTCCTCATTGAAGGTTTCAAGAGAAAATAGATTTCAAAGTTACAGCCAACTTTCAATATTGTGTCGACTGATAGTACAGTCATGGTGAATGCATTTTTTCTGGAAACTAGTGGAAGGATTTTTACAAAAAAGATAATGCATAGCTACAATGAAATTGGTACAGAACACAATTTCCAGATTAAATCCTTCAAGCTAGTTCATACATCATAAAATACAGACTTCACTTACAACACAATGATAAAATTTCATGGGCCTAGCCATATATCATAAAAATCAATACAAATTCTACAGAAGAAGAGAATGATCTGGGGTTTCGAGTTTTTTTTTTTTATATCTATGGACGACTTTCAAGCATAAAGGAAAATCATTGGGGTTACAAAGTTAGAAGTTTTTCTGTTTGTGTCGGGATACCCAAAATGCCACAAGTTGTGACCAATAGTGACAAATAATATATAGAAATTTTTGAGCAAAGACAAATAATGATGGCTGGAGTTGTGTAAATACCAAATCTTAAGCTATTACCCATCATGGCATTTTTTTTTCAACAGTCATACGATGATCTTTGTTTTAAAAAAAAAATGCAGACAAGGCGTTCATACCCAGATACAAAATAAGAAAACCCAAATCAGAATGAAGATAGCTGCGACCTGTCATTGTGATGGAAATGTACACATGATATCTCAAGGATACTATCTCATGGGATGGATGATGGAAATCAGTAAGACCATGCCATAGAGGAGATAAACGAAAATATAAAGTTAAAAATGGCAAAGACAGAATCATACCTCTTTCATTTTCTTTCAGATTGGAAAAATCAATAGAGAAATAGTGCAGAATCCCCATTTCCAAGCTTCAAAATAAGCTTGTTCATGGTGGCCAGAAGCAGTAAGGAAAGACAGAAGGAAAGTATATCAAAAATATGCTACAGTCACAGCTTAAAAGCCTGGAAAAGAGCTTTCAAAATCGAGTTCAATATCAAATTTATCATTGATGATCACTTACCGTTCGTTCCCAGCAAGGTTTCTTCAAAGAAATTATCCAAAAAATGTCTAAAAGTGTAGGTTCGAGCCATTTCATGGCCAATTTCGAGCTTCAAACCCTTTTCCATAGCGGCGGTCAATGACTTCTTCAGGAAGCTTCTCAAGTGTGGTTGAATGGTAATGATTTAGGGTTGAATGTTGTTTTGTCCATTCGCCCTAAATTCATTTTTTGGTGTTTTTGTGAATGATTTTCAATAGTCATTATGTTCCTTTTTCTCCCCGTGGCCATGAAGTTTAAGTCATTGTGCCTAACCAAGTGGTCGGCCTTATCAATGATGGAGTTTTGTGCTAAATATTTTGGCAGAACATTTAAATCATTACCAATACATATGCCAAGTGTGGTCAGCTCTAGGAATAAATATGGTGGTCTTCAATGGTGTTTAATGAACAATGCAGATTTTCAAATATATGCTAAGTATAGTGTATAAAGCTATGAGGGGAGATTCAATTTTTGCAAAATGAATTATTCTTAATTATTTATTTGCATTATATCATGTAAGATAATTAATTAAATGATGTCTTAAATCATTTAATTAATTTAGCATTTTAAAATGCAAATAAATAAATGTTATGTAAAGCTGAGTTGTAACTATTGTCTCAAACTGAAGATTAGTGATGCATGGTTTGAGTTCAAGATATTACGGGCGGTTTGATACAAACAAGGAGTTTTTCACATGCTCGGACTCTTCCTTTTCAAAATTTCAGTTTAGTTTGAGTCACATATCAGTTGCACACTTTATGACTGCCAGTTCGAGATTGAGTTCACTCATTTTTGCACGAGTTTGAGCCACATTTTTAGGGATTTTTACTTGTGCTTGGATTTTACCTTGAGGTTATCATTTTGACACTGAAATTAACTTTCAGTTGCTGATTCATGCACTTTGAAGTGCATTCGTGTTGTATATATTGAAAAAGTTTATCTTTTTCAATTCTAGTTCTTGTTTTTCAGCCTTTGCACTCTGCAAAGTGAATCATCTTGTAACTCAGCATTTTTTTCACAGATTAATATAGTAGTGTTTTTATAGGTTCAAATTGTGTTATTGCAGAGGATTCCTTTAAGTTTCAATATTTTAGAATTCGCCTTCAAGTTTCAAGCATCATTGTCATGTGGGATTGATCAAAGTGATTATTGTGTTTGCAATTTATGAAACCTTTAAACATTTATGTCTCCTTAATGAATTTTGTATGCATCCAAGTTTAAGTCCACTGGTTAAACATTGTGCTAATCAATAATTGAATAGTCTAGTTGTGGGAATCATATTTTCCTTCTATTATTGTTTAAGCTTCCAATGTTTCAACAGATTACTGAATTTAATCATTCAAGAATTTGGGTGCAATCTGATTGACAACAACTGCATTTAAAGGTAATGATATATTTCATGGCATTATGTCAAAAGTGAAAGATGCAAAGTAGAGGTTGGTGAGAGTAAGTTGCTCATATCATGCTTATTCAAAAATTTGCTTCATTTCAATGAGTTGATGTTCAGTGAAATAATTTTTGCAAAAAAAATGATTGTTAGAGGTATAAGAAGTGATATGGAGAGGGGATAATATTTGGATCTCTTGGTGTTCTTTAGAGAGTTAGATTTGTGAGTGATAATCATCTTTCATCAATCAGTGGTATGGGTAGTGTAAATCCTTTTTAGGGTTTGATAAGTTATTTTACTAAGCAATTCCTAAAACCCTAAGATCTAAAGTTTAATTCTTTTGAAGATATTTAAAGCACAACTCACTTTATATTGTATTTGGTTGGTGACTTGATATCACCAGTTAGAGACTTCTTAAGTAATCTTTTAAGGCTTTAAAACCATTGGTTAACCGACCCTTTCTTTTGGAGTAACGAGTTGATTAGGTTGCGATCTTAGCTTATATTGTTTGATTGAAAATCAATGGATGTCATTTAAAGTTGGTAGTGGCGGTAAGTGAAAATCAAAGGTTTATATTTAAACTTCTGATTGATTATTTTCAGAAGTCTAAGTTTTGATCGGAAGTTTGACAGTCAAGGGTTTTTCTGAATGGATTGAAGATCAAGGAACTATATTCAAAGACTATTTGTATTCCATTGGGCTTGGAGAGAGGATTTTTGAGTTTATGACATCATGTTTTTATTATGAATGTACAGAGTGAGGAAGTTTTTAAGAGCAGAACATGAAAGGGTTATTGAGAAGGTTCTAATATGAAGTGTGCGAGCTCTATTATAATGCATTTGAAGACTATGATACCTTTGATTTTGCTTTGCTAAGACAATACCCAAGAAAGGATGATGGCTCTATATGACTGTATCCTCTGCATAGTTTAGGGTAATTTGTGTATGCAACCTAAAATGGTCACCTAGACTTTGGGCCCCATTTATTTAATTTGTCAACATCAACTTTCTGAATCAATGATTGTCGCATTTTCAAATCAAATTTCTTAATCAATTCATAACTATTTCAAATGTTTCAATTTTCCCTAAGGTTTGAATGCTTCATTAATTTTATTTAATCAAAGAAATAAATCCCCTTTTAATAAATAAAATAATGTTATTTAATTGAAGTTAATATTACTTAAATAAAATGATGCTATTTAATTAAATCTATTTTTAATTAAATAATTTTATTTTATTTTATTAATATTCATTTCTAAATTACATAATCTTATTTTATTTTATTAAAAGAGATATTATAAATCTTAAATAAAATAAAATAAATGAAATATCCTCTCAAGAATATCCTGTGATGAAAAAAAGGGAAACAAATCAATTAAAAGGGAAATAAACTAAAAAAAGAATTCAATCAAGATTTGTTTCTATTTTTCTATTTATCATTTATACGAGATTTGCCTTCAATTCCACTTTTGCCTATAAAATGGAGCCCTCTCATTTCTTATTTAAAGGAGATCCTGAGATTTTTACATAGTTTATGCTACAAATTTTCTTGGGGTTTATCATTTAAAGATTACACATTAGTTTGATTTTATAAGCATCACTTAGTTTTAGAGCATATAGTTTAATATTACATTTTAGCTTAATCTTCATTTGTAGATTAATTTGCAAAGTAATTCATTTATGGCATTACATGTAGATCAATTTTCATTTCAATAAATTAGTTTTGTTTATTGCATTTTACAGTCATTTAGATTAGTTTTCATTGTTGCATTGCAAGAACATGATTCATGGAGATTGGCATTCTTGCTTCTCCTCTTTGAATCTCTCGTTCCGAGACTGTATTTGCAGGGGTAACTGGGTTAATCTGAGGGCCACAATATCAATCCCTGCTCTTCTCGGATAGAGAGTTGTGAATTGATTTGCAAGGACTCATTATTGAGTATCTTTGCATGTAAGGATTCACAGAAGTATAACATATTTTCAGTTATACATTTTGGCGCCCATCGTTTTTAATTTTTAATTTAGTTTAGTTTTTAATTTAGTTTTTAATTTAGTTTAGTTTTTAATTTAGTTTTTAATTTTTAGTTTTTAATTTAGTTTAGTTTTTAATTTAGTTTAGTTTTTAGTTTTGCTTCATAAATCCAGCTTTCACTCAGTTTTAGGAAAAACAATTTCTGGGTTTTGTAGCCAGAGACGAAATCCGATCTGGGTATCTTTCAGTTTTTTGATTTCTTTCACATATCTGAAGAAAATAGCTGCACAGAAACTATTGCACGTCATTTTTTTCACCTGGCTAAAGGTTTAAAAAAATATTTTTTCATCTTCTACTTACTGGATCAAAAAACGATTTCTGGGTTTTGTAGACAGGGTCGAAATCTGATATTGGTATCTTTCAGTTTTTTGATTTCTTTCACAGATCTGAAGAAAATAGCTGTACAAAAACTGTCGCGCGTCATTTTTTTCACCTGACTAAAGGTTTAAAAAAAATATTTTTTCATCTTCTACTTGCTGGATCAAAAAACGATTTCTGGGTTTTATTTTTTGCTTCAAAAAATTTTTGGGTTTTTGTTTTTGTCTACTCATTATAAACAAATTTTTCAGAAATCAAATTTGAAGATTTTTATGCATGTTTTTAATTTAGTTTTTAATTTTTAGTTTTTAATTTAGTTTAGTTTTTAATTCTAATTTAGTTTTTAATCTTAATTTAGTTTAGTTTTTAGTTAGTTTGGTTTAGTTTTTAATTTAGATTTTTAAATTATATATTTTTTTAGTTTCTAAAATTCAAATTAGATTTTTTAAACTTTGTTAATTTAAAGTAGATTCTTTAACTTTGTTAATTTAAATTAGATTTTTTTACTTTAGATTTTTTAACTTTATTAATTTAAATTAGAATTATTAATTTAGATTAGAATTTTTTTAATTTAGATTAGATTTTTTTAATTTTATTAATTTAGATTAGTTTTGTTTTAAATTTTTAGTTTAGTATTAGATTAATTTAGTTTAATTTTAGTTTTGTTAACTAATTTTTCTTAGATTTAATTTTGACTAGATTAAATTAGACTTTTTAATTATGGTTCTTCTCAATTCTTTTTTCACAGCATAACAGTTTCTGCCGGGGCCTTGAGTCAGAGAAACTGAAACACACTAGCGGTTTGAGTTAGGGGCCGTGAAGACTTAAACAAACACTTCGCTTGTCAAAGATGCTTATTTAAAAAAATATTGTGTTTGTTTTCTGCTTTTCAGTTCCACATAGTCTAGTGGGAAGCCGTTAAAATTCTTAGGGATTCGATGGTGAGTAGAAATTTGGCTCTTTGTTTACATGGAGGTGATGACCATGGACAAATCCAGGCTCCTGATGATCTTACTAATATGACGAACTCTTAGGGAGCGGAGCAAGGTAGTGAATCTTTAGCACTTTCACTCGTCAGGGGATTATGCTCTTCTCTCATTGAGAGAATCAAAAAACCAAAAGCGTGTGGATTTGGTGAAGTGAAACTAGCTTGGTGATTAAGGTTGTTTAGCGTGTTTGGGTAAAGAGACGGGCTAGAGAAGTATGCTCTTCTCCTTTTGGGAGAATCAGAAAATCAGAAACCCGAATCCGAGCCATGTCCAGTGTCACCTTTAGAGGGCCTGCCGGAAGTTGAACCTCCGGGAATGACCCAAGTGAGTACACACCTATCGCCGGTGATTCCACCTCACTATAATAAAGAATGTCTTGTTGAGTCTAAAGACTCCAAGACCATAGTAACTTCTTTTCCATGACTTGGACGATCATCATGGAAAAGCTCTGTTTATTGCACTGAGCGGCGCCGCTCCGAGCCCTGCTTGCGGGGGTGTGTGATTTTTAGGTGTTGGTGTGGCTGCGAGGCCCGAGCTCTGTATCAGAGGCACAGAAGGTTATTGTGAACGGAAGCCAAGTAAAAACCTCTTAGTTAGTTGCCTGCGGTTCACCTCGAGAAAGGAGTCATAATCTTTCTTGGGGAGGGAAGAATCTCAGGCCATTGTTGATCATGCTACGGTCCCATCATGGGCATACACACGGGCGTTTGAATGATTTGCGACGGCCTACTACAAGGGTAACCTTTGAACGTACACTGTTGAGTCCTTGGAAACACCAAAAACACGGGCGCCCTCTAGGGGGTGACACGGCTGTGTGAGGTGCACGTATGCACATAAGCAATGGGGCAAAGGTTTTGGCTTCTCACCATTTTCTTTGGTAGGGATAGCTATGTGTTTGTTTTTGAGTCTTAAACATTGTCCAAACATCTTCAAACAAGACTCCCCCGATACTATCAAGTTGCTTTGTCCTTGATAGATCTGTTATCAACTACTTTTTGTATCACAACTTGTCTGATTGAAACCTATGTGCTTGATCAAAATCTGTTGATATACTTGCTTGATCTTTGAAAACAAACAACAAACTGAAATACTGAGTTCTTTGATTAGGTGACTTGTCCCAGTTTTAGAGACCTGTTCTGTATTTAGGGTTTATGTGTCCTTGACCTTTTGAATTAGTGATCCTTGATCTCATAAGCGATTTTGCTTGAGATTGGCAAATTAGGAATTGTTCCTGTCAAATAGATAAATTTTTAGACTCTTTGTTAACACACTTGGAGAGTGCTAGTAGTCTCCTTGTCCACCCATTTTCATACAATTCAAACTCAGTACACTTTGTGTAAGTCATCCTCTTGATCCATATGTGCTAGGGTGTTCACCCAAGAATTGAGCATCTCTGTGGTAGTGTTGGTTTGCACCTATTTTCAACAATTCTATTTCACCATCTCTCTCGGACAAGAGAAAACTTTTACTATCCTAGTCTGGTATTGATGTTTCTTAGAATTGTCTATTTACCTGAACTCTCCCTTTCATGTCAATCACAACAAGATATCAAGTGAGCCAAGGAAAGCGACCTCAGATAGTCTTTAACCAACTGCGATTCGGACTCATCAAGAAAGGAAAATGAACCAATGTTGACCGGTCACCTGGGAGTCGATAGAAACCTATTTTTTACCAAAGAGCCATTTTAGTGACGTTACCCCTCAACACCTTCCACTCAGGCATGGATATGAGTTATCTTGTCACTCGTGGGAGAGGGAAGCCATGGATCAAAATCTTGATGATATCTATGAACAACACAGAAACAACATGATATTTGGAAATTCTTCTCATGATGATCAACCTGGTTCACCCCTCATTAATACAAGATATTTGGATGCCCATCAA
Organism: Sequoia sempervirens; assembly: GCA_007258455.2. Lineage (NCBI taxonomy): Eukaryota > Viridiplantae > Streptophyta > Pinopsida > Cupressales > Cupressaceae > Sequoia > Sequoia sempervirens. The sequence goes on from VDFB02000002.1 coordinate 183,896,588, forward strand.
TGGGATGAAAGGTATAAGAGACAAGCTCACCAAGAACAATGCTCACAACACGAAGACCAAGACAATGAACCTCGCGATGCTCATGTCAATACAACGTATACCAATGACTTGTTCAAACAGTCTAGACCAAGCTCACCACTTCAACATACCTCAAGGTTCACAAGTGATAGGCTTAGAAGAATTGAACGTGAAAAGAAAGCCTTTCTAGATGAACAAGCTGCAAAGCAAGAAAAGTTTAGACAACTTGAGGAAGAGAGCCAAGATTTATTGGAAGTACAAAGGAAACTCGCTCAAGAGGAGCAAGATAGGCAGTTAGCCCACCAATTAAACAAACAATACAATACAAGGGGTGCTAATAGTGGACATAATTCTCCTCCCTCCACCCCTTCCAAAACACCAAGAAGTAGAAGGCGGTCAAGGACCCCTTCTAGATCTCCTAGTCCTAAAGGAAGAAGGGCCTCTCGGTATGCTCACTATAGGAGGAAAACTCCTCCTAGAAATTCAAGACCACACTCCCAACATGTACATCCTGGTTCCCAACATGGAGGTGGTAGCTCACATTATGACTTTGATACTCAAGACTTCATGCAAATACAACAAGAGCCTATCTTCCAACGGTATGTGGAGAGGTATTTGGAACAAAACAAAGATAAGTTCTTGGAAAGTCTAATCAACAAGGGTGCCAGAGTCCCTTATAATTTTGATGTGGACAACAAAATGCAAAAGCAAAATCCCTCTCAAGAGGAAGAAATCCGCCAAATGAAGCAAATGATGGAGAAAATGATGCAACCTAAGAGCTCATTCTCACTAGACTCAATTTTTCCTAATCCATTCGACAAAGGTGTGAGTATGAAGATTTTCCAAAGAGAGTGGAATTCCCTGTCTGATAAATATGATGGCGTGTGTTGATCCACCGACCATGTCTGCGTCAGTTCTATACTATGACTTTGAGATTCCATCAGGATGACTCCTATTTGATGAGGTTGTTCCACTAGGAGTCTTAAAAGGACAAGCAATGGAATGGTTTTACCAATATCCTCCTAAATTGTCAAGACTTTTAGAGAACTTGTTCATAGATTCGTTCAACACTTTGCATATAATCTGTCAAGATCTGTTACTATGTTGGACCTATGCAACTTGAAACAAAATCAGGGGGAACCCTTTGTTACCTTCTTGCAAAGGTGGAGGAGACAATGCTCTCGGTATCCTAGGACGATCCATGAGGATGAAAAGATTGACATACTTGTTAGTAATTTGGTGCCTGAAATGAGATATGAGATCAAAAGATAGTCTTCACTTCCTTTGATACCATGATTGAAACTGCATGCCACATTGAGGATGTTCTAAAAGAACAAGGCATTTTGACCAGACATAACAATAATACCAACAATGGTCAACACAACAATAAAGATAAAGGGAAGAACAAAAATTGGAACAAAAACAAACAAGTTGTCAATGATGGAGTTGTGGATTCTTCCCAATCAAGAGATCAAAGTGTTCTTAATTTGACTAAGGCTGTGCAAGCAATGAAGCTTAAGGCACCTCCACAACAAGAAAGTAAACCAAGATATCGAGGAGGCCCAAAACCCGAGGAAGCGTGATTTACAAATTGAATTTTGACTCATATGAGGGATATTCTCAAAACTCTCATTGCTAACAACTTGGCATCCTCGGGGATCACGCAAAGATTTCACATTCGGATCCTAAGCCACATTGGTGGGATGATATGGGCGATACATGCAAATTTCATAATGTTACTGGCCATCTTGTTGTTGAAATTAAAACATATCGTCCAAGATTTTATAGAGAATTGGAAAGCTTCAAGTTGATGGCCTAAATCCAATCTTTGATCATAGGCTTTTAAAAAGGAACCTTTGCTAATTACGATGAAACCTGGAAATCCGCGGAATGGCAAAGCTGCAATCAACTACACCTATACAGTAGCAGAAAATGTGATAAACATGCTTGAAGTTGTGGAGCCAAGTGTTAATATGATAAGGAGTAAGGACCCGCATGGTTATGACTCTCCCCCTATTTTTGACAACCAACTGTTGTGGTCTTTGAGAGATCCTCATTCTAGGTTATCTTCCCAAGCCCTTAATCTTGTTACGAGTCAAGCCCTATTATTCTCGGAGGGCCTAGTTAGGTCATCAACAAATCAAGCAAGTGGCATCCAGAATGTCACTATAAAGAGTCGCCAACTGCTCTCAGAGCCAAACTACAATCTTGTGAATCGATTCTACGAGGAAAACTCCGGCCACGGATCTCAATCTTAGAGGCTTCTAGGAGTTGTCCCTAGACATAGCCAGTCCTTGAGGATAGCTGCGCTTTAACAAATGTCCCTAACAACATTGATATAGACCAATTCCAAGGCATGGTGAATCACATTACTAGCCCACATTACCTTTCTTTCTCTGAAGATGATGACAAATCCCTAAGCCATCCACACAATCTTGCCCTTCACATTGAAGTCATGATTCATAAAACTCGTGTCAGGCGCGTGTTGATTGATGGGGGTGCTGGGCTAAATATCTGTACTTTGAATTTGTTAAACACTTTGGGCTATTCAGAGCAAGTGATCGACACTAGAAAGAAGATCACCATAAAGGCCTATGATGAGGCAGAACGAAGTTCTAAGGGGTTGGCTGTCCTTCCTGTCAGGATTGGCCCAGTTGAAAAAGATATCTTGTTTCAAATTGTTGATACTGGACCCCTTGCATACAACATTTTACTGGGTAGACCATGGATTCATGATATGTAGGCAGTGTCGTCTACCTACCACCAGTGTGTTAAGTTCCCCTACAATGGAACAAAAATTTGCATACCAGGGGATAACACCTTATCAATTAACTCAATCTCAGCTAATGTTCATGTCCCTCTTAACCGAGCAACAAAGGATTATGAAACAACTTTAGCAGACTGTCAAAACAAATTTAAGTCAGTAGACCTTGGCATGGGGGGTATCAACTTGACTCTTTCACAAAGATGCCTGTTTCCCCTAGGACATATGGAAAGCCTTCACAAGAGATGAAACCATCATCCTCAGCAATGACACTATTTGACAAGTTTGTTGAATCCTCAGTACCAATACAAGATGAAAAAGAGGAAGTAGCTGTTTGAGATTGGATATACAAAGAGGAGAAATACCAGCACAATGAAAATTTCTCCCCTCTCCTAAGTCCTATGGGAGCGGATATACTTTTGTCAAGAAGATGGGTTATCCAGGATATGGCCCTCTTAGTCCACGAGGTTAGATGCTAGAGCCGAACCACTCAATCATGATCTTTTTTACTTGCGTGAAGTCTAAGCTTAGGTTGGCCTAGGCTTTATGAACAACAATAATAAATGCAGCATCCCCGACGATAGAGGCGGGATAGTAAAGATGACATAGAATATGTACTAGATTTGACCAATCAACAAGACATAATAGATGATTGGATACCTTCAACAAATCTCCTTTGGGAAGATTCAAGAGATTTAATAATTGATAGTCCTCCTATCTCATTTGCAATAGATAGTGACTATATGAATGCAAGATTGACTATGGATAGTGTCTCCATCCCAGCTGCAATGGATGGTGATAATTCAGATAATTTTGTGATTGAGAAAATTGCTAGAGGAGAAGAGCCTCTTCCAAATCTTGAGGCTTCTACATCACGAGGCTCCAACAATAATTCAGAAATAGACTCTCATGAGTTTGAATGGGATTCACTCTCAGATGCAACAGTTGACTTGGATATGGATGTTGTCCACGCTTATAGTTCTCAACCTGATGTAACTGACGAGTCATGTGTTAAATTAGAAGATTGGAACCCACATGTCGCATTAGTGAAACTGATTCTTTTAACTTGCTAGAAAATTCTGATTTAGACACTTTAGAGGAAACTTGGCAGCCGAGATTCCAATTCCACAGTCTGAGATGACCTACCTATATCATAACCTTGAACCGGTCATCCAACCCTATCCCTTGTTCACACTAGCCTTATTGATTGGTCTCAAGCGGTACCAAGAGCCTCAACTCTTGACATTTCACAGTGACTATGAGATCACACGCTATCTAAATGCCATTGAACACCTTAGTATCTTCCACGGTGAACCCATTTACCAGTATAATGAGAACACGACATCAAAGTACCTTAGTCACAAGATAAAAGAAAAGAAAAAAAGAATAAGAGTTGATGCGTGAAAACCACTATGTGGTGATTAATGAGAACAAAAAGTAAAAATAAAGAGCGTATCCAAAGGTGAAAACCTCGGAAGGCACCTAGGATGGTACTTGATAGTCTCCCAAGCTATTTCTAGAGACGGATCATCGGTGTGGTTGAACCTCACAATTTCGATGGTGGGCACAGTTCCAAAAATTGTCCACTTGGCTAAATCTTTATCACCTGAAGAAAAGAAAGCCTATACTGAGTTCCTCCAAAAGAAGGAAATTAACTTTGCATGGACATACTCAGACATGCCAGGGTTGGACACTAATCTCATTATGCATCATTTGTCCATGGCTCCAGGTGTGAAACCAGTCAAACAGAAGTTGAGAAAAATGCACCCTCATATAGCTCTTTTAGTGAAAGCTGAATTAGAAAAGCTCCTTGGTGCAGGATTCATTAGAGCCATAGACTATGCTGACTAGATTTCCAACATTGTACCTATTTCTAAACCTGATAAAACCATTCGAATCTGCACAGACTTTAGAGATCTTAATAGAGCATGCCCAAAGGATGATTTCCCACTTCCTAACATAGACATGATAGTGGACATGACAGCAGGATATGAGATCTATTCTTTGATGGATGGTTTTTCTGGGTATAATCAGATCAAGATAGCTCCTGAGGATCAAGAAAATACTGCATTCACATGTGCCTGGGGTACTTATTGTTGGAATGTCATGCCCTTTGGATTGAAAAATGCAGGAGCTACTTACCAAAGAGCTATGACAACCATCTTCCATGACATGATGCATAAGAATATGGAAGATTATGTGGATGACTTCTGGCTAAGTCAGAGAGGAACACATTTGGCTGATTTAGAAGTGATTCTAGATCGCATGGAACAATTTTAACTAAGATTAAACCCAAAAAAGTGTGCATTTGGTGTTACTTCTGGAAAATTATTGGGATTCATCATTTTAGCTAAAGGAATAGAAGTGGACCCTGAAAAGGTTCAAGCCATTATAAACATGCCACCTCCCAAAAATGTCAGCCAAATGGGGAGTCTTCAAGGGCGCCTTCAATCCATAAGGAGGTTTATTTCACAATTGGCAGATAGAGCACAACCTTTCAACAAAAATTTGCATAAAGGTGTTCAATGTGTCTGGAATGAGGATTGCCAAAAGAGCATGGATCAAATTAAAGAATACTTGGAAAATCCTCCCATTTTAATGCCTCCCATTCCAGGAAAACCTCTCATTTTATATGTCTCAGCCACTGAATCTTCACTGGGGGCA
>VDFB02000002.1:183902133-183917137 GCA_007258455.2 Sequoia sempervirens
TGGATTGGATATGTACAATAATCAAGCCATGGTAAGACGTTATCGCTTTAGGAAAATGATGGCAACATGATGCTGGTACGACCCTAAGATGATGGAAAGATGCATGAAATGAAGGCTGAGAATCCAAATGCAGAACATGAACTAATAGATGGAGAGCTACAAATAGTGTCTATTTGCCAGATTTTTACTATTTGTTTTTATTGCATTTTTCTGATTTGATTTTTTTTTTTTGTCTCTACCGAGATGCCTGTTCGCCAAGTTTTCACCAAGGTAACCATTTTTTCAGGACTTTTTCTGCTGTTTTTGTATTTCTTCATGACTTTTTATGATGTTTTTGTATTTTTTCAGGACTTTTTCTGATGTTTTTGTATTTCTTCATGACTTTTTCTGATGTTTTTGTATTTCTTTAGAAATTTTATAGATGATGATAACTGCTTCAGACATAATACTTTTTCAGGTGCATGTTGTCGATGGGTTCATCAAACAGGTCCCCTTCTGGCGTTGACAACTTGTATGCTCCTGAACCGTATACTGCTATGACCACATACAGACCCAACCAATTAGGTTTAAACTTTCCTTTCTTCTCTCTGTCTTGCTGATTGCGTGGGTTATCTTTTAGAACAAGATCACCAACCTGAAAGGTACATGTTTTTACTCTGTGATTATAGTTGTGAGACATCATTTGTTGATATTCTTTCAAATGATCAGTTGCTCATTGTCTCTTTTCATCAAGAAGTTCCAGTTCTTGTAGTCGAGAAACTCTGTATTCATCGTCTATTATGAGACCTTTCAATGATACTCTAAGTGATGGGATCTCAAATTCTAGTGGAAAAATGGCTTCTGCTCCATAAACAAGAGCAAATGGTGTTGCTCTTGTTGGTGTTCGGATACTAGTTCGATAGGCCCATAATGAGGGATTAAGTTGAACGTGCCAATCTTTCCCTGCATCATTCACAATCTTCTTCAATATTTTCAGTATTGTTTTGTTTGAGGCCTCTGCTTGGTCATTCCCTTGTGGATAATAAGGTGTTGAGTATCTGTGTTGAATATGGAATCTCTCACAAAGTTCGTCAACATCCTGATTCTTGAATGGTCGTCCATTATTTGTGATGATGGAGTTGGGAATGCCATACCGACAAATGAGATAGTTGAGTATGAATGATGAGATTTGTTTTCCAATGACCTTAGTGAGAGGTAATGCCTCAATCCACTTGGTAAAATACTCTGTCACTATGATGATGAACTTGTGTCCGTTCGAGGATGAAGGATGAATCTTGCCAACTAAATCCAACCCCCATTGAGAGAACGGTCAGGTTGGTACAAACAGTTGTAGTTCCTGTGCTGGTGCATGAATGAGATTTCCATGTATCTAACATTTAGAGCACTTCGTTACAAAAGTGAATGATTCCCTCTCCATTGTAGGCCAGTAGTAACCCATTCTAATCAATTTCTTGGATAAGGTTAGTCCACTTGAATGAGTACCACAAATCCCACCATGAACTTCTTGTAAATCCTTATCAAATTCATCACGTTCAAGACATCGAAGTAAAGTACCATCAAGACCGTGACGATAGAGAGTGTCAACGATAAGGGTATAGTGAGAGGATTGGTGGATAAAGTTGCGCTTTTGGTTACGGGATAAGTCAAGTGGTAAGATGTCATCTTTTAGGTAGGTATAAATTTTTCCATACCAAGGTGAATCGGATCCTACCAAGTGGCAAATGATTTGGCTTTTAGGTGTGTCATAGGCAGGCGTAAATGATTGTTCCACCAGAAATTCATAGCGAGCCTGAGTTTCTGGGAGTTGTACCAATGAAGCAATTGTGGCCATAGCGTCAGCTGCCTTTTTATCAAGCCTTGGAATTTGTATGAACTTGATGTCTACAAAGTATTTCTTGAAATCGTCAACCATTTTCTTATATGACAACAATTTTTCATCTTTAGTTTGATAATCATCATTGATCTGGTTAATGACTATCTGTGATTCTCCATTCTAATGTTATTTTGAGTCCAATGATTAAAGCTTCATATTTGGCTATGTTATTAGTGCACAAAAACATTAGCTGATATGACCGAGGAATGGTATTTCCTTGAGGGGTGACAAAGAGTATGCCCGCCCCCGATCCATGTTGAGTAAAGGAGCCATCAAAATATAATAACCAAGGTTGCTTTGATTTTGCTGTGAAGACATCAACATCTAGAAATTCAATGTGCATGGGATGCTTTGCTTGTAGGGGTGCTTCAGCCAGTTGGTCAGCAATAACTTGTACTTTGATTGCTTTGCGATCAATATAATGGATATCAAACTCGCTTAAGAACATGACCCATTTTGCTAACCTTCCTGTCAATGTGGCCTTGATTAACATATATTTGAGTGGATCAATTTTTGCAACAAGATTGATTGTATGAGTTAACATGTAGTGTCAAAACTTTTGCGAGGCAAAGACCACGGCTAGGCAAGCCTTCTCAATGAAAGTGTAGTTGAGTTCATGACCTGTTAATGTTCAACTAATATAATAGATTGCATGTTCTTTTCCTATAGAGTCTTCTTGTGCTAACAACGCCCCCAAAGATGTCTTTGTGGCAGCAATGTATAAGATGAGTGGTTTGTCCGGATTTGGTGGTACCAGAACTGGTGGATTCATTAAGTATTGCTTGATTTGTTGAAAAGCCATTTCACACTTATCATCCCATTTGAAAGGAACATTCTTGTGTAATAGATGTGTGAAAGGTAGACATTTATCTGCTAGTTGTGCAATGAATCTTTGTATAGATTGGAGTCATCCCTATAGTGATCTCAACTAACTGATATTCCTTGGTGGAGGCATTTCCATGATTGCGTGTACCTTGGTGGGATATACTTCAATTCCTTTTGCTGAAACTATGTATCCCAAGAGTTTTCCAGATGTGACTCCAAAAACAAATTTCTTAGGGTTGAGGCGAACCTTGAACTTTTCCAACCTTGCAAATATTTTGGATAATATCTCGAGATGTCCTTCTTTGGTGTATGATTTTGCTAGTATGTCATCGACATAATCTTCCATGAATGTTTGCATCATGTCATGAAAAATTGTATTCATAGCTCTTTGATATGTAGCCCCAACATTCTTTAAACCGAAAGGCATGACATTCCAATAGTAAGTCCCCCATGGACATGTGAAACCTATTTTGTCCTGGTCTTCAGGTGCAATCTTGATTTGGTTATAACCAGAAAAACCATCCATTAGTGAATACATGGAATGGCCAGCCGTCAGATCCACTATGGTATCAATGCTTGGAAGAGGGAATTCATCCTTAGGACATGCCTTATTAAGATCTCTGAAATTTGTGCATACTCTAACACTTTTGTCAGGATTTGATACAAGAACTATGTTGGAGATCCATTCTGCATAGTCAATTGATCTTATAAATCCCACATCGAGGAGTTTCTTAAGTTCTTCTTTAACTAGTAGTGCCACATGAGGATGCATCTTTCTAAGTTTTTGTTTCACAGGTTTTACTCCTAGTTTAATGGACAAGTGATGCATTATAAGATCAAGATCAAGACCTGGCATGTCTGCATAAGACCAAGCAAAGTTGACTTGATTTTTTTTGAGAAATTCCATGAACTCGAATACTTCTTTATCTGTCATTGATGCAACTAACTGTAGAATCCTCGGTTTCTCTGTAGTTTCAAGATTAACTACTTTTGTAGGCTCAATCAAGATAGGCGATTGCTCATGATGGTGCTCCAGGAGAGTGTTAAGCATCCCATCATCTGGTGCCTTAAAAAGGTTTTCACCATCTCATACGCTCTTTGTTTTATCTTTTGTTTTGATCTAACAACTTTGCCAGGATTATGGTTTTACGGTAGATCTTTTCTTTTGATTTTATTTTGCTGGCTAGGAGCCAGCCTCTCTGACTGAGGTCTATACTGAGAATGCCGGTGAGGCAAATCATTCCCATCATCTACTTGGAAAGAGTTTACATTAAGGTTGTTAGTTGGAAACATAGGTATATCAAGAGGTTTAGATAGATCCCAATCAATGAGATCGAGATGTATTAGCGGTAGCGGGTCATTAGGTTGCGTGAAATCAGCTATGGTTATGGTCATAACAGAGGTGTCTACGGATCTGAAGTGCAGGGTGGAATCCCGATGATGGTAAATAATATAAGTCTTGGTACGTTCAATGGAAACAGGCATCACCAGCATCACTCAGATTGGTGTAGTTTAGATTCTTTGTGGTTAGGTTCTGACCTTCCTCCGCTTGAGATTAAGTAGGTGTATACCTGTATGTCACATCAACATTTGTCCCTCTGGAGTCATCATTATGGATGAGTATCCCATTCTAGTATTCTCTAGAGTTTGTGTTGAGTCCTCGATAGAGTTACCGTTGCTGCAAGCGTAGCTGCATGGATTGGGAACTTTCGCATTTATGAGTGGGTATGTTCGGTGTTTTGGTCATTTCTTTTGAGCTAGTGTCATAGCCTAGTCTTGTTTTATCTTTTGCAGCAAGTCCTGGAGGATCAATAGGCTCAACTACTCCTTTTCTTTTTTCGATAGGACCATTACCCGCATAGCCCATCTTTTGCATGATTGAATATCCCTTACCATATTTATCAATTGGTAACTTGATATTGAGAATTGTTTCATCTTCATCTTCATCTCTATAGAGCCATTTTATCATTTCGCTATCCTCAAGATCTTCCATCGAGAATTTCTCCTTGATAAATTGTCGATTGAACTTTTTGATTGGTTCTTTCGGTGATTGTGTTGATGTTGATGCTACAGATATCTAATGGTGCACGATAGAAGGTTGTCCATGTTGCCGAGGTGATGTAGGAAGATTAGCCAGACAGAGAGAATATTCTCCTACTCCATTATCCTTGAACCATAGTTGCTTGTCAAAGTTTTTGGTTAACTGACTGATTTGTGTATCAACTGTTGGAAAAGTACTAGTAGGCACTTCTCCATTGTTAGGAACCAAAGTGTCTTGAATAACTTTGATGTTAGCACAAGTTTGACTGTGAGAATTATCAGGTGATATCATGATCTCCTATCTGTCATAAGGAAACTTAAGACACTAATGATATGTAGATAGTACAACTTTCATTTCATTGATCCAAGGACAACCCAACAAGATGTATGCAAGATCACAGTCTAATACTTGACAGAAAGTATTTTTGATAACATGTCCTACTCTGACTGGTAGCATGATTAAACCTTTGGATGCTCTTTCCTCATCATCATAGGCTTTGATATTAATCTTTCTTCTGGGATCAATGGAGTCCTCAGAAAATCCTAAAGCCTTAACTAGCTTCATGGTGCATATGTTTAAACCAACACCTCCATCTATTAGAACACGTCTGACACGAAACTTGTGGATCATGACTTCTAAGTATAGTGATGAGTTATGGGGATCAGTGATGGAAACATCATCTTTTTCAGAAAATGAAAGGCATGTGGGTGAGGACAAATGTCCCACCATGGCTTGAAATTGATCCACATTCAGATCATCAGATACAATTTTTTTAATGAGGGCTTTGTCTAGAATTTCCTTATGCACTGGGAAAATCTTCAGAAGTTCCAAAATAGAGATCTGAGCGAAAGTTTTTCCAAGTTGATTGATTAAATCATATCGATGTTGAGGTGATGGCACAATGGATTTTGAGGGAGCACCTTTTAGGAAAACTTTAGCTTGTGCCCTTGTTGTTATGTTAACTTCTCCATATTTCACTTTCTCTTTGAATTTTATAACATTAACCCGCTTGTAATCAGTGTAGATATGATTGATTATATTCTCATCGATATGATTCACATTTTTTTCAGAAGAATCACCCTTTTGATAGTTGGGCAAAGGATTTTGAAATGCTTGGTGGTCTTCATTTGATTGTTGGTTCCCTTCTATTGTGACAATGTCTTTGTCAATTAAATCTTGAATAGCATTCTTTAAGGCTTGGCAATTATTCGTACGATGGCCTTTACATCTATGATATTCACAATAGTATGTATCATTCCATGATGGCGGCTTCACATTGGGTTCAAAGTTATGTTGAGGCAGTAGGGTAATAACATTCTTTTCCATCAAGTCTTTAAGGGCAGATTCCAGAGATTGCCCCAACAGAGTGAAAGTTCTTCTGTTGGAAAAAAATGAAGATCGTTGTGGATTCATGTTTGATGTATTTCCTAAGGCATTGTTGTTTCCACGATACCCTTGGTTGTTGGTGTTACTTTGATTTGGAACAAAAGTTGGATTTTGGTTATTCCTCGGGGGAGGAGGATTGTTTCCTTGATTCGTAACCAAGTTGACATTGTTATAGTTTTTTTGAGGAATACTAAGAACAACTGGCTTAGGGGAGACATGATGTGCATCTACAACACCATCATTCACCACATTCTTGTTGCAAGTCCAAAACTTAGATTTGTCATTGTGGTGATTTGAGGAGCTAGGATTGTCTCTATCAAGTTTGATTATTCCCCTTTGGACTAATGCACTTTCAATTGTGATTGTATTTTCAATCATTTTTTGAAAAGAGGGAGGACAATGAAGATTTAGACGATAACTCATCTCTTGATCCAAGCTGTTTATAAATGTAGTGATCTTTTCCTTTTCAGGAACATGATGTGGATACCTAGCGAACAATCTTCTCCATCTCTAAAGAAATGTGATGAATGGTTCACCAGGTTTTTGTTTAGCCTTGCATAGATCAATCATTGTTATTTGGTGTTGTATGTTATAGGAATATTGTGAGATGAACTTGTTGATCAATTCCTCAAATGTTTTGACAGGCGGTGTGATTTTTGATAACCATTCCATAGATTGGCCTCCAAGACTTCATGGGAACAACCGCATTAAGTATGTATCCTCATGAGTGAATTCTAAAGTCATGTTTCGGAAGTCTCTAATATGGTCCATGGGATTCGATTTCCCGTTATAATGATCAAAATTTGGAATTTCACAATGCTTAGGAAACGGGATCATGTTGAGACGTCGATCAAAAGGATATGGACAAATATCATCAAGAGTGTATGTATTTTTTGTGGCTCCCCCTTGTAGATCTTTAATTTTTCCTTCTAATGTTTTAACATGTTGAGTTAAGGCACTAAGATCAGATAAGGGTGTTTCATCAGGATTACTCTTTATGTTCTTAGTATTAAAATCATGAGGCAATTTAGCTCCTTTGTCGACCAGATATAGGAAATATTTTTGTTTGTCACGTGCTAAGATCTTTTCTACTACTTTGAGAAATTTAGGATCTTGTTCAGCTTCTCTAAGGTGACGCTCTTCTTCTTGTTCGTCATCACTATCCTCAAGGGTTTTTCTGAGATCACTGTCGGAAGTAAACGGATCTTTTGCTCCTTCAGCCATGTTGTCTTCAAAAAGGGGATTTTGACTCACACTATAAAGGGGATCACTATTTTCACCTTCCTTTTGAGTTGTTAAGGTATGATCTTCTTGTTGAATATCTTCCTTCAGTTTATTGTATTGTGATCGTGTAAAAACAGGCATATGATTTCAAGATGTTCTCCTAAACTTAGATCATAGTTTGATGAGTGCAATCAATGATGATGTTTTAATTTGATAAGATGAAAATCTTATGATATGATCAAAACTATGTTTCCTAATTTGTGGTTGTGGCTTCCAATGATAAAGGATGTCAGAATCCTGTTAGGAGAAGTTGAACCAAGAATTTAGAAGTTTATGATGAAAGATGCACTTGTAAGATTTGATCTTTGTTTTCGAAGAGTGATCAGCATATCAACTAGCCTATTTTAACTCACTGAAGTATTTGACTAGGACGTGTCAAATATTCAATAGAAGGTTGTGGTATGTAGTTGAAATCAAGAGGCTGATTGTGATTATGTCATTGAGAGAGGGCTCTTCTTTGAAAATAGGATCGTGAATCTAGAGGGTCCACAACGTATTCATCAGTAAATCCTTTGACAAAATCTTGGTACCTATGGAGAAATCTACGATAATGGAGCAAGACATTTCGACTCTTGTATAAAAACTTCCTTCATTGTAAGGTTTTCTTGTAACCTAGAGGTTTCTCGGGTTTCCTGATCCTATTGGAAATTGACTTCTTGACAAACTTGGTAGATTTCCACTCCCTAAGCATGAAAGAAAATGTTGATACGTTACTGGACCGAGAATGCTATAAACTCAGATCTGTCAAAAATAATGATTCAGGAAAAATGACAGATGCGCTTTTCTGTTGCCTATATGCACTTCAAAAACAAGGATATGCGCCAAAGAAATGGTCAAATGTGCTTGAATATGTCCCAGATGCGCTACTCTGTATCCTATAAGCGTTGCAGGAAAAATGTTGTGATAGTGACCGAAAAGTTTTATTTTTAGAATAGCTAGCATATGCGCCAAAAGACTCAATGCACTAAAACATACCCTAAAAGCGCTGAATTAACCAATGAATGCGCTAGAACAGACCTCATATGTGCTAGAATATACCCTATATGTGCTAAAATAGTTTTTTCCAAGGTAACTTTTCAAACAGTTTGTGAGCAGTTTCAGCTAAAATTTGACATGTTCATTTCAGATGATCTTTTATCTGAATTAGTGCAATTGAAAACACAACAAACACCTTGAAAACAATCATTTTTAAGTCCTATACTAAACATCAAGTGTATGTTTCAAAAATGTTTTTCAAAAAGTGTTTTCACAGGTTTTACACATGACAGACAGTTCCAGCAAACTCACTCTTAGTACTCAAGTAGGTCATCATAATAATCAGCGGTATCCTTGCGACTGCGTGACTCACCGCAGTAGTGTCACCCACGCTTCTGCCGCGCAGGTCAATGCCTCGGGGTCAGTCAGAGAGTGGATCTCGGATCCAGGAAAGTCGTATGCGGTTAATATGGTGGATTAATGGGGAGGATCTTCCCTCCCCTGCACTGTGATTATTATGATGTTTGGAAACTGACTTCAGCTGGATACTACACTAAGTTCGTAGTAATGGTTTCCGTTCAGTGTGGCAATAGATAAACTCCCTCGGGAGACCTCCCAACCTTTAGGGCAGGAAACTTAGGGATGGTTATCTGCACACTACAGAAAAAGGGATTTCCCTGATTTGCTCGGTACTAGTAGAGATTGGGAATAGTGCGGCACGGCAGAAGCCACGTGGAGTCATTTTATGCTTGGGTGTGCCCCTAGAGCCCGAGGCCCTCTCGGGATGTAATAAAATTGGCCAGAGTGCATGGAGGAATGTAAAGGCAAGTCACGGTATTTTGGTCACCCGGGTTAAGGGGAGGCATGGACCTGTAAGCCCAGGCACGGTGGGCTGTTTTGAGCCCGTCACAGTCTGAAGGCTGTGGGGATGTTGGCTGCAAAATTGTGGGATTCATTTCAACACTTGAAATCAGTGTGTCGTCTGGATTTGGCTGCTTTTGATCCATTCTAGGGTTTATTCTTTTTTAAAATGGGTTGATTTATCTGGATTGGTTTCAACAAGGTTACTTGGGACTCGATTTGGATTGGCATGATATTGAGTTAATCATTAAAATGGATCTTGAGTCTCAGATCATTCTCAAAGGCCTCCTAAGATCATTAAGATGAGATCTGATAGTTTTTTTTTTTTTCATGGATGTTCTGATAAAAATTTGGTGGGATTATTATGCGCCGTTTTGTCATGTATATGTCGTTGAAGCAGTTCTTGGATGTGAAAGCAGTTCTGGATGCAGAAATTACACCCAAAAGCACTAGTAGTATGGATGCTCTAGAAACAAGTATGTAAAACGAAAATTTTGCCAAAATCACAGATTCCGAACATAAAATCATCCCGGAAAACCAGCAGTAAATATTAAAAGCGGGGCAATGCCCCACCGGTGAAGCGCCAGGGGAATTGTGAGTGGAATTTTATAAATTATTTATATATGTAAAAAATGAATCAAACACACCAATAAGACATTATATCAAAATAGAATATTAAAATAATGAAGATTGCAAATTCGATGTCTTGTTATACGATGTAGATCCTATCGTCCTCTATCTCCAGTATTTTCATTGATTCCAACTGGCTCTTAGATTGTATGCTAGGCTCAACGAACAGTCTTCGTAGAGAACGAGATTGAATATGAAATGCATGTAATGCTAAGACATGATTGCTCTAATGCTAAACATGATTGCTAAAATGAAATATTATGATGATGCTATGAATAATAAAACTATAATGATAATGCTAGAATGCTATAATGCTAGAATGCAACTAATCTCTAATTCATCTGTTGTGTTGTAACCATTGCTTGGATTGGCAGTGCTATTTATAGAGTTTTTCAAAAGCTTTTGATTGGCTGATATGATCAACGATTGTGAAAATTCCTGGCAAATCGAATGGTTGAAGATGGATGAGAGTGAATAAAAATAGAAGAAAACAAAAAGCAAGATTTGTTTTCTTTTCTGTAAAAGAGGTAAGATAAGATGATAAAGATGAATTGTAAAAAAATCATCTTTTTGTGAAATTATGGAAAGATTTTGAAGAAGATAAATAATGAATTATTAAATTCAATTATTCATTTATGGGTGACACAGAGGTTTTTTTCTTAAAATAGAATATTTACCCCAGATTTGAAGAATAATGGAAGATTTAATTATGATTCTGAAAAGATATGGAAGATATTCAATTAAATAAAGATATTTAATTAAACTTTTAAGAAATGGTATGTAAATGAAATTAATTAAATAAGATATTTAATTAACTAGAAGAAGAATTTGAAAAGAAATATTTAAATTTAATTAAATCAAAAAGTGATAATTAATTAAAATAAATAAAGTGTATTTATTTAATTAATCAAGTGGACATATGAATGTGAAATAATTAAATAAAAATCACTTTATTTAATCATGATAGAAGAATAAATTGAATGAAAAATATAATTAAATTAATTAAATTTAATCATATGTAGAAGACTTTAGAGAAATTAATTAAATAATAATTATTTAATTAAATGCTAGGATTAATCAGACATGACCAATTTTATGCATATACAATGAACATACAAACCTCTTTGTTTGAATCATATTGTGAGTTTAGAGCATCTAATAGAGTTTAACAAAATTGGTGCAACACCTCCTAGGGTTAGTAATCTTTTCATTTGAGTTCTTTTATCCCTTTTCCCATTAGTTTCAGTAGTTTGTAGGAAATTTTCAAAGGGAACCAACCCATAATCTAGAGGTTCATCCTTTTTTTAGGCAACCCAAAGGCCTAAGGATGTCCCCATGTTTCATAGGATTCTCGAGCTTTAAATCTTAGCATTCAGAGCGCAATCCTTTGTGACAACAGTTTTTGGCACACCCAATGGGACACTGAAACTCGTTTCAATCAAGAAATACAAAGTTTTCACTGTTTTCCTATATATGTAGCGGTGTTTTTGAATTTTTTGAGGTTATAAACATATACTTGGTGACTCTAATCTCTAATTTTGAAGTAGATCTAGTGCAATCAACACATGCGAAGAGTGCAAACAAGAGGAAGCTCTTCTCCCTTCAAGTATTTTTAGTTGTCACCACCAAGAAGAAAAGGGAGGGAAATGAGAAGGAGTCCTAGAATTTCTATATCTCATCTATGCCTCCAAATTATAGGCCTGTAAGTACTATTCCAAGAGTTTCAGTACTAAATATTCAAGTATTGAAAATTCCAATGGAAATGCAGTTTTCCTTTGCATTGTTTAATGGGGGTAGCCCATTAAATATTGCTCAACATGATGATATTCCCATGGTATCCCTTAGAAGCTTACCTTCTTTCATAGGAGAAGATTAAACTTCCCCTTTGAGCATATCAAGGATGTAGCTACCTTATGCTCAGTTCACAATATCACAGTTGAGAATGTGGCAACCAAACTCTTGGTTGCATCACTAAAAGGAAAAGTTTTGCATTGGTTTAGGAGTTTGGCAGTCAATTCAATTAGAACATGATATGAACTGGGTGACAACTTACACAAGAAATTTGAAGACAAATCAAATCATTTGTCTTTGGTAGAGCAACTAACTACCATAAAGAGAGCTCTACACAAGCATATGTCTGATTTTAACTACCATTTCTAGAAAACTTAGGATAGAATACGAACAATAGTAAGACCTTCAGCCCAACATGCATTCTTGTATTTCCTTAAATCCCTTAATAGTGATATATTTTTCATGATTCAGTCAATTGGTGGAAATACACTCCCTAATGCATATTAAATCACCATAAGAGTAGAAAATAGCCTCATACAAGTTGGTAAAACAACCCAAGAACCCCAATGCCTATATTTCCTAAGGTACAACTACCTATACCATTGCTAATACCTCCAATAGTTGTTTTCCCTACTATACCAGCACTAAATTATCCAAATCTTGCCCAAGAAAAGGTTGTCCCAGCTCCATCCCCTAAATTTCAAGAATTTAAAGGCATTTTGTAGACCCTTGGTAATGAACAGGTGAACATAAAAAAGCAGAAAAATCAAAATTTTAGACCATATCAAGCACTATATTAGCCTAATAGGCCTCCTTATCAAGCTGATCCACAAGGTTAGAGGAAGAATTTTAATGCAAGGCCTTATCAACCTTACAATCAAAATGCTGCCAACAATTCCAAAGAGCTTGTACCAGTGCAAAACAACATGGCACATGATTATGAGTGGTGTTTTCCATGTATCCAACATCATAACCAAGCCACATGTTCGAATGGAGTGATCAGTCAAGCCCTCATGACATAAAATAACACTATTGTCCCACAAGATACAACACATGAAACTAGTGGACAACAAGGTTCTCAGGATGAGCAAGGTACTCCTAATGTTGCATTGATGAATTGGCAAGGTGGTGAGTTTTGTGGAGTGAATCACTCACAAGGTCAAAATCAGTCATACACCTCTATAGCAGCCAATACAAGTTCAAAGAAAAGAGTTGTTGATATAGGGCATCAGGATGATAAAGGCCAACAACGAGCTGATAAGGGTAGAAATCAGACTTCTACAAGCCAACAAGGCCAAGTTGGTCCATCTTCACAAAAAATTCAAATATTGCCAAGGAATTAAGTGGTGGAAATTAAGAAGCATGCCAAAGCATAACAAAATTTCACTTTTGAAGCAATCCAAGAAAGGACAAAGTCTTGTTTGATGGACAGTTATATTAGAAAAGCCTTGGGTGGAAGAGAAACAAATAATGTAAGATAATCAAATGAAAATGTGAGTCTTAAAAGAGGAAGAGTTCATCTATACCATAAATCCAAAGGCAATGAGGGTTTTGACACTATGAAGGGAATATCATGTGAAAATTATGCCATATACGATGAGATAAAAGATCTAAAAGGATAGTCAAGTGCAACAGAAGGAAATGTTGGTAATGAGATAGCCATACAAAGAGGAGTTTTAATGAGTAGCATTAGAAGCATGCCAAAGCATAACAAAATGTCACTTTTGAAGCAAGCCAATAAAGGATAGAGTCTTGTTTGATGGACAATTATATTAGAAAAGCCTTGGATGGAAGAGCAACAAATAATGTAGGACAATCAAATGAAAATGTGACAATCCTAAAAGAGGCAGAGTTCATCTATGCCATAAATCCAAAGGTAATGAGGGTTTTGACACTATGAAGGGAAAAACATGTCAAGATTATGGCATATGTGATGAGATAAAAGATCTGAAAGGATAGTCAAGTGCAGCAATGGTGAAGACATATTCATCTTTCAATCAACCTCGTGTCTATTATCATGCATTGTGTGTAATGAGTTCTCACAAGTTGAATGGGGTCTTCATGCTTAGTTTAGTGGTAGTTAGAGGCCTAAAAGGGGGGGATTTTGATAGTTCTAGTTGAGTTTAAGACCCCACATGGGTACAATATCAGTCAAGACAAATTTTTAGCCCACTCACAATTAGTTAGGAGCAATTTTAAAGCCTTTTTGTAGGGTTTTCTATTGTGCACGACCCAAAGGAGATTCATCATGCAAGTTGGAAGAGATTTCAAGGAAAGAAGACAATCAGTTCAAGCAGAGTTGAAGTTTATCACAAGTTCAAAGAGCTAGAGTTCACCATCAGTCTTCTTTTTTAGTCAAAAATGAAGCTTCTTTGTTGTAACTTTTTATTTTCTTCTTTTCTTAGGATTTATTTTCTTTCTACTTGCATATACAACAAGTACAGAGCATTGTAACTAAAATTTTTTTTAAAAAAAATCAATTTTAGAAGCATTTTTCAATTGTAATAGCAAGATTCCTTCCAAGATTCAATAAAAAGCAACAGTTCTTTCTCGAAAATCTCTTCATTTTTAGTGTGGAAAATGGATGATTTGATGCATTTAATTTTGTTTTATTTATAAAACCTTTTAAATTTGTCTCATTTGTGCACTGTAGAAGTGAAAGAATACATGTTAAATACAGGTTATGAGTTGTGTTAGAACATTCAATAGTCGAGGTTGTGAAACTCTTTTCCTTTGTACAAGCATTGAATACAAACATTCTCATGAAACACTTATGTATTTCATGATTATCTTTGAGTTATGAACATACAAACCTCTTTTTTTAAATCAGATTGTGAGTTTAGAGCAACTAATAGAGTTTAACAAAATTGGTGCATCACCTCCTAGGGTTAGTAATCTTTTTAGTTGAGTTCTATCCCTTTTCCCATCAATTTTAGTAGCTTGTAGGAATTTTTCAAAGGGAACTAGCCATAATCTAGAGGTTCATCATTTTTTTAGGCAACCCATAGGCCCGAGGATGTCCCCATGTTGCACAAGATTTCTAAGCTTTAAAGCTTAGCAATCAGGGCCCAATCCTTTGTGACAACAAGTTGAAGCCATAAACCAGTCATTTTTCAGTTGTTCTTTCTTTCAATTAGGGAGTAGTAGCTTCCTTGGGTTTCAACCCCTAAAACAAAGTCAGGGAGTATTATCTTCCTTGGGTTGTAGCCCAAAATAAAATTGTAAACTATTATTTACCTATGAGGTTGGATTAGGACAGTAGCTCCTAGCAACATTTCTCACTGTAGTTTTTACCCTATGGGGTTTTCCACGTAAATCTGGTGTCATCTATGTTCTTG
>VDFB02000002.1:183917237-184244771 GCA_007258455.2 Sequoia sempervirens
AATAAATTATTTGAATAAATTATTTATTTTCCACTTGTCCATTTCCAACATTTTCAATAAATTATTTATGCACCACTTGGTCAAAGATACCCTGTCATAATCCCCTATCATAACATTCATTTCCTATCATAGCTTGCATGTCCCTGCATGTCCTTGCATGCTTATCCTAGCCTGCATGTCTGTCATGGCTTGCATGTCTTTGCATGTCTTCCTGTCATGATTCCTCCAAGAATAGCATATTCTTGGTGCATCAATTCTGGACCATTGATCTTGGCATCTTTTCTGAGACTTAATCTCAACCATCCATTTTGTAACATCCCTCTCATGCATTCCCATCCATTGATCTTGGAATCTTTCTAGAAGATTAATCTCAACTGTCCACTTGAATGGATGCCCTAGCTAGACACCTTTTGTTTTAGAGGCCAACCATTTTCAGCCATTGCTTGGTATAGTGCAGGGTATAGTATCATGCCCAAAGATACTCACTACTGACTCCCTTGAGTAGAGATAGCAGTTCTTGGGAAGTGATGACCCAAGAATCTGAAGTTGGTGTGCCCGAATGACATTAATGAACCGTGGAGGGGAGCCAGTGCCACCAAACTTCTAAGCTATCCGCTCTCGAGAAGGAAAGGTGTTTAGCACCAATCCGGGGTATATTGGTGGGCTATATCAAGTATACAAACCCTTGGCCTATTAGGATTGTGCTTGTCTCATGTGTGTTTGCATACACCAAAACATCGTGCTTGTCAAGTGTTTTCTAAATTTTCAAACAATATACACAACATTCACAAATCTGGACACAAAACCTTAGCCAACTCAAACTTTTCAATAAAACATCAAAACAACAGTCTCAGCCTAGAAGTCTTATGTCAAAACCAAATCATGAAATTGCTCAAATCTCTCATTCCTTGTACACTTTAGCTTGCATCTTACCATGGGGTCATCTTTGCAAATATTTACCTTCATCCTTAGGTTTCACCATTTGCATTTTTAGTCATAAACTAAAAACTTAGGTCCTCATCTCATTTTGCATATTTTGGATTAGGACAACCTTACCTCACTTTGCAAAATCTTGACTTTCGAAATTAGGTTATCATTGGACTTAGACATCATTATCTCCTTTAGTCATTGTCCTTTTGTGAGATCCTTCCGACTAAAAAGTCTAGTTAGGAAGACTCACTTGTCAATTTGTCCTTGTCATTTAATCCTTCAAACAAGTCCTTTGATATTCCAAAATTGAGACATAGATCAAGCATAGGGTGGTTAGGAAACCTTCTTCCAAATCATTTTAGACCTTTGCATTTGCATACCTTAGACATTAAAATCATTTTAGTCCTCACCTTGCATATCTTTAAAATCTAAAATATTGTCATCATAGTCCTCATTTGGCATCTAGACTTTGCATTGGTAATTTCCTTAACCAACATTCTCACATTAGTCCTCACTATCACCTTGGAATTTGACATCCTTTCTTAACAATTTATCATCTTGCATTAGTCATTTTCCTTAGGCAAACGTCATTATCACCTTGCATTGACATCCTCCAAAAATACAAAAAAATTAGTGTCATAACTTGTCATCTTAGTCTTCATTGTCCTTTGGCATTAGTCATTTTCTTTAGACAACATTGTCATATTGCATCCCTTATTGTCAAAAAATCCAAAAACATAGTCTTGCATTGTCATCCTTTATACAAAAAATCCAAAAACATAGTCTTGCATTATCATCTCTTTGCATTGTCATCCTAGTCACCTTGGCTTTTGGCATACTTGCATTATCATCTCTTTGCATTGTCATCCATTATCACACAAAAAGTCAAAAACATAGACTAGTGTCATACTTGCATTGTCATCATCTTCATTTGAGCAATTTCCTTGATGGTTGAAACAAGACTTCAAAGAAAGAAAAGACAAATGGAAAAATTTGGACAAGATTTCAATCCCAACATTGATAATAACACTTATGACACGAATTAACATTGGACTTTTTCCGACCCATTTCACAACATGAACATGCAATCTTCCATGAACATGCCATTTTCATCACAAAATCCTTCTTAACCATTCATACAAAGAGACCAAAATGGACAAGCATATGTAGAAGACTTAAAAGCTACAATGAAAAATCCTGATATAGCCTCCTTTGTAGAAAAATTAGTCTTATGTGACCCTCAAAGGTATCTATCCATGCTTTTGGACCAAGGGGCTAAGTTACCATGGGAATTTGACATAAATACTTTGGGACCTCCATCCATCTACCCTCACCATCAACAGTCACTTAACATAAATCTTGCCATTAATTCACAACAAACATCCACTTATCACCCTTATCCTAACCTTGACAAGGGAAACCAATTGTCCACTAGTCCATTACAAATCTCCACATCATATTCTAGTCCTTCACCTATCAATCCTGTCCAAGTCTACATGCCTTATCAACTATCTACCGACTCATGTCAAGTATCCACATCATACCCTATCGATCCCCTCCAAGTATCCACATCCTATTTTATTCAACCTTACACCAATCCAGTCCAAGTCTCCATGTCATATCCTCATCCTTCACATACTAGTCCAGTCCAAGTCCCCATGTCCTATCCTAGTCCGTCATTCATTAATCCTTTTCAAGTCATCCCCTCACAAGCCACATTTAGTCATGAAAATTCTATCATTACTCAAAGTCAAATCCCATTTAATAAACTTGAGGATACATGTCAAAATGAAAGCCCAAAGCATGACATTATAACGTCATCCTCATGTCAAGAACAAGGTAGTCCATCCCATGACCCTCTTTCTAATTGTATCATCCATGACAACCCCATCTTTGACCAAGACCCTACCATTGACAAAGAAGTCCAAATCCATGACAATCCCATCTTTGACCAAGACCCTACCATTGACCAAGAAGTCCAAATCCATGACAACCCCATCTTGGACCAAGACCCTACCATGGACCAAGAAATTCAAAACGATCCACTCCTTGACCTTTACGCCATTCATGATCAAACACTTGTTGACCTTATAAAGGCCTCGACTATTGACACTTCCCACAATGAGACACTTGCCTTCATGGGACACATGGACGATATTCCTCCAGAACAAGAATCTTCCACTAGGGACATGCTTGCATATGATCAAGTTATAGCTAAAATCATTGGACTCTATGACACTAAACATAATGATGGCTTCGACATTACCTTGGAAGCACCAACAGAATCATCTGAACCTGACATGTCACACAATCAAACCAAAGCTATCAGTCAGGAATATGTCTAGCATGACAATGAAGCTAAAACACTTTATCAACTAGGGTCATCTATCTTTGTTAGAGCAGGCTGTCTTGCAGACGAAAATATTACAAGTGATAGTGTCCATAGACATCATGATGGGTTAGCATCTTTCTTTCAAAACAATAAATACCCCATCACAAACAGAATCTTTCAAAGCATGCAATATCAAGGCAAAGGACTAGGCATACATGAGCAAGGCATTCAAGAGCCAATACAACTTCAGGCAAATTATAGACATCAAGGTCTTGTCAGTTAGTAAATCAAACGATGTCAGTAGAACCTCCTCGATATTGAGGGCAACCTTGTCAGATACAAACATCAAAATGGAGTCCATGAGAAATCCTTGTCATAAGATTGTTGCCAACACCCCCTCCACCCACACCATGAACCGTCATTCCATCATAAATAAACCTTCCCTTTGGAACCAACAAAAAAAAAGTCTTACAAGTCAAAAGATCAAAATGAAATGTCAAAGGCCCTTGAATCAAACAAAAGGACAAGTAGACAAATGAAATTAAAATGGATCCCAAAGAAAAGCATATCAAGCAAAGAAAATATGTCAAAAGAAAAGGTTAATCAAAATATGGAGCCACAAGACAAGAGGACTCCCACATATCATAAATGTCCACCTCCTTCAAAATGGCCATCAAACAAGGCATCTAAAGGTGTTGGTTCCAAATTCTATACCTCCAAAATCTGTCATCCATCATACCAAGTTTGGAAAATAAAAAGTGATTCTTCCAAACATCCAAACAAACTTTCCATGTCTACCATCATCCGTCATAATCCTACATCTCACCTAAAGTCCAAAAATCGCATGTCACAAATCCATCACATCATGGCAGCAACTCTTTATCATAAGGACTCTCATGGCACTCTATCATGATGTGCGTATTTTGATAAGGCCAACTCTAGTATTGAAAAGGATCATGACAACATCAATCAATTGTATCCAAGCACTATCATTCTAACAAGGCAGCTACTTCAGAAAGGACATTATTGGCATATCATGGCACCAGTCTCTACATCGGCACCATCAACAACTTCAAGACAATTAGTGGTTAGTTAAGGCATCAAGGTCATCCTAAAATATAAAAAATACAAAAAAATTGAAAAATAAAAAAATTGTCGCCCTGATGAAAACCTGGCAAACAGGGGTCTTGGTGACACCAAAAAAAAAAGTCAAGAAAATAGTAAAGAGAAAAATTTCATCCAATGGTGAAAACCTGGAAAACAGGCACCTTGGATAAGTACCATGATGAAAACCTGGAAAACAGGCATCATGTGTAAAATAAATCATCTATGTGGACTTTTACACTTGGGGGAAAGTCGTCTCATCTCCTATGCCTTCCTCTTAACATTGGCATCCATCCATTTAATCCATATCATTCCCCCTCCCATTTTCCAACCTACCTCAGTCTTGACATAAAATTGGCACACATAAATCATGCTTTGGGAAAAACTCTCGACATGTCAATCCTTTGGTCACAAACTATGCATGCAACATCATGTCATTGTCGTCATAACCTCATTTTCTTTATGTGACACAGTCCTTGAAAGTCATATGCCAATTCCTTTAGTCTCATGTCTCCTATCCTTTACCAAGGCCACCTCTCATCCTTTCATGTTTGTCACCTATCTTGGCTTTCCCTTGTCAAACGGTCTAAGGATACTCCATCACTCCATCGTCCCAACCAAGTCATTCCAAATGCCACGAGTTTCATCCATACAAGCACATTATCCAAAACATTACTTGAATTTATTCCTAGCCTGACTACAGACCTTGATACTTTCATCACATTATCGTCGTCCTCACATTGTTTTGGGATGTGTCCTTCCCACGTCAAACAACGTTGTCATCACCTGTCAATTGGTATTCAGATTGACTAGGGGCACAATCATGTTTATCCTTGGATTCTCATGTGTAGACATCAATCACACACATTTGTAGTGATCCTCTTAAACCATTCAAAAAAGACCTAAAAATCAGAAAATGTCCTGAAAAAAAAGACTTAAACATTAAAAAATGTCCTAAAAAAAAGACCTAAAAATCGAAAAATGTCTTGAAGAAAACACAAACTTCCAAAATAGAATCATGTTAGTCAACACAGTCACGTCAATTCAAGTCTTGATTAGTCTTTATCATTGTCGAACTACGTTGTCTCTGCACATTTGCTACGTAGACAAGGCTCATCTTCGAGTCCCCAAGACATTAGGTCAGTCCTATTAGGTTAGTCAAAATAAATCATGACTCAATCTTTCATCAACAAGAAAAAGTCTTTGGTCGTGTCAAACTACGAGGTCTCTGAGTGCATGACGTAGGCAAGGCCATTTGTCGATGGGCCCCCGAGGCCGCACTAGGTTAGTCCATTAGGGTTCATTGCACAATTTTTGCACACACATGAAACAATCTTTAAACTTGAATGAACAATCTACCCAAGTGAACTTCAATAATCTGTCAATGGAACATGACAATCATCTTGGCATATCAAAATCATTCAAACTTAGTCAAGCTAGTCAAATCTTGCTTACTCTTCAGATGTGTCCTTCTAAAGGGTAGCCCGTCATTTAATCATTCCCTAGGATGTGTCCTTCCTAGGCATCGTCATCGTCATCTGACATTTTGAGCAATCCTCTTGACATTTAAGAACCACTCCTCTTGACATCAATATTCTTTTAGATGTGTCCTTCTAAAGAACAACCCCCATCATTTATGCCTTAGGATGTGTCCTTCCTAGGCATCGTCACTATCACCTGGAATTTTGAGGGATCCTCTCGACTTTTGGGGGTTTCTCCTCTTGACATCAACATTATTCAAGATGTGTCCTTCCTGAATTTGGAAATCTTTGACACTCGTCATCTTGGCATCGTCAAAACCTTGACACCCTGGCATCTCGACATCAAACCAGACATCTTGACATTAAAACACTTGGAAAAAACTTGGCACTTGTCTGTTGATTTTTCATCATGTTACTAGTTTTTCAGCGAGATCTCGACAACAAGATTTAGAGAAGCAGCGACGTATCATGAGGTTTGTTTTGTCTTTTGACACTCATGTTACTAGTTTCTCAGTGATGTCCTAACTCCAGGATTTAGAAAAGCAACGATGTATCATGATGATGGTTTTGGCTTTATTTTGTCCTTTTTGGTAATCATGTTGCTAGTTTCTCGAGGATGTCCTAGAAATAGGATTTAGAGAAGCAACAACGTTTCATGATTTGTCTTTCTTGTCTTTTTCTGCTTGCGGTTGGTTATGGCAAAAAGACTGGGGAAAATGTGCCTTTTTGTATGAGTCATGATCATCCTTATCTGCGACTACTTATCTCACGTGATGGTACAACCTTGCACACCTTGGTCTACGTCATATCATGGTGTTTGTTGGCCATTACAATAATCTGCCCAATGATGATAAATATAAAAATGTAAGTATGAAAGTTGGTTCCCCTATCTTTTTTTTCATCTAGCTTTCCATCTTCATCCTCCCTTCTCTTCCATGCTAATATCCATCCCCTTCCAAGCTAACATTTCTTCTGTCTTTCATTCTCTAGTCTTCTTATCAATTGCGAGAGCACACCCGTGTTCTTGGAACCCGTCTGTCCTCTCGAGGGGGCATAGCATAACCCTCCCCGTCATTCTTCCTCATCTTATTTTGCATTGGGGCATGACTTTGACTTATTTTTCTTTGTCACAATGCGACAGGCTGCATTATGACAAAGAGGGGCAAAATGTAGACACATAAAAATGTCCTAAGCCTTCGAGTGTCATTTTTCTTCATCCTCGTCCTTCGATAATAATTTTAGTTATTCAATTATGTTTGATTATATTCCTCTATTAATTAAATAATTTTTAATAATTATTTAATTAATTCACTTTCTAATATTTATTCTATCCTGACTGATTAAATAAACTAATCGTGTCACTAATTTCTTCCTCTTCTTCAATAGTTAAATAAATTATTATTTATTTAATTATTTTGTCATCTTTCATCTATAGTTAAATAATTACCATTAATTATTTATCTATTCATGGTCCTTTAATTCTTCCATAGTTAAATAATTATTAAAATCATTTAACTATCCCATGCCACCTCTCCTAATTAAATAGTTAATCTAAATTAATTATTTAAGGTCTAATTTCTATCTCTCCATTAATTAAATTTAATTAAATGCTCCTCTTTTCATTTTTTCAAATAAATAATTTGAATAAATTATTTATTTTCCACTTGTCCATTTCCTCTATTTTCAAATAAATAATTTGAATACATAATTTATTTTCCACTTGTCCATTTCTTCTATTTTCAAATAAATTATTTGAATAAATTATTTATTTTCCACTTGTCCATTTCCAACATTTTCAATACATTATTTATGCACCACTTGGTCAAAGATACCCTGTCATAATCCCCTATCATAACATTCATTTCCTGTCATAGCTTGCATGTCCCTGCATGTCCTTGCATGCCTATCCTAGCCTGCATGTCTGTCATGGCTTGCATGTCTTTGCATGTCTTCCTATCATGATTCCTCCAAGAATAGCATATTCTTGGTGCATCAATTCTGGACCATTGATCTTGGCATCTTTTCTGAGACTTAATCTCAACCATCCATTTCGTAACATCCCTCTCATGCATTCCCATCCATTGATCTTGGAATCTTTGTAGAAGATTAATCTCAACCGTCTATTCAAATGGTTGTCTATAAAAGCAACCTTCTTTCTCCATTTTCAGCTTAACAACTATTCTTCTCCAACTTTCTACTTATCATTTGCAGGTATTTGCACAAGTCACACTACAAATCTGAGGGCATATTTACAAAAGGAGAAATAGGAGAGCAAGAGAAGTGATTCAAGTTCAAGCATGGGGAGTATTTTAATTTAATGTTTTATTTTCCTTATGCTTACTTTGTTTTCTCTTGTTTGGATGTGGATTAATAGTTTAGAGGTGTTAGCTGTCATTTTATCTATTCTATTTGATTTTCTAACCCCATCTTACAATATGATGTGTACTAATGATATCATGCAGGTGGATGATGATGATAAAAAATGCCATATGTGGAAAGGATGTGATATATGTAATGGCAATGTATGTTTTGCAAATGATGTGGAAATGCAATGTTTGTATGAAATTCTTGTGTTTTGACTTTCTAAAATGTTATAAATGATGATGATGTGATAGATGTTATGTTTATGAAATGCATCATGAATTTGAAATATGATATGTAATATGAATCAAATGTTGTATGAAAAAAAATGGTATTGAAAATGAGAAAAGATGTGAATGATAAATGATGCGAAAGGATTAATAATGATGAAATGTATGATATGAAATGTAATGAATACGAAAAAGATTGATGAGATGATAAAATGAGATGGAATGATAAAATGAAATGAAATGTAATGATATAAAATGAAATGAAATGATATGAAATGATGAAATGGAATGAAATGAGATGATAAAATGTAAGGAAATGTAATGGTAAAATAAAATGAATTATGAGATGAAATGAGATGATAAATGATAATTAGATGAATAATAAGGATATGAAAATGATAATGATGAGAAAATGATACGATGAATATGAAAAATGATTAAATAATGATATGATATAAAATGTAATGAGATGGAATGATAAAATGAAATGAAAGGGAATGATATGCTAATGAAATGAAATGATATGAAATGATGAAATGGAAGGAAACAAGATGTAATGTAATGATATGAACATGTAATAAAATGAGATGATATGTAAAATGTAATGATAAGAAATGATGAAATGGAAGGAAACAAGATGTAATGTAATGATATGAAAATGTAATAAAATGAGATGATATGTAAAATGTAATGATAAGAAATGATGAAATGGAAGGAAACAAGATGTAATGTAATGATATGAAAATGTAATAAAATGAGATGATATGTAATGATATGAAAATGTAATAAAATGAGGTGTATCATGAAGGAGAAATAAATGAGAAAGGATCCAAATGATGAATGTTAAACTATATGATATGCACAAGACCTAGATGAAATGATAACGAAATGAGGATGAAACAAATGTCCAAATGTCCTCCACATATAGTCCAAAGAGACATGACAACCGTTGATTTATCTGTTCAGCTTTGTTTAAAACTCTAATGCGAATCCAGTATGCAAATATATACACTGATCTAAATGAAATGCAACTAAATAAAACCAACTGTTTGTTGAGCCTTCAGGTAGCTTTCTTGAATCATCATAGAGCCTTATAAAATTTTGGAAGTATGTATAAGCATCAAAGGGGAGATTAGCACCAATGATGACATGAGTACAACTTTCATGATTTTTGATATAGCAAGCAAACACAAGCATCGAGGTATAATTGAACCGAGATGACCTGAGCATTTCTTGCATAAACAGACAAAGACTAACCACCTTTTGATGCAAATGTGGAACTGTTGTCAACGATATGCTTTGGAAATCATGTCTCACGACATATTTGCACCAAATCGATAGTTAACCTCAAGACAGTAGACAAAGAAAAATCATCCTCCTTCCTTGCCACTCTAGTTCAGTACACCATTGAGTGTGCTCCAGAGAGATGATATCAAAAAATAAAACAACCATTGTTCAAAATGTAAAACTGATATTCCAATCATTATTCAGATTTTAGATCATCTAGATATGAGTCATGATATGGTATTTTTCTGAAAAACTGTTGTGATATGGATCAATGGTTGGATAGTTGTTCATGTGATTTGATTGTTTTTTCGCATGAGTGGATTGGATATGTACAATAATCAAGCCATGGTAAGACGTTATCGCTTTAGGAAAATGATGGCAACATGATGCTGGTACGACCCTAAGATGATGGAAAGATGCATGAAATGAAGGCTGAGAATCCAAATGCAGAACATGAACTAATAGATGGAGAGCTACAAATAGTGTCTATTTGCCAGATTTTTACTATTTGTTTTTATTGCATTTTTCTGATTTGATTTTTTTTTTTTGTCTCTACCGAGATGCCTGTTCGCCAAGTTTTCACCAAGGTAACCATTTTTTCAGGACTTTTTCTGCTGTTTTTGTATTTCTTCATGACTTTTTATGATGTTTTTGTATTTTTTCAGGACTTTTTCTGATGTTTTTGTATTTCTTCATGACTTTTTCTGATGTTTTTGTATTTCTTTAGAAATTTTATAGATGATGATAACTGCTTCAGACATAATACTTTTTCAGGTGCATGTTGTCGATGGGTTCATCAAACAGGTCCCCTTCTGGCGTTGACAACTTGTATGCTCCTGAACCGTATACTGCTATGACCACATACAGACCCAACCAATTAGGTTTAAACTTTCCTTTCTTCTCTCTGTCTTGCTGATTGCGTGGGTTATCTTTTAGAACAAGATCACCAACCTGAAAGGTACATGTTTTTACTCTGTGATTATAGTTGTGAGACATCATTTGTTGATATTCTTTCAAATGATCAGTTGCTCATTGTCTCTTTTCATCAAGAAGTTCCAGTTCTTGTAGTCGAGAAACTCTGTATTCATCGTCTATTATGAGACCTTTCAATGATACTCTAAGTGATGGGATCTCAAATTCTA
Organism: Sequoia sempervirens; assembly: GCA_007258455.2. NCBI lineage: Eukaryota > Viridiplantae > Streptophyta > Pinopsida > Cupressales > Cupressaceae > Sequoia > Sequoia sempervirens. Next base: position 183,928,105 of record VDFB02000002.1, read on the forward strand.
GTGGAAAAATGGCTTCTGCTCCATAAACAAGAGCAAATGGTGTTGCTCTTGTTGGTGTTCGGATACTAGTTCGATAGGCCCATAATGAGGGATTAAGTTGAACGTGCCAATCTTTCCCTGCATCATTCACAATCTTCTTCAATATTTTCAGTATTGTTTTGTTTGAGGCCTCTGCTTGGTCATTCCCTTGTGGATAATAAGGTGTTGAGTATCTGTGTTGAATATGGAATCTCTCACAAAGTTCGTCAACATCCTGATTCTTGAATGGTCGTCCATTATTTGTGATGATGGAGTTGGGAATGCCATACCGACAAATGAGATAGTTGAGTATGAATGATGAGATTTGTTTTCCAATGACCTTAGTGAGAGGTAATGCCTCAATCCACTTGGTAAAATACTCTGTCACTATGATGATGAACTTGTGTCCGTTCGAGGATGAAGGATGAATCTTGCCAACTAAATCCAACCCCCATTGAGAGAACGGTCAGGTTGGTACAAACAGTTGTAGTTCCTGTGCTGGTGCATGAATGAGATTTCCATGTATCTAACATTTAGAGCACTTCGTTACAAAAGTGAATGATTCCCTCTCCATTGTAGGCCAGTAGTAACCCATTCTAATCAATTTCTTGGATAAGGTTAGTCCACTTGAATGAGTACCACAAATCCCACCATGAACTTCTTGTAAATCCTTATCAAATTCATCACGTTCAAGACATCGAAGTAAAGTACCATCAAGACCGTGACGATAGAGAGTGTCAACGATAAGGGTATAGTGAGAGGATTGGTGGATAAAGTTGCGCTTTTGGTTACGGGATAAGTCAAGTGGTAAGATGTCATCTTTTAGGTAGGTATAAATTTTTCCATACCAAGGTGAATCGGATCCTACCAAGTGGCAAATGATTTGGCTTTTAGGTGTGTCATAGGCAGGCGTAAATGATTGTTCCACCAGAAATTCATAGCGAGCCTGAGTTTCTGGGAGTTGTACCAATGAAGCAATTGTGGCCATAGCGTCAGCTGCCTTTTTATCAAGCCTTGGAATTTGTATGAACTTGATGTCTACAAAGTATTTCTTGAAATCGTCAACCATTTTCTTATATGACAACAATTTTTCATCTTTAGTTTGATAATCATCATTGATCTGGTTAATGACTATCTGTGATTCTCCATTCTAATGTTATTTTGAGTCCAATGATTAAAGCTTCATATTTGGCTATGTTATTAGTGCACAAAAACATTAGCTGATATGACCGAGGAATGGTATTTCCTTGAGGGGTGACAAAGAGTATGCCCGCCCCCGATCCATGTTGAGTAAAGGAGCCATCAAAATATAATAACCAAGGTTGCTTTGATTTTGCTGTGAAGACATCAACATCTAGAAATTCAATGTGCATGGGATGCTTTGCTTGTAGGGGTGCTTCAGCCAGTTGGTCAGCAATAACTTGTACTTTGATTGCTTTGCGATCAATATAATGGATATCAAACTCGCTTAAGAACATGACCCATTTTGCTAACCTTCCTGTCAATGTGGCCTTGATTAACATATATTTGAGTGGATCAATTTTTGCAACAAGATTGATTGTATGAGTTAACATGTAGTGTCAAAACTTTTGCGAGGCAAAGACCACGGCTAGGCAAGCCTTCTCAATGAAAGTGTAGTTGAGTTCATGACCTGTTAATGTTCAACTAATATAATAGATTGCATGTTCTTTTCCTATAGAGTCTTCTTGTGCTAACAACGCCCCCAAAGATGTCTTTGTGGCAGCAATGTATAAGATGAGTGGTTTGTCCGGATTTGGTGGTACCAGAACTGGTGGATTCATTAAGTATTGCTTGATTTGTTGAAAAGCCATTTCACACTTATCATCCCATTTGAAAGGAACATTCTTGTGTAATAGATGTGTGAAAGGTAGACATTTATCTGCTAGTTGTGCAATGAATCTTTGTATAGATTGGAGTCATCCCTATAGTGATCTCAACTAACTGATATTCCTTGGTGGAGGCATTTCCATGATTGCGTGTACCTTGGTGGGATATACTTCAATTCCTTTTGCTGAAACTATGTATCCCAAGAGTTTTCCAGATGTGACTCCAAAAACAAATTTCTTAGGGTTGAGGCGAACCTTGAACTTTTCCAACCTTGCAAATATTTTGGATAATATCTCGAGATGTCCTTCTTTGGTGTATGATTTTGCTAGTATGTCATCGACATAATCTTCCATGAATGTTTGCATCATGTCATGAAAAATTGTATTCATAGCTCTTTGATATGTAGCCCCAACATTCTTTAAACCGAAAGGCATGACATTCCAATAGTAAGTCCCCCATGGACATGTGAAACCTATTTTGTCCTGGTCTTCAGGTGCAATCTTGATTTGGTTATAACCAGAAAAACCATCCATTAGTGAATACATGGAATGGCCAGCCGTCAGATCCACTATGGTATCAATGCTTGGAAGAGGGAATTCATCCTTAGGACATGCCTTATTAAGATCTCTGAAATTTGTGCATACTCTAACACTTTTGTCAGGATTTGATACAAGAACTATGTTGGAGATCCATTCTGCATAGTCAATTGATCTTATAAATCCCACATCGAGGAATTTCTTAAGTTCTTCTTTAACTAGTAGTGCCACATGAGGATGCATCTTTCTAAGTTTTTGTTTCACAGGTTTTACTCCTAGTTTAATGGACAAGTGATGCATTATAAGATCAGGATCAAGACCTGGCATGTCTGCATAAGACCAAGCAAAGTTGACTTTATTTTTTTTGAGAAATTCCATGAACTCGAATACTTCTTTATCTGTCATTGATGCAACTAACTGTAGAATCTTCTCTGTAGTTTCAAGATTAACTACTTTTGTAGGTTCAATCAAGATAGGCGATTGCTCATGATGGTGCTCCAAGAGAGTGTTAAGCATCCCATCATCTGGTGCCTTAAAAAGGTTTTCACCATCTGATACGCTCTTTGTTTTATCTTTTGTTTGATCTAACACTGCCAGATTATGGTTTTCACCATTAGATCTTTCTTTTTTATTTTTATTTTTGTAGCTAGGAAACTTGACACTCTCTTGACTAAGGATCTCATACTGAAAATCACTAGTGAAACAATCATTTACATCATCTGCGAAAAGGAAGTTTACAATAGATTTGTTAGTTGGAAACATAGGTATATCAACAGGTTTAGATAGATCCCAATCAATGAGATCGAGATGTATTAGCGGTAGCGGGTCATTAGGTTGCGTGAAATTGGCTATGGTTATGGTCATAACAGAGGTGTCTATAGGATCTGATGTATGAGGTAGATCAATGATGGTAATGTCCTCACAATAGTCTTGTTCGATTAAATCTGACTCGGTATCACTAGCATCATAGTTGCGTTGTAGTTTAGATTCTTGTGGTTGGGTTCCTGACCCTTCTCCTTTGATTAGAGTAGGTGTATACCTGTGTATCACATCAACTTGTTTATCCCTCTAGAATTCATCATTATGGATGGTATCCCATTCGTATTCTCTAGAGTTTGTGTCAGAGTTATTATCGATGAAATTCTGAATTGCTGTCAAGCATGCTTCCCTTGGATTAGAACTTTCTTGCAATGTGAGTACAGTATCATTCAATTTTTTGGATGTTGTTTCTTTTGAGCTAGTATCATAGCCTAGTCTTGTGTTATCTTTTGCAGCAAGTCCTGGAGGATCAATAGGCTCAACTACTCCTTTTCTTTTTTCGATAGGACCATTACCCGCATAGCCCATCTTTTGCATGATTGAATATCCCTTACCATATTTATCAATTGGTAACTTGATATTGAGAATTGTTTCATCTTCATCTTCATCTCTATAGAGCCATTTTATCATTTCGCTATCCTCAAGATCTTCCATCGAGAATTTCTCCTTGATAAATTGTCGATTGAACTTTTTGATTGGTTCTTTCGGTGATTGTGTTGATGTTGATGCTACAGATATCTAATGGTGCACGATAGAAGGTTGTCCATGTTGCCGAGGTGATGTAGGAAGATTAGCCAGACAGAGAGAATATTCTCCTACTCCATTATCCTTGAACCATAGTTGCTTGTCAAAGTTTTTGGTTAACTGACTGATTTGTGTATCAACTGTTGGAAAAGTACTAGTAGGCACTTCTCCATTGTTAGGAACCAAAGTGTCTTGAATAACTTTGATGTTAGCACAAGTTTGACTGTGAGAATTATCAGGTGATATCATGATCTCCTATCTGTCATAAGGAAACTTAAGACACTAATGATATGTAGATAGTACAACTTTCATTTCATTGATCCAAGGACAACCCAACAAGATGTATGCAAGATCACAGTCTAATACTTGACAGAAAGTATTTTTGATAACATGTCCTACTCTGACTGGTAGCATGATTAAACCTTTGGATGCTCTTTCCTCATCATCATAGGCTTTGATATTAATCTTTCTTCTGGGATCAATGGAGTCCTCAGAAAATCCTAAAGCCTTAACTAGCTTCATGGTGCATATGTTTAAACCAACACCTCCATCTATTAGAACACGTCTGACACGAAACTTGTGGATCATGACTTCTAAGTATAGTGATGAGTTATGGGGATCAGTGATGGAAACATCATCTTTTTCAGAAAATGAAAGGCATGTGGGTGAGGACAAATGTCCCACCATGGCTTGAAATTGATCCACATTCAGATCATCAGATACAATTTTTTTAATGAGGGCTTTGTCTAGAATTTCCTTATGCACTGGGAAAATCTTCAGAAGTTCCAAAATAGAGATCTGAGCGAAAGTTTTTCCAAGTTGATTGATTAAATCATATCGATGTTGAGGTGATGGCACAATGGATTTTGAGGGAGCACCTTTTAGGAAAACTTTAGCTTGTGCCCTTGTTGTTATGTTAACTTCTCCATATTTCACTTTCTCTTTGAATTTTATAACATTAACCCGCTTGTAATCAGTGTAGATATGATTGATTATATTCTCATCGATATGATTCACATTTTTTTCAGAAGAATCACCCTTTTGATAGTTGGGCAAAGGATTTTGAAATGCTTGGTGGTCTTCATTTGATTGTTGGTTCCCTTCTATTGTGACAATGTCTTTGTCAATTAAATCTTGAATAGCATTCTTTAAGGCTTGGCAATTATTCGTACGATGGCCTTTACATCTATGATATTCACAATAGTATGTATCATTCCATGATGGCGGCTTCACATTGGGTTCAAAGTTATGTTGAGGCAGTAGGGTAATAACATTCTTTTCCATCAAGTCTTTAAGGGCAGATTCCAGAGATTGCCCCAACAGAGTGAAAGTTCTTCTGTTGGAAAAAAATGAAGATCGTTGTGGATTCATGTTTGATGTATTTCCTAAGGCATTGTTGTTTCCACGATACCCTTGGTTGTTGGTGTTACTTTGATTTGGAACAAAAGTTGGATTTTGGTTATTCCTCGGGGGAGGAGGATCGTTTCCTTGATTCGTAACCGAGTTGACATTGTTATAGTTGTTGTGAGGAATACTAAGAACAACTGGATTAGGGGAGACATGATGTGCATCTACAACACCATCATTCACCACATTCTTGTTGCAAGTCCAAAACTTAGATTTGTCATTGTGGTGATTTGAGGAGCTAGGATTGTCTCTATCAAGTTTGATTATTCCCCTTTGGACTAATGCACTTTCAATTGTGATTGTATTTTCAATCATTTTTTGAAAAGAGGGAGGACAATGAAGATTTAGACGATAACTCATCTCTTGATCCAAGCTGTTTATAAATGTAGTGATCTTTTCCTTTTCAGGAACATGATGTGGATACCTAGCGAACAATCTTCTCCATCTCTAAAGAAATGTGATGAATGGTTCACCAGGTTTTTGTTTAGCCTTGCATAGATCAATCATTGTTATTTGGTGTTGTATGTTATAGGAATATTGTGAGATGAACTTGTTGATCAATTCCTCAAATGTTTTGACAGGCGGTGTGATTTTTGATAACCATTCCATAGATTGGCCTCCAAGACTTCATGGGAACAACCGCATTAAGTATGTATCCTCATGAGTGAATTCTAAAGTCATGTTTCGGAAGTCTCTAATATGGTCCATGGGATTCGATTTCCCGTTATAATGATCAAAATTTGGAATTTCACAATGCTTAGGAAACGGGATCATGTTGAGACGTCGATCAAAAGGATATGGACAAATATCATCAAGAGTGTATGTATTTTTTGTGGCTCCCCCTTGTAGATCTTTAATTTTTCCTTCTAATGTTTTAACATGTTGAGTTAAGGCACTAAGATCAGATAAGGGTGTTTCATCAGGATTACTCTTTATGTTCTTAGTATTAAAATCATGAGGCAATTTAGCTCCTTTGTCGACCAGATATAGGAAATATTTTTGTTTGTCACGTGCTAAGATCTTTTCTACTACTTTGAGAAATTTAGGATCTTGTTCAGCTTCTCTAAGGTGACGCTCTTCTTCTTGTTCGTCATCACTATCCTCAAGGGTTTTTCTGAGATCACTGTCGGAAGTAAACGGATCTTTTGCTCCTTCAGCCATGTTGTCTTCAAAAAGGGGATTTTGACTCACACTATAAAGGGGATCACTATTTTCACCTTCCTTTTGAGTTGTTGAGGTATGATCTTGTTGAATATCTTCCTTCAGTTTATTGTATTGTGATCGTGTAAAAATAGGCATATGATTTCAAGATGTTCTCCTAAACTTAGATCATAGTTTGATGAGTGCAATCAATGATGATGTTTTAATTTGATAAGATGAAAATATTATGATATGATAAAAACTATGTTTCCTAATTCGTGGTTGTGGCTTCCAATGATAAAGGATGTCAGAATCCTGTTAGGAGAAGTTGAACCAAGAATTTAGAAGTTTATGATGAAAGATGCACTTGTAAGATTTGATCTTTGTTTTCGAAGAGTGATCAGCATATCAACTAGCCTATTTTAACTCACTGAAGTATTTGACTAGGACGTGTCAAATATTCAATAGAAGGTTGTGGTATGTAGTTGAAATCAAGAGGCTGATTGTGATTATGTCATTGAGAGAGGGCTCTTCTTTGAAAATAGGATCGTGAATCTAGAGGGTCCACAACGTATTCATCAGTAAATCCTTTGACAAAATCTTGGTACCTATGGAGAAATCTACGATAATGGAGCAAGACATTTCGACTCTTGTATAAAAACTTCCTTCATTGTAAGGTTTTCTTGTAACCTAGAGGTTTCTCGGGTTTCCTGATCCTATTGGAAATTGACTTCTTGACAAACTTGGTAGATTTCCACTCCCTAAGCATGAAAGAAAATGTTGATACGTTACTGGACCGAGAATGCTATAAACTCAGATCTGTCAAAAATAATGATTCAGGAAAAATGACAGATGCGCTTTTCTGTTGCCTATATGCACTTCAAAAACAAGGATATGCGCCAAAGAAATGGTCAAATGTGCTTGAATATGTCCCAAATGCGCTACTCTGTATCCTATAAGCGTTGCAGGAAAAATGTTGTGATAGTGACCGAAAAGTTTTATTTTTAGAATAGCTAGCATATGCGCCAAAAGACTCAATGCGCTAAAACATACCCTAAAAGCGCTGAATTAACCAATGAATGCGCTAGAACAGACCTCATATGTGCTAGAATATACCCTATATGTGCTAAAATAGTTTTTTCCAAGGTAACTTTTCAAACAGTTTGTGAGCAGTTTCAGCTAAAATTTGACATGTTCATTTCAGATGATCTTTTATCTGAATTAGTGCAATTGAAAACACAACAAACACCTTGAAAACAATCGTTTTTAAGTCCTATACTAAACATCAAGTGTATGTTTCAAAAATGTTTTTCAAAAAGTGTTTTCACAGTTTTACACATGACAGACAGTTCCAACAAACTCACTCTTAGTACTCAAGTAGGTCATCATAATAATCAACAACCCACATCTTAGAACTGCATCGACTCACACAGCCGTGTCACCCCCGAAGGGGCGCCTATGTTTTTGTCTTTTCTAGGTGTGTACTCAGAGTGACGAAAGTGGATACCAGATCCCCTAAGAAAATGGCCTTAGCAGTTATATGGTGATTATCTTGGGGGCAGATTCTTCCCTCCCCTTGCATTGTGATTATTATGATGTTCGGAAACTGACTTCAACTGGATACTACACTAGGTTCGTAGTAAGGGTTTCCATTTGGTGTGGAAATAATAAACTCCCTCAGGAGACCTCCCAACCTTTAGAACAAAGGCTTTGGGGATGGTTATCTTGCACACTACCAAAAAAAGAGGATTTCCCCTGATTTGCTCTAAATTTTATAGTGGGGTGGAATAGTCTGGCTTTGGCTTGAACCCACGTGAGTCATTTGTCTTGGGTGAGTACTTTTTCCCACAAGAACAGGCCCTCTACAGGATGTAATAAAGTAGTAAAATTGCATGAATGTAAAAGGAAAGTCTGGTATTTTGGTCACCCAGTTAAGGGGAGAGCATAGACCTATCACCACAAACAGAGTAGACACTGTTCTTTTTAAAACCCAAATCACAATGATCTAAACTATGTGAAGATGTTGCTTCACAAAAAGTATGGGATTCATTTTAACCACAAAATCAATGTGTGCTGACTATCCTAGATTGCTTCTTTTTAATCCATGTCTATCCTAGGGTTGCTTCTTTTTAAAATCAGTTGTGACTATCCTAGATTGGTTCTTTTTAAGCCAGAAAAAGGTTATGTCTGCAGAAGGCGTCAGACTCAGAAACCTGTTTAGTTACAACATGTATGCACTAAAAGATCACCTGTATGCGCAACAATAACAAGTTAATGCGCCAAAACAGATCCTAAATGTGCTACAGAAAGTCCCAAATGCGCTACAAAAACTCCTAAATGCGCTAAAATAGAATGCAACTAATTTTTTTTGTTTTTCACGAATATTTAATAAACTGAGCTGGGTATATGCGCCATTTTGTCACGTATATGCGTTGAAACAGTTCTTGGATGCGCCGAAACAGTTCCTGTATGCACTGAAGTACCTGCAAAAGCACTAAAACAAATTATGGATGCTCTGTAGAAACACGCGTGTGCGCTTTAGAAATCCTCGTATGCGCTAAAACAGAAAATTTTGCCAAAAATCTGAATTACAGAACGCAAAATCCTGTCAGAAAACCAGCAAATAAATATTAAAAACGGGGCAATGCCCCACAGTGGGCGCCAAAATTGTGGTCGATTTTATGCGTGTTATATATGTAAAAAAAATGAATCAAACACACCAATAAGACATTATATCAAAAAATAGAATATTAAAATAATAAAGATTGCAAACTCAGTATCTTGTTATCGATGTCATCCTATCGTCCTCTATCTCCAGTAATTTCATTGATTCCAGCTGGCTCTCAGATTGTATGCTAGGCTCAACGAACAGTCTTCCTAGAGAACGAGATTGAATATGAAATGCATGTAATGCTAAGACATGATTGCTCTAATGCTAAACATGATTGCTAAAATGAAAGATTATGATGATGTTATGAATAATAAAACTATAATGATAATGCTAGAATGTTATAATGCTAGAATGTAATTAATCTCTAACTCATCTGTTGTGTGTTGTAACCATTGCTTGGATTGGCAGTGCTATTTATAGAGTTTTTCAAAAGCTTTTGATTGGCTGATATGATCAACGATTGTGAAAATTCTTGGAAAATCGAACGGTTGAAGATGGATGAGAGTGAAGAAAAATAGAAGAAAACAAAAAGCAAGATTTGTTTTCTTTTCTGTAAAAGAGGTAAGATAAGATGATAAAGATGAATTGTAAAAAAATCATCTTTTTGTGAGATTATGGAAAGATTTTGAAGAAGATAAATAATGAATTATTAAATTCAATTATTCATTTATGGGTGACACAGAGGTTTTTTTCTTAAAATAGAATATTTACCCCAGATTTGAAGAATAATGGAAGATTTAATTATGATTCTGAAAAGATATGGAAGATATTCAATTAAATAAAGATATTTAATTAAACTTTTAAGAAATGGTATGTAAATGAAATTAATTAAATAAGATATTTAATTAACTAGAAGAAGAATTTGAAAAGAAATATTTAAATTTAATTAAATCAAAAAGTGATAATTAATTAAAATAAATAAAGTGTATTTATTTAATTAATCAAGTGGACATATGAATGTGAAATAATTAAATAAAAATCACTTTATTTAATCATGATAGAAGAATAAATTGAATGAAAAATATAATTAAATTAATTAAATTTAATCATATGTAGAAGACTTTAGAGAAATTAATTAAATAATAATTATTTAATTAAATGCTAGGATTAATCAGACATGACCAATTTTATGCATATACAATGAACATACAAACCTCTTTGTTTGAATCATATTGTGAGTTTAGAGCATCTAATAGAGTTTAACAAAATTGGTGCAACACCTCCTAGGGTTAGTAATCTTTTCATTTGAGTTCTTTTATCCCTTTTCCCATTAGTTTCAGTAGTTTGTAGGAAATTTTCAAAGGGAACCAACCCATAATCTAGAGGTTCATCCTTTTTTTAGGCAACCCAAAGGCCTAAGGATGTCCCCATGTTTCATAGGATTCTCGAGCTTTAAATCTTAGCATTCAGAGCGCAATCCTTTGTGACAACAGTTTTTGGCACACCCAATGGGACACTGAAACTCGTTTCAATCAAGAAATACAAAGTTTTCACTGTTTTCCTATATATGTAGCGGTGTTTTTGAATTTTTTGAGGTTATAAACATATACTTGGTGACTCTAATCTCTAATTTTGAAGTAGATCTAGTGCAATCAACACATGCGAAGAGTGCAAACAAGAGGAAGCTCTTCTCCCTTCAAGTATTTTTAGTTGTCACCACCAAGAAGAAAAGGGAGGGAAATGAGAAGGAGTCCTAGAATTTCTATATCTCATCTATGCCTCCAAATTATAGGCCTGTAAGTACTATTCCAAGAGTTTCAGTACTAAATATTCAAGTATTGAAAATTCCAATGGAAATGCAGTTTTCCTTTGCATTGTTTAATGGGGGTAGCCCATTAAATATTGCTCAACATGATGATATTCCCATGGTATCCCTTAGAAGCTTACCTTCTTTCATAGGAGAAGATTAAACTTCCCCTTTGAGCATATCAAGGATGTAGCTACCTTATGCTCAGTTCACAATATCACAGTTGAGAATGTGGCAACCAAACTCTTGGTTGCATCACTAAAAGGAAAAGTTTTGCATTGGTTTAGGAGTTTGGCAGTCAATTCAATTAGAACATGATATGAACTGGGTGACAACTTACACAAGAAATTTGAAGACAAATCAAATCATTTGTCTTTGGTAGAGCAACTAACTACCATAAAGAGAGCTCTACACATATGTCTGATTTTAACTACCGTCTGATTTTAACTACCATTTCTAGAAAACTTAGGATAGAATACGAACAATAGTAAGACCTTCAGCCCAACATGCATTCTTGTATTTCCTTAAATCCCTTAATAGTGATATATTTTTCATGATTCAGTCAATTGGTGGAAATACACTCCCTAATGCATATTAAATCACCATAAGAGTAGAAAATAGCCTCATACAAGTTGGTAAAACAACCCAAGAACCCCAATGCCTATATTTCCTAAGGTACAACTACCTATACCATTGCTAATACCTCCAATAGTTGTTTTCCCTACTATACCAGCACTAAATTATCCAAATCTTGCCCAAGAAAAGGTTGTCCCAGCTCCATCCCCTAAATTTCAAGAATTTAAAGGCATTTTGTAGACCCTTGGTAATGAACAGGTGAACATAAAAAAGCAGAAAAATCAAAATTTTAGACCATATCAAGCACTATATTAGCCTAATAGGCCTCCTTATCAAGCTGATCCACAAGGTTAGAGGAAGAATTTTAATGCAAGGCCTTATCAACCTTACAATCAAAATGCTGCCAACAATTCCAAAGAGCTTGTACCAGTGCAAAACAACATGGCACATGATTATGAGTGGTGTTTTCCATGTATCCAACATCATAACCAAGCCACATGTTCGAATGGAGTGATCAGTCAAGCCCTCATGACATAAAATAACACTATTGTCCCACAAGATACAACACATGAAACTAGTGGACAACAAGGTTCTCAGGATGAGCAAGGTACTCCTAATGTTGCATTGATGAATTGGCAAGGTGGTGAGTTTTGTGGAGTGAATCACTCACAAGGTCAAAATCAGTCATACACCTCTATAGCAGCCAATACAAGTTCAAAGAAAAGAGTTGTTGATATAGGGCATCAAGATGATAAAGGCCAACAACAAGCTGATAAGGGTAGAAATCAGACTTCTACAAGCCAACAAGGCCAAGTTGGTCCATCTTCACAAAACATTCAAATATTGCCAAGGAATTAAGTGGTGGAAATTAAGAAGCATGCCAAAGCATAACAAAATTTCACTTTTGAAGCAATCCAAGAAAGGACAAAGTCTTGTTTGATGGACAGTTATATTAGAAAAGCCTTGGGTGGAAGAGAAACAAATAATGTAAGATAATCAAATGAAAATGTGAGTCTTAAAAGAGGAAGAGTTCATCTATACCATAAATCCAAAGGCAATGATGGTTTTGACACTATGAAGGGAATATCATGTGAAAATTATGCCATATACGATGAGATAAAAGATCTAAAAGGATAGTCAAGTGCAACAGAAGGAAATGTTGGTAATGAGATAGCCATAAAAAGAGGAGTTTTAATGAGTAGCATTAGAAGCATGCCAAAGCATAACAAAATGTCACTTTTGAAGCAAGCCAATAAAGGATAGAGTCTTGTTTGATGGACAGTTATATTAGAAAAGCCTTGGATGGAAGAGCAACAAATAATGTAGGACAATCAAATGAAAATGTGACAATCCTAAAAGAGGCAGAGTTCATCTATGCCATAAATCCAAAGGTAATGAGGGTTTTGACACTATGAAGGGAAAAACATGTCAAGATTATGGCATATGTGATGAGATAAAAGATCTGAAAGGATAGTCAAGTGCAGCAATGGTGAAGACATATTCATCTTTCAATCAACCTCGTGTCTATTATCATGCATTGTGTGTAATGAGTTCTCACAAGTTGAATGGGGTCTTCATGCTTAGTTTAGTGGTAGTTAGAGGCCTAAAAGGGGGGGATTTTGATAGTTCTAGTTGAGTTTAAGACCCCACATGGGTACAATATCAGTCAAGACAAATTTTTAGCCCACTCACAATTAGTTAGGAGCAATTTTAAAGCCTTTTTGTAGGGTTTTCTATTGTGCACGACCCAAAGGAGATTCATCATGCAAGTTGGAAGAGATTTCAAGGAAAGAAGACAATCAGTTCAAGCAGAGTTGAAGTTTATCACAAGTTCAAAGAGCTAGAGTTCACCATCAGTCTTCTTTTTTAGTCAAAAATGAAGCTTCTTTGTTGTAACTTTTTATTTTCTTCTTTTCTTAGGATTTATTTTCTTTCTACTTGCATATACAACAAGTACAGAGCATTGTAACTAAAATTTTTTTTAAAAAAAATCAATTTTAGAAGCATTTTTCAATTGTAATAGCAAGATTCCTTCCAAGATTCAATAAAAAGCAACAGTTCTTTCTCGAAAATCTCTTCATTTTTAGTGTGGAAAATGGATGATTTGATGCATTTAATTTTGTTTTATTTATAAAACCTTTTAAATTTGTCTCATTTGTGCACTGTAGAAGTGAAAGAATACATGTTAAATACAGGTTATGAGTTGTGTTAGAACATTCAATAGTCGAGGTTGTGAAACTCTTTTCCTTTGTACAAGCATTGAATACAAACATTCTCATGAAACACTTATGTATTTCATGATTATCTTTGAGTTATGAACATACAAACCTCTTTTTTTAAATCAGATTGTGAGTTTAGAGCAACTAATAGAGTTTAACAAAATTGGTGCATCACCTCCTAGGGTTAGTAATCTTTTTAGTTGAGTTCTATCCCTTTTCCCATCAATTTTAGTAGCTTGTAGGAATTTTTCAAAGGGAACTAGCCATAATCTAGAGGTTCATCATTTTTTTAGGCAACCCATAGGCCCGAGGATGTCCCCATGTTGCACAAGATTTCTAAGCTATAAAGCTTAGCAATCAGGGCCCAATCCTTTGTGACAACAAGTTGAAGCCATAAACCAGTCATTTTTCAGTTGTTCTTTCTTTCAATTAGGGAGTAGTAGCTTCCTTGGGTTTCAACCCCTAAAACAAAGTCAGGGAGTATTATCTTCCTTGGGTTGTAGCCCAAAATAAAATTGTAAACTATTATTTACCTATGAGGTTGGATTAGGACAGTAGCTCCTAGCAACATTTCTCACTGTAGTTTTTACCCTATGGGGTTTTCCACGTAAATCTGGTGTCATCTATGTTCTTGTGTGGATGTTTATATTCTTTCATGTTTTGATTAAGTAGGTGAATGCTTAATTGGTTTATCTCAGCATCAAAAGTAGCTAATTGGGATTTAATTTTAAAGTATGTTGATTCACCCCCCTCTTAGTATTCTGATGTGTTCAACAATATATGCATGGTAAAAAATCTCACCCATTTCTACTTTGTTAAAAGGTGTAGGACAACTAAGAAAGGGGGATGAATCATTTGTCCCACAAATTTCAAACTTGAAACTTCAACACTTATCAATTCCACGACCATGATGTTATGTTATTAAGTATGAACATAAAACACAAATAAAAGAAAGTAAAATCAACATAATGAACACCATATTTTTACATGGAAAAACCAATAAGGGAAAAACCACAGTGAGGATTAACTCACAATATAAAGAGATAGCAAAAACCAAATACAGAGGCTCACTGCCAAGGGCTCACTTCCCAGAAGAGGACTCACTGTCCAAATACAAAGGTTCACTGCCTATAGAAAGGACTCACTGTCTAAATACAAAGGCTCATTTCCTATAGAAAGGACTCATTTTCCAATAGGGAGGCTCACTGCCTACTAATACAAAATAGAACAAAAGATCCACCACAACAATTTACACACATCCACAACTTTGATCAGAAGATTGCAGAAACCTTCGTCTCACTGCCTTCAGTAATCTAACATAATGAAGTACTGCTGCCTCAAATCACTTTCACGCACTTCTTCTCTTTTGATTTGTGGCTTACTTCATCACTTTTCATCATGATCCAATTCTTCACAATTCAACTTTCATTTATACCATCTTCAACCTTAGAAACTTTCTCCAAGGTCAGCCACAAAAGCTTCATTTCATAAATTCAAATTAGGTCGGAAACTCAACATTCCCGCGATGGAAAGAAATGAGAGTGGACCAATAAAAATACTTAACCAAGACCAAAAATAATGTCTCAGATCAACCACATGCTTCCTTAATTAAATTTTAATTCTTCAAATGAAGTGTAAACACCAGGTTGGCCAAACCTAATGAAAACACAAATGAACATTGATGTACATGCTTTCCAACAAGAAGATGGAATTCAGATGACACAACATGCCTCATTATGTAGGAGAACACGTCTCAAGTTCCTTCATATACATCTACAGTAAGTGCAACAATCTTTGAACACCGAACTCCTTCCATTAGTCCATCTAGACTGTGCAAACACATACAGCGACTCTGAAACTTGACTTTCGGGTCACCAAACCACACACATCTTTTCCAGAACTAAGAGAACACCATTATAAGACACATTCTAGATCCACAAGATCTGAAATAGAATAGTGGAGGACTGAGGAGCAGAAACATTTCTCCCAATCATAGAAAGCTAACTATGCCAGAACAGTTCACACACCGATGAATGTAACTTTCACATCCCATCAAATTAGAAGCTGCAACTTAGGATATATCACCACTATATCACCATTATAAAACCTTCAAATCAGCACAAGCATAGATCCAACATAGGAGAAATGTGGAGCACATACTAGAGCATATTATAAATACACATAACTCTGACTTCTCTCTTTATTAATTTTCTCAAAAGCACTTGGAAACTCATCATTTCAACACATCTGCAACATCATAAGGGTAGCTCCATATACTCACAACATCTCAACAACATCTCAACTATACATGCACAATATACAACATATTGAACTGTGTTGACATCAATGACAACATTAATGACAACACCACCAAACTTTCTCATACTTGCAACAATCTCCCCCTTTGTCTTTGATGGCAACACATGATGTGAAAAACCATCAAAGACAACATCCTGCACAATATTATGGGAGAACACCTTCTCTTTCTCTGCTACTATTTTTCACATGACTTTCTCTCCCCCTTTGAAATCAATGGAAAATACCAAAAACTCTGATCACTCCTCCTTAGGAGTGCACCCATTTAACTCATATTGCAACAATGAAAACCTTTTCTACTCCCCCTGTGGAGTAGACCCATTCATCAATCTAGATAAATGAAGAATCAGTGAATTCACTAGAGTAATACACCTTCATTGGCACCTATTTCGGAGGGCCAAGGACCCCCAACCTCTCCCTAAGATACTCAAAAGTATCCTTCGAAAGAGCCTTAGTAAATATATCTACAATTTGTTCCTTTGTTGTCACATACTCCAACTTGACTTCATTTTCCAACACTTTTTATCCCAAGAAATGATATCTAATAGATATGTATTTTTTTCTTGAATGAATAACTGGATTCTTTGAAATGTTTATAGCACTTGTGTTGTCATAGAAAATAGAAATAGGCTCATCACATATTACTCCAATGTCTTTTAGAGTTTACTTCATCCATGAAACATGTGTGCAGCATGATGTTGCATCAATATATTCTACCTCTGCAGTGGATAAAGAAATCGAGTCTTGTTTCTTACTCAACCAAGAAACCAATCTTCCACCAAGAAAGAAAGAACCTCCACTAGTACTCTTCCGGTCATCCACACAACCAACCCAATCTGCATCGATATAGGCACTCAAGGTGAAATCAACACCCTTAGGATACCATAAGCCATAATCCGATCTACCTTTAAGATATCTAAATATCCTCTTTACATCTGTAACATGTGCCTCTTTAGGATTTGCTTGAAATCTGGCAACTAGACATACTGCATGCATAATACCTGTGTGACCAATTTTTAAGTGTAACAATATATAGAAACAATAAATCAAACACACCAATAATACATTATATCAAAATAGAAAATAAAAAAAGAAAGAAATGCAAACTCAGTTCTCTGTTCTTGATGTCATCCTATCATCCTCTATCTCTAGTGTTTTTGTCAATTCCATCTTGCTCTCAGATTGTGTGCTACGCTTAACAAACGGTCTTCCTAGAGAACGAGATTTGAAGGATGATGATTGTATTCTATGCTATGATATGATTAACATGCATGATTGCTAGAATGTAAAATTATGAAATGCTACAAATACTAAAGCTGATAATGACAATGCTAGAATGCTAGAATGCTAGAGTGCAATTAAGCTCTAATGCATGTATATCTGTAGGTAACCAATGCTTGGATTCGCAGGGGTATTTATAGAGTTTTCGAAAGATTCTGATTGGCTGATGCGATCAACGACTGTGAAAATTCCTAGCAGATCGAACGGTCAAAGATGGATAAGACTAGAGAGAAAAATAGAAGAAAACCAGAAAGCAAGATTTGTTTCCTTTTTCATGGAAGAGATAAGATGAGATGATAAAGATGAATTGTAAAAATCATCTTTTTGTGAGATTTTGGAAAGATTTAAGATAAATAATGAATTATAAATTAAATTATTTATTTATTGGTGATATAGAAGATTTTTTCTTAATTAAATAAAATATTTAATTAAGATTTGAAGAATAATAAAATATTTAATTATGATTTGAAAAGATATGAAGAATATTAATTAAATAAAGATATTTAATTAAGTTTTTAGGAAATGACATGTAAATGAAATTAATTAAATAAAATATTTAATTAATTAGAAGAAAGATTTGAATAGGAGAAAGGAAATATTTAAATTGAATTAAATCAAAAGATTTAATTAAATTCAAAAGGTGATAATTAATTAAAATAAATAAAGGGTATTTATTTAATTAATCAACTAGAAATATGAATGTGAAATAATTAAATAAAGTTGATTTATTTTATTATGGCGGAAGAATAAAGTGAATGAACAATATAATTAAATTAATTAAATTTAATCATATGTAGAGGACTTTTAGAGAGATTAATTAAATAATAAATATTTAATTAAGTGCCAGGATTAATTAGACATGACCAATTTTATGCATATACATTTTGCCCCTCTTTGAAGTGATGTGTGAAACGCATTGCTTCAAAGAAAATATTCTTGCTTTTGAAAATTTTGTTGTGTTTGATTTTTCCCCTGATTGGAAATTTTTTAACTGATATGCCCCTAATTAAAAAAAACGTGCCTGATATTGATGATGCCCCCTCGGGAGATAAATCACTGATGATGCTAAAAATATTGATTTGGTGATGAAATTAGGATGATGAGAGGGATGCAGTGATTTAGCACCCGATAATTGATTAAAAGATGGCCCAGTTTGAAAATAAGGTCAAAGTTTGATAAAAATATAAAAATAAAACAAAATGCTACCAAAAACCCACCTCGTTTGACCTTTAAAAGGTAAAAGGGTAAAAAGGGCAAGTCATTTTCACCTTTTGACTTTACTGATTTTGTGCTCTAACGGTGACTTGACGAGATGGAGATTCCTTATCATAGGCATAGATTTGAGCGGGCCGGCTGATACCAGAGACCAGCCACGTACGGACCACCAGTGAGTCGATTCGATCCTTTTTGCATTGAAATTTTTTATTTTTCAATCAATTTTTGTTGCATTTTGGCACAAATTTAGGTTGTCACGGTCCTTTTTAGCGCATTTAGGAAATAGAGTAGCGCTTACAAGGTTTCCTTTAGCACATCTAGGGTATAATTTAGTGTTTTGAAGGTTTAGACAGATTAGCGCATTCGATAGGTGAAATAGCGCATATAGGATTCCTATAGGAAATTTGGTACATTAGCGCATATATGAAACAGAATAGCGCTTTTAGGGTTTTCACGCATCGAGTAGATGAAATAGTGTATTCAATTAGGGATTTAGCGCATATAGGGAAATAACGCATAGAGGAATTGATTTAGCGCTTTCAGGGCACAAAATGGCACATCCGGGGTTTTAGCGCATCCGGGGGAAACTTCAACGCAATTAGGGTTTTAGCACTTTTAGGCCACAGATTAGCGCATCTAGGAAAATTTAGACAAAATGTTGTATGATGAAAATGATGATGTATTATTGCTTCTTTGGTCAATAGATAGATAAATTGTCTTGTCATCATGTTGATATGGATATAAATGATAGAAAATCTAATAAATGATGCATTGTTAACTTTGTTTCCAACAATAGAAAGCAAAGAGTAGATAGCTGATAACTTTGTTGCCAAAGACTAGAATGATTGATTGTATTTTGCTTGATAACTTTGCTTTTAGAAAACAAAGAGTAAATGATTGACATGTCTTTTGATAAATTTTCTTTCTGCGATAGAAAACAAATAGTAGATGATGTGATCGAAAACATATTTGCATTCGTGACTAAAGTACAAATAGGATGATGATTTGATTGTTGATAAATTTGCTTTCCTGAAAAGAAAAAAAGAAATAGTAAATGATGATAGAGTAGATTGATTTGATAATCAGGTAGATAGATTTTGCATTGATTTCATAATATGAGTCCCTTAAATAGAACACTTGATATAGTCACTTAATATGAATCTGATTGATATGGGTCATTTGATATGGGTCACTGATATGTATGATGTGAAGTAGATAGATTGCTTTGATATGAGTCGATGATATGAGTCTGATTGATTGTCCTTGTGATGACCAAAAATAGGAGGTTTTCAAAAACCTCTAGATTAGAGAGCGCTTCCCTGTAGGTTGGGATCGGATATGAGATCTCACACCTGCAGATGTGCAATTGATAGTTGGATGTGGGTTGGGACCATTGTCGATGCCTCCTATTCGGGTCAACAGGGGGCTGTTGACCGTACTAGCAGAGAGATGGCATTCTGACCATAATACTTTCCATTTGTCGATGGGTGAGATGACGGTGACCCCAAAGGATGTATACAGGATTTTGGGGATCCCAGTGGTAGGTGCCCTTGTGTTCTATGACCACAAGGAGTTAGGTAGTATAGACACACTCAAGAGGGTGTTTGGGGATGCACAAATAGCAAGGTATTGGGTACCATGGGCAGACTTTAGGGGATATCTGACCTTACCTAGAGTGTTGAGTGCATTCATTGAAGGTTTACTTTGTCTAGATCGCCAATCAAAGGGACTATCAGTTAGGTGGGGGAGGATTATTGAGGTGATGATGGGGCAGCCACAACGATATGCCTGGGGGATCTGTATGTTGGCTTATTTATATCATGACTTGCACCAGGTGGTATACAGAGGATCATCTAGTTTGTCTTGTGGTGTTACCCTGCTCCAGATCTGGGCATGGGAGCATATTGTTGTTACGAGACCACTATGTTCAAGAGTTAGGCCACCAGGTAGGCCATATGTATATGCATATTCTATTGCACTTGTCCAGCCCAAGCTGGGAAAGTTGGAGTACTGGAGACGGACCCTGGATAATATGGATTCGGTGATATGGAGGCCATACACGGATTGTGAGGCATGGGATACAGATCAGTTGGAGATGTCATTTGTATGTATACCCCATTTTTTGATAGGTCATACTCCATTCATTATAGATATTTTTTTGGCCTTACGAGTACAGAGACAGTTCAAATTCACACAGGGGATGTCGCAGGGCGTTGCACACTATGTACGGTGCAAGGATGAGCCTAGATGGGGACCCTGCATTTCATATCAGGTTTCATATATAGAGTATACAACTTTACAGCCAGAGGTATGGGATGGCATGCCTAATATTGTTGATGCAGATATGTCAGAGGAGTACTCCATTTACTATCACACACACCCATTTCTGCGGTTCACATGTCTAGATGAGTCGGCTCCCATTTTGGTGGTATCGCAGCAGGTGGGGAGTAGGAAGTTGGTGGAGGAGAGGAGGAGGAGAGTGGAGATGAAGAGGAGAGCTCAGATGATGGTGATGGGGATGAAGACGGAGATGGAAAAGGGGAGGAGCAGAGGGAAGTGAGGCAGAGGACGAATATCAAGGGCAGTGCTCAGGGCATGCAGAGGCCGAGGAGTGATACCGTACGATAGACAGTGATTAGGGTCTCCTCTTCAGCACAACAGGTGCATATAGATACGCTATAGACCCAGGTACAAACACTTCAAGGGCATCAGGCGTAGTTGCAAAGCCAGTTGGCTCAGACTCAGAGTTTGATAGTGCAGTTACAAGCACAACTTGCACAGGCACAGGCACAAGTACCTTCTCCTGCCCCAGACCCACAAGTGGCCTAGTTGATAGCAGAGAGGGATTCTTTCAGACGGAGGGGAGTAGAGGCAGAGGATGTTGCTCAGAGACTCATGGGCACTGTTGAGAGTGCATCTTTACGAGAGGCCATTGCAGAGGGATTTGAGATTTCCAGGGAGGCTAAGTACTACCAGGTGAGGTATGAGGAGTTGTGTCCACCCGACCGCAGAGAGCCTTACCCTCAGTCCCACAATAGGACTAGGAGTAGATTGCGGACGACGACACACAACAAAGGGGTCATAAGGCCATGACAGGATCCTGATGCAAGGGGTAGTGGTAGGCCATCATCCTTGAGACCAACTCCATCAGGGGGGTCCACCAGCCAACCTTAAGTTATTGATGCAGGATTATAGATGTATATCATTTTTTTGTTTTTGATCATATCTTATGTATCTCTTTATACTATTCAGTTTCATTGGACATTGGACATTTGTATGCATTTTTTATGAGTGATAATATGCAGTGGCAATGAGTTTTGATGATGTGTGTGTTTGATGTGATGATGTTATGGGCATGCATTTGTTTTTATATGTTACGAGATGGATTTGGATATGTATTTTAATGATTTTATGACTAACCATGTGATGCAGGATGATTCCTATGATGATGATTTATGATGCCTACTAATGATGTCATGCAGGTCAATAATCCTAGGATGGTGATTATGAAAGTATGCAATGGGATATATGATATGTTTATGAAAAATGATGTGGAAATGTAATGTATGTATGGAATTTTTGTTTTTAGATTTTTCAAATGCAATGAATAATGATGATGTGATGAAAAATGGATATTTATGTTTATGAGATGCATCATGAATTTGTAGTATGTATATGATTTAGGAAAAAAAATGATATGTGAAATATATGAAGATGTCATGATATATAAATGATATGAAAATGATAGATGAGTGTAAGATAGGATAAATAATGGGATGAAATGTATGATGAAATGATAATGGAATGAAAAATAATAATGAGAATGAGATGAAATGATAATGATGATGAAATGATAATGAAATGTTATGATAAATGAAAATGATATGAAAATGCAATGATAAATGTAATGAAATGATGATGAAAATGATAATGATAAATGTAATGAAATGATATTGATAAATGTAATGAAATGACGATGAAATGATATTAAATGATAAATGAAATGATATGATAAAATGATAAAATGAAATGATATGAAATGATAAATGAAATGAAATGCAATGATAAGTGAAATGAAATGCAATGATAAATGAAATGATATGAAATGATAAGTGAAATGAAATGCAATGATAAGTGAAATGAAATGAAATGATAAAATGAAATGATATTAAATGATATGCAACTGTGTAAAATGAAAGTGATATGATAAGAAAGGGATAAGTGAGATGTTAAATGAGATGAAGACGATAGATAATGAAAGTGATATGGAATACCTAATGGATAAATGAATGATGTGAAATGAGAAAGGATCTAAATGATACGAAAATGAATGATAAATGATAAACTATATGATATGTACAAGACCTAGATGAAATGATAATGATAATGAAATGAGGATGGAGATGAAGGATGAGAATGAAACAAATGTCTGAATATCCTCCACAACTAGTCCAAAGAGACATGATAGCCATTGATGTTCTCGTTCAGCCTTTTAAAACTCTGATGCAAATCCAGTATGCAGATATGTACAATGATCTAAATGAAATGCAACAAAATGAAACCAACCATTTGTTGAGCCTTTTGTTAGCTTTCTTGAATCATCAAAGAGCATTTTTAAAATTTTGGAAGTATGTACAAGCATCGGAGGGGAAATTAGCACCAATGATGACCTAAGTACAACTTTCATGATTTTTGATATAGCAAGTGAACACAAGCATCGAGGTATAATTGAACCGAGATGACCTGAGTATTTCTTGCATAAACATACAAAGATTAACCACTTATGCAAATTTGGAACTGTCATTAATGATATGCTTTGAAAATCATGTCTCGTGACATATTTGCACTAGATAAATAATTAACCTCAAGACAGCAGACAAAGAAAAATCATCCTCTTTCCTCACCACTCTAGTTCAGGACATCATCGAGTGTGCTCTAGAGGAATGATATCAAAATTCAAACAACCATTGTTAAAAATATAATACTGCTATTCCAAACATTATTCAGAGTTTAGATCATCCAGATATGAGTCATGATATGGTACTTGCTGAAACTGTTGTGATATTGATTAATTATTGGATAGCTACTCATAGGATTTGATTGTGTGTTCGCATGATTGGATTTTATGTCATTGGATAGTTGTTTTGGTAGAACCTAAAAGTTGAGTGTCCCCTAGTATATCCACATTTGCCCCCAGTATTGACACAACTTGCTAAAATGGATATGTACAATGATCAAGCCATGGTAAGACGCTATCGCTCTAGGAAAATGATGGCAGTATGATGTTATGACCCTAGGATGATGCATGAAATGAAGGATGAGAAGCTAAGTGTAGAACATGAGCTAATAGATGGAGATCTACAAATAGCGTTTGTTTGCCAGATTTTCACTATTTGTTTTTATTGCATTTTTCTGATTTTGATTTTTTTTTTTGTATTTTTCTTGTCAATAGACTGCCTGTTGCCAGATTTTCACCCTATGATGAATCTTTCTTTCTTTCTTTCTTTTTTAGGACTTTTTCTACTGTTTTTGTATTTTTTCAATACTTTTTCTGCTGTTTTTGTATTTTTTCAGGACTTTTTCTACTGTTTTTGTATTTTTTCAGGATAATGATAACTACTTCAAACATAATACTTTTTCAAGTGCATGTTGTTGATGGGTTCATCAAACAAGTCCCCTTCTAGCATTGATAGCTTGTATGCTCTTGAACCATATACTGCTATGACCACGTACAAACCCAACCAATTTGGTTCAAACTTTCCTTTCTTCTCTTTGTATTGCTGATTTTGTGGGTTCTCCTTCAAAACAAGATCACCAACCTGAAAGGTACATGGCTTGACTCTGTGATTATAGCTACGAGACATCATCTGTTGATATGCTTTCAAATGATTAGTTGTTCGTTGTCTCTTCTCATCAAGGAGTTCCAGCTCTTGTAGTCGGGAAACTCTGTAGTCATCATCTGTTGTGAGACCCTTCAATGATACCCTTAGTGATGGAATCTCAACCTCTAGTGGCAAAACGAATTCTACTCCATAGACAAGAGCATACGGTTTTGCTCCTATTGGTGTTCAGATGCTAGTTCTATAGGCCCATAATGCGGGATTGAGTTGAACGTGTCAATCTTTCCCTACATCATTCACAGTCTCCTTCAAGATTTTTAGTATTATTTTGTTTGAGGCCTCGGCTTGGCCATTCCCTTGTGGATAATAAGGTGTTGAATATCTGTGTTGGATATGGAATCTCTCACAAAGTTCATCAACATCTTGATTCTTGAATGGTCATCCATTATCTGTGATGATGGACTTGGGAATGTCATACCCACAAATGAGATAATTGAGTATGAACAATGAGATTTGTTTTCCGGTAACCTTAGTGAGAGGTACTGCCTCAATCCACTTGGTAAACGACACTGTCACTGTGATGATGAATTTTTGTCTGTTTGATGACGAAGGATGAATCTTTCCAACTAGATATAACCCCCATTGAGAGAATGGCCAGGTTGGCATGAATGGGTGAATTTCTTATGTAGGAGCATGGATGAGATTCCCATGAATCTAGCATTTAGAGCACTTTTTCACAAAAGTGAATGATTCCCTCTCCATTGTAGGCTAGTAGTAACCCATTCTAATAAATTTCTTGGATAAGGTTAGTCCACTTGAATGATTACCACAAATGCCACCATGAACTTCTTGTAAAACCTTGTCAAATTTGTCACGTTCAAGACATCGAAGTAAAGTACCATCAAGACCGCAACGATAAAGGATTTCAACGATAAGAGTATAGCAAGAGGATTGGTGAATAAAGTTGCATTTTTGGTTACAAGATAAGTCGGGTGGTAAGATGTCATCTTTTAGGCAGGCATAAATCTTGCCATACCAAGGTGAATCGTATCCTACTAAGTGGAAAATGATTTGGCTTTCAGGTGTGTCATAAGCAGGTGTAAATGATTGTTCCACCAGAAATTCATAGTGAGTCTGATTTTCTGGGAGTTGTAGCAATGATGCAATCGTGGCCATGGCGTCAACTGCTTTGTTATCAAGTCTTGGAATCTGTATGAATTTGATATCCATGAAGTACTTCTTGAAATCATCAACCATTTTCTTATATGGAAACAGTTTGTCATCTTTGGTCTAATAATCATCATTGATCTGATTAATGACTAACTGTGAGTCACCATAGACTTGTAGCTCGATGATCCACCATTCCAATGTGATCTTGAGTCCAATGATTAAAGCTTCATATTCAACTATGTTGTTGGTGCATGGAGACATTAGCCTATATGACTGAGGAATGGTATTTCCTTGAGGGTTGAAAAAGAGTATGCCTACCTCCGATCCATGTTGAGTGAAAGAACTGTCAAAATATAAAGACCATGGTTGTTTGGATTTTGTAGTGAAGAAATTGGCATCTAGAAATTCAATGTGCATGGGATGCTCTACTTGTAGTGGTGCTTCAGCCAGTTGATCAGTGATAACTTGTCATTTGATTACTTTGCGATCAACATAATGGATGTCAAACTCACTTAAGATCATGACCCATTTTGCTAGTCTTCCTATCAATGTAGCTTTTCTTAACAGATACTTGAGTGGATCAATCTTTGTAACAAGATTGATTGTATGAGTTAACATGTAGTGTTGAAATTTCTGTGAGGCAAAGACTACTACAAGACAAGCCTTCTCAATGAAAGTGTAGTTGAGTTCATGACCTATTATCGTTCGTCTGATGTAATAAATTGCACGTTCCTTTCCTATAGAGTCCTCTTGTGCTAATAATGCCCCCAAAGATGTCTCTATTGCAGCAATATATAAGATTAGTGGTTTGTCCAATTTGGTGGTACTAGAACTGGTGGGTTCATTAGGTATTGCTTGATTTTTTGAAAGGCCATTTCACACATATCATCCCATTTGAATGAAAAAAATTTATGCAGTAGATGTGTGAAAGGTAGACTCTTATCTGCCAACTATGCAATGAACCTTCGTGTAGATTGAAGTCGTCCCTGTAATGATCTTAACTGACTAATATTCCTTGGTGGAGGCATTTCCATGATTGTATGTACCTTAGCAGGATCTACTTCAATTCCTTTTGCTAATACTATGTATCCCAAGAGCTTTCTAGATGTGACCCCAAAAACACATTTCTTGGTGTTGAGGTGAACTTTGAATTTTTCCAACCTTGCAAAGATTTTGGATAATATTTCAAGATGTCCTTCTCTTGTGTATGACTTTTCCAATATATCGTCTACATAATCTTCCATGAATGTATGCATCATGTCATGAAAAATTGTAATCATAGCCCTTTGATATGTAGCCCTAGCATTTTTTAGACCGAAAGGCATGACATTCCAACAATATGTCCCCCATGGATGATTTGATTAAGATCTAGACTAATTGCATTTGAATGCTTAATGTTTACAAATCATGTAATCCAAATTACATAAACAAAATTAACACATTAACATGTGAATTAAGCAGAAATACAATTCATGCATACATTATTGAAATTATGCATTAAAAACTGAAGGTGAAAAGAACGAAATTGAGAAGGAAGAAGAGAGAGAGAGAGTGCAAACGATCTGATAACGGAGTTCTCCACAAACGTGACTACGTCTCCAAGTCCACTCCAATAGAGTGAGACCGATCCGATTAATCTCCAAAGACAAAATTAGAATTGCACCAAGAGCACTTCGGCAGCATGACAATACTCTGACCTACAAAAAGGCTCAAAATAATCTCCTTAGAAAATCTCCCCGTTTCTCTGATTCACAGCTTCACCACCTCGACTTGAAAATTCTGAATGCCCCAAACTCACTGCTAAACTCCCCTTTTATACATCAAATAGTCCCAAATTGGTGAAAACCAATTGATTTGGGAATTTTAATTCAATCCCCCTTACATAGCAAAATGTAGAAAAATCCTCCCCAAAATCCTTAAAATATCCTTAATAATCTTTTAGAAATAATTTAAGCCCTTCAAATTTAATAAAATTTTATTTTAATCCTTTCTCGGGCTTTCATTGTTTCGGGGGTTTGTTGGTCTTGTTTTATTTAAACCTTAAAATAACTTTTTAAGGTTATTTAGTTAGGCATTAGGCCTAAATAGTCAATAAAAGAAACCCATCCCGCTATATTACCGACTACATATGCTGGCGTGTTGGTGGCATCACCTTTTGGTAAGCCGGCGGTTGGGGGTTCAACCCTGGCTACTGGCTTTTAATAGCCAATTTCCAGGCCAGCAGGTAACAAAACAAAGCACTGCCTATTATTGAATTGAGGAAATCACGCGGCCGAGTGGTGGAGGCGTAGATTTGCAGTTAGGAGATTAGGGGATCGAATCCCCTTAACCCTTTTATCGGAACGTCCCAACAAACTACCGACAGAAGGAGTGGCCACGTGTCGCACCAGGAGGGTGCCACGTGGTGCAACTTAATTGGCCACTGACTCGGATGTGTCTGCTGACAGGGATGATAACTGCGCACTGACTGCCAATGATTTGTCATCCGCATGGACACGTGTCACAATCTGATTGGACTGTACAAATGACTCGACTGCCACGTGTTATGCTCTAATTTTTCCACATCGGATTCTGTACCGTACGGTCTGAATGATGACGTCAGCCATTGTACCATCAAGACAATTGAACTTTGACTGCCCATATCTCGAGCATACGACGTCGGTTTTCGACGAAACGAACGTTGCCAGAATCATCTCGACAAGCTCTTCGATTTGAAACTACTTTTTTCAATTTATGAGACAATCATTTTTTCCACTTTCTGGATGCCCCCTGATGGCAGTTTGACCCAAGGTTTGACTAGCCATAACTTGTGCAAACGGACTCCTTTTTGCTCCGTTCAAGTTATGCTAGAATCAGGACATCGAGCTCTTTCTAATGGTACTGAAATCTAGAGTATTGGAGATTCTTTATTTTTCAGTGAAAATATCCCCCAGATTAATGGATATGTGAACGTTGTTTTGTCCTGGTCTTCCGGTGCAATTTTGATTTGGTTGTAACTAGAAAAACCATCCATTAGTGAATACATGGCATGACCACTATCAGATCAACTATAGTATCAATGTTTGGAAGTGGGAAGTCATCCTTAGGACATGCTTTATTAAGATCTCTAAAATTTGTGTACAATCTAACACTTTTGTCGGGCTTGGACATAGGAACAATGTTGGATATCCATTCTACATAGTCGATCGATCTTATAAATCCCACATCAAGGAGTTTTCAAAGTTCTTCTTTAACCAGTAGTGCAACTTGAGGATGCATCTTTCTAAGTTTTTGTTTCAAAGGTTTAACTCCTGGTTTGATGGAAAAGTGATGCATTATAAGATCAGGATCAAGACCTAGAATTTCTACATAAGACCAAGCAAAGTTGACTTGATTTTCTCTGACAAATTCCATGAACTTAGGTACTTCTTTATCTATCATTGATGCAACTAACTGTAGGATCCTTGGTTTTTCTATAGTTTCAAGATTAAATGCTTTTGTAGGCTCAATCAAGATAGGTGATCGCTCATGATAATGCTCTGAGAGAGTGTCAATTATCCCATCATCTGGTGCCTTAAAAAGGTTTTCACCATCTAATACGCTCTTTGTTTTATATTTTGTTTGATCTAACACTGCCAGATTCAGGTTTTCACCATTAGATCTTTCTTTTTTATTTTTATTTTTGTAGCTAGGAGACTTAACACTCTCCTAATTAAAGACTCTATTCCGAAAATCACCAGTGGAACAATCATTTGTGTTGTCCACGGAAAGGAAGTTCACAATAGATTCATCGCTTGGAAACATAGGTATATCAATAGGTTCAGATGAGTCCCAGTCAATGAGATCAGGATGGATTAAAGGTAGTGGGTCATTGGGTTGTGTGAAATCGGCTATGGTTATGGTCATAACGAAGTTGTCTGTAGGATTTGAGGTATGATGCAGATCAATGATGGTATGTTCTCACGATAGTCTTGTTCAATTAAATTTGACTCGGTATTGTATACGTCTAAAAATGGTCATGATTAAGCTTGTTAATTAATTAAATATGATTTATTTAATTAATTCCCCTAAAGTCATCTACATATAAATAAATTTAATTATTTATTTATATCGTTCATCTTCTAAATTCTTCTAATTTATTTATATTTAATTATCCTTTTGGTTCTAAAGTTTAAATATTTTGAATATTTGAATAATGGAATATTCTTCATCCCATAATCGATTTAAATATTAAATATTTTATTTAATATTTCCTCACCCTAATTTCATTTTTAAACATAATTAAATATGAGTTATTTAATTATGTAGGTTTCCATTTTCATCTCCACTTCCGAATTAAATAAATTTATTTTATTTAATTTATAACTCATGCTAACTCGCCCTTCCAAATTCGCATCTCATCCTTCGAAATGGAAGTTTCCCTTCGAAACTCGATGATGAAATTGAAAGAAAAGGGAAACCTTCCATCCTTCTCTTCCACTTTCGAAGATCTCCTGCCGTCCATTCGAAACAAGCTTAATCCGGACCGTTGATCAATTCAGCCAGTCAAATCCATTCGAAAACTCTATAAATCAAGCCTTTCACAAGCCATTTAGATGGAATCTTCAGACATCCTTATGCTATCAAAATAATTCCTCAATCTTTCATTCATTCTTATCATTCTCCATTTGTCATCATATCAAGTTGTTATGCTGCAGAATTGAGCAACCAACATTCCTCCATTATCAACCTTCAAAATCTTGCATTCTTAGTATATTATGCATTTACTTTTAAATCTTGTTCTTTAGTAGTCATTTTGTGGAGCTTAGTATACAAATCGGAGAGCTTTAGCAAAAATACTAGAGATAGAGGACAATGGGACGTCTTCAAAGGAGCTGCTGCATTGAGAGTTTGCTTTACTTTGTTTAATCAGTTTTCCTTTGATTTAAAGTTTCATTGGTGTGCTTGAATAGTATTTATTTCATCTTAATACGCATATTTTCACACACAGGTATCACTAGAATCGTAGTCACCTTGTAGTTCAGATTATTGTAGTTGGGACCTTGACCCTTCACCTTCGATTAGAGTTGGGGTATACTTGTGTATCACATCAACCTTTTGTACCTCCAGAACTCATCATTGTAGATGGTGTCCCATTCGTATTCACCAGAGTCTGTGTCAGAGTTATGATCCATGAAATTTTGAATTGCTATCAAACATGCTTCTCTTATATCAGAACCTTCTTGCAATGTGAGGACAGTATCATGCAACCATTTGGATGTTATTTCCTTTGATTTAGTATCATATCCTAGACCTGTTTTATCTTTTGCAGCAAGTCCTGGAAGGTGAATAGGCTCAACTACTCCTTTTCTCTTTCGGATAGGACCATTACCATCATAGCCCATCTTTTGCATGATTGAATATCCTTTACCATATTGATCAGTTGGTAGTTTGACATTGAGAATTGTTTCATCTTCATCTTTATAGAGCCAACTTAGAACTTCTCTATCCTCAGAATCTTCCATGGGGAATTTTTCTTTGATAAATCGTCCATTAAACTTTGTATTTGTCTCCATTGGTGGTTGTGTTGATGTTGATGCTACAGATATATGTTGTTGTGCGATAGAAGGTTGTCCATGTGACTAAGGTGATGCAGGTAGATTAGCAAGACAGATAGAGTACTCCCCTACTCCATCATCTTTGAACCATAGTTGCTTGTCAAAGCTTTTGGTTAACTGATTGATTTGTGTATCAACTTTGGGAGAAGTACCAACAGGAGCTTCCCAATTGTTGGGAACCAAAGTATCTTGACTAGCTTTGATATTGGCACAAGTCTGACTGTTCAAATTATCAACTGGTATTGTGATCTCTTGTCCGTCATAAGGAAACTTAAGACATTGCTGATATGTGGATGGAATAGCTTGCATTTTTTGGATCCAAGGACGACCCAACAAGATGTTGTATGCAAGATCACGGTCTAATACTTGACAGAAAGTATTCTTGATAACAGGTCCCACTCTGACTGGTAACATGATTAAACCCTTGGATGCTCTTTCCTCATCATCATAGGCTTTAATAGTAATCTTTCTTTTGGGATCAATGGAGTCCTTAGAAAATCCTAAAGCCCAAACTAATTTCATAATACATATGTTCAAACCAACACCTCCATCTATTAGTACACGTCTGACACTAAACTTGTGGATCGTGACTTCTAAGTATAGCGATGAGTTATGGGGATTTGTCATGGAAACGTCATCCTTTTCAGAGAATGAAAAGCATGTGGGTGAGGACAAGTGTCCCACCATGGCTTGAAAGCGGTCCACATCCAGATCAATGGATACAGTTGTTTCAATGAGGGCCTTTTCTAGAGTTTCCTTGTGTGCTGGGGAAATCTTCAGGAGTTCTAAGATAGAAATTTGAGTAGGAGTTTTTCCAAGTTGGTTGACTAAGTCATATTGATGTTGAGGTAGGGGCACAATGGTTTTTGAAGAAGCGCCCTTTAAGACAACTTTAGCTTGTTCCCTCGTTGTTGCGTTGACTTCTCTATATTCCATCTTTTCCTTAACTTTTATAACATTAACCCGCTCATCATTAGTGTAGATATGATTGATTTTATTTTCATTGATATGATTCACACTTTTTCCGAAAGACTCACCCTTTTGATAGTTGGGAAAAGGGTTGTGAAATGCTTGGTGGTCTTCGTTTGATTGTTGGTGTCCTTCTATTGTGATGGTGCCATTTTTTATTAAGTCTTGGAATTTATTTTTCAGGGCTTGACAATTATTCATGCGATGGCCCTTGCACCGATGATAATCACAATAGTATGCATCATTCCATGATGGAGGCTTCACACTGGGTTCAAAATTGCGTTGAGGCGGCAAAGTAAGAACATTTTTAGCCATCAATTCTTTGAATGTAGATTCTAAGGATTGACCCAATGGAGTAAAAGTTCTTCTGCTAGAGAAGAATGAAGATCGGTGTGGATTTGTGTTTGGGGTATTTCCTAAGGTATTTTCGTTATTATTGTTTCCATGGTAACCATGATTGTTGGCATTCCCTTGATTGGGAGTAGAAGTTTGATTCACGTTATTCCTCGGAGGACAAGGATTGTTTCGTTGATTTGTGATTGAGTTGATATTGTTATAGTTATTGTTGCGAGGAGCACTTGGAGCACTAAGAACAAAAGGCTTAGTTGAGACATGATTTGCATCTATAGCACCATCATTCACTTTGTTTTTTTTGCGAGTCCAAAAATTAGATTTGTCATTGTGGTGATTTGACCAGCTAGGATTATCCTTATCAAGTTTTATTATTCCTCTCTGGACCAAGGCACTTTCAATGGTGATGCAATTTTCAATCAATTTCTGAAAAGAGGGAGGACAATGAAGATTAAGACGATAGCTCATCTCTTGATCCAAGTTTTTTATGAAAGTTGTGATCTTTTCCTTTTCAAGAACATGACGCGGGTATCTAGCGAACAATCTTCTCCATCTCTGAAGAAATGTAATGAATGGTTCACCAGGTTTCTGTTTAGCCTTGCATAGATCAATCATGGTTATTTGATGTTGTATGTTGTAGGAATATTGGGATATGAACTTGTTAATCATTTCCTCAAATTTCTTGATAGGTGGTGTGATCTTTGATAGCCATTCCATAGATTGGCCTCCAAGACTTCTAGGAAACAAACGCATCAAGTATGTTTCCTCATGGGAAAACTCTAAAGTCATATTTCAGAAGTCTCTAATATGATCGATTGGATCTGATTTCCCATTATAATGATCAAACTTTGGTATTTCACAATGTTTGGGAAATGGGATCATGTTGAGACATTGGTCAAAAGGGTAAGGACAGATGTCATCAAGAGAATATGTCTTTGTTGTGGCTCCCCCTTGTAGATCTTTTATTTTTCCTTGTGGTGCTTCAATCTGTTGAGACAAGGCACTAATATTAGACAAGGGTGTTTCCTCAGGATTATTCTTTATGTTTTTAGTATCAAAATCATGAGGCAATTTAGCTCCTTTGTCAGCTAGATATAGAAAATATTTTTCTTTGTTGTGCTCTAAAATATTTTCTAAAGCTTTGTGAAATTTGGGATCTTGCTCAGCTTCTCTAAGGTGATTTTCTTCATCCCATTCATCATCACTATCTACAGGAGTTATGCTCATGTCTCTGTTGAAAAGGAACGGATTTTTCTTTCTTTCACCCATGTTAAAAAGGGGATTACGACTCACACTATAAAGGGGATTACTACTCTCACCTTCTTCTTGAGTTCTTCGAATATGATCTTCTTGTTGAATATCATCTTTCAGCTTATTGTATTGAAATCTTGTAAAAATAGGCATATGATTTTGAAATGTTCTTCTAGACTTATATCACAGTTTGATAAGTATGAAAGTGATGATGTCTTGATCCGATAAGATGAAAATATTATGATATGATCAAAGACGTTCCTAACTCTTGATTTTGGCTTCCAATGATGAAGGATATCAGAATCCTGTTGGGAAAGTTGAATCAATAATCAAAAAAAAATTGAAAGGTGCACTTTTAAGATTTGATCCTTGTTTTTGAAGAATGATAAGTATATCAAATAGCCTAATTAAACTTACTGAAGGATTTGACTGGGATTTGTTGAATATTCAATAGAAGGTTGTGGTAGATAATCAAAGTTGAGAGGTTGATTGTGATTGTGTCGTTGTGATAGAGCTCTTCTCTAAAAATAGGCTCGTGAATATAAAGGCTTTACAACGTACTCGTCAGTAAATCCCCTAGAAAAATCTTGGTATCTATGGAGAAACTTACGGTAATGGAGCAAGACGCTTCAAATTTTATACAAAAACTTTTTGCGTTGCAAGGTTTTCTTGTAACCTAAATGTTTCTTATTTTTCCTGATCCTATTAGCAATCGATTTCTTGACAAAATTTGGTTGATTTCCACTCTCTAAGCATGGGAGAAATTTCAACATGCTACTGGATAAAAGAATGTTACAAACTCAGATCTGCCAAAAGTAAAAATTATGGAAAGTGATAGATGTGCTACTTTGTGTCCTATATGCACTGCAGAAACAGGTCTATGCGCTAGAGAAACAGTTAAATGTGCTACAATAGACCTCAAATGCACTACTCTTTGTCCTATATGCGCTAAAACAATTTTATGATGCAATTTTCCGAACAGTTTTAAACAATTTCAACTGAATTTTTGCATGTTCATTTTGGATGATCTTTTGTCTAAATTAATGTGATTGAAGACACAAAAAACATTCTGAAAACAGTTGTTTTTAAGCCCTATACTAAACATCAAGTGTATGTTCAAAAAGTGTTTTCATAGGTTTTGCACATAACAGACAATTCAGGCAGACTCACTCTTAGTAGTCAAGTAGGTCATCTTAATAATCAACAACCCACATCCTAGAACTGCGTCGACTCACACAACCGTGTCACCCCCAAAGGGGCGCTTGTGTTTTTCTCTTTTCCAGGCACGTACTCAGAGTGACAGAAGTGGATACTAGATCCCCTGAGCAAACGGTCCTTGGCAGTTATATGGTGAGTGTCTTGGGGGCAGATTCTTCCCTCCCCTTACACTGTGATTATTAGGATGTTCGAAAACTGACACAGTTGGCTACTACACTAGGTTCGTAGTAAGGGTTTTCGTTCGGTGCGGAAATAATAAACTCCCTCAGGGACCTCCCAACCTTTAGAACAAAGGTTTTGGGGATGGTTATCTTGCACACTACTGGCAAAAGTGGGTTTCCCCATATTTGCTTTAAATTTTATAGTGGGGTGGAATAGCCTGGCTTTGGCTTGAACCCACTGTTAGCTCTCAAAAACGTAGGCTAAATGCCTCAAGGGATTGCCAATCTCTTGACACGCTTTAGGGTAACAGACAAAGTCGAAAGAATTCAACCTTCTACTCTTTAGGTGCTGCAAAACCTAGGTGGGTGTACCTCTCTTGAACAATGCAGGCTTAACTTGTGATTATCTTAAAGCAATTTGTTCACAATGGCAATGAGAGGTGAAAAAATGAAATCCAACTTGAAAATAGTAACAATATTTTGATCTGAATCCTAAAATGAATGTTTGATTAACAGATGTAAAGAAAACTGAATAAGTTCAAATGGTGAAGTGCAGAGACTAGTGCCTTGTTGGGTATGCGAAGTCAAATGAGATCAAGATGAGCAACACTTCTCTAAGAAAATTCAAGTTATCTGGCATAGATTATGCTTACAACTAGTATAAACATGCAAAAATATGATTACTAAGTTCTACTTGAAAAATCCAATTGAATCTCTCTAATTACTGTGATTAACTAACAGGATTTAGTCTTTACTTGAAAGAACCAATCAATCGATCACACAAGTACAACAAATGTGCACTGATAAATTGAATACAAACTTGTCATATCAATTTAAACAATCAGAAAGAATCCATCTTGGAGACAACTTAGAAATTCTCTTATTAAATTCAACAGATAACTGATACCAGACATGTGTAGCAACATTAGTTGACATTCATAAATACCTCCACTTTAGAACATGCATCATAGCCTCTATTTTGATAAATTTACTGTTCTATATCCATACAATTTGCCTATTGTATTGAATAATTCATAACCCCCATCCTTATTACAATTTCCAAAATGCCTATTTATACACAAGCATTTGAAGAAAATATCATATTGAGATCACATGTCAGCCCAGCACAAAATTCAGGCTCCAATTGAGCTGGCAAGCAACGGTCATCCAAGTAGATACATGTTGGCCCAACATTTTGAAATTCTATTTTATACCAGTGACAGTCGGTGAGACACAACAGAAGGTATGCCAAAGGCAAAATAACGTCAATCGTTAAACATCCCGCGTGCTTGTATTTTTCTTTTGCCAAGACTATCGACCGTCGGGGAGATGTCATAGAGATTACCAAATGTTATATTGATATGCTTTTCCTTAATATGTTTACCAGTCACCGAGACACGAGCATATCTCTCACCAATGCATTCCTTATGTTATGTTCACAGTCACCATAGCCTTATGACATCGAGAAGACCTCACATAGACTTCACTTTGTTATACCGCAAGGCCCCATTTGTTTTCCCAGTCGCCAAGACGAGGCAATTGTTATGCCGATAAAGATCCTCATGTTTTCCATCAGCGAGACTGAAGGTCACTCACCGAGACCTTACGACGATCACCCCAACCTATATCGAAGGTTTCCATCACGTTATTTCCTGGTCGCCGAGTCATTTCAACACCTACGCCGACAAGGATCCACCGTCGCCACAACTTCCAACCTTTGGCGAGACGTCTTGTAGAGAAAGTTGTTATACCGAAAGCCGAGCACACCAAGATCGCCAAGAGAAATCAAAACTCTCACCAAAAGCCATTCATGCACCGAGAGGAGTCCATATTGAATATTGTCGGCAAGACCCGACCCTTTCACTATGACCATACACCGATAATTTTATCTCCCATCGAAAGTCATTTAGAAGAAAGCTCTTGCATCGTCAGTGAGACATATGGATATTGCCATGACATCCTCATGAAAACACAAACTCATGCCAATATGATGTATTATGTTCCCCCGATCGGTGAGACAAGAAGACCTCACTAAGACATAATGTCGATACCGCCTAGCTGGGCCGATAGACTCCCACATGCATAAGTCGGGGAGACATGTTGAATTCGGTGAGACCCTACCCCGATAGCCATAACATATGCTGATAGATGTCTCTGTTCTCACCAACACAAGATGAATGTTATGCTGACAACCAACCACAAACAAATACCAATCGCTGCAACAAAACAAAGGTCCTACCGAACGCCACCTGCAAACAAACTTCAATCAATGTGACATTAAATGAGTCTTGCCGATAGGCAACACAGACTCATGCAAGTGGAAAACGCAGAATTGATCGGGGAGACAGGAATGAACCTATGCTGATATGGATCCAGACATGAAAAATGCATAACTCGATTGATTCAATGGGACAATATGGAAAACAATAAATGAAAAATGCATACGGTAGGACCAAATTAGAAAACTTATGAATGAAAACTCATGTAAAAATAATAGATTTTTTACAGTTCCAACAATGGCTCCATCTAGGGATGAATGATTGTCAGATCATTGCAAGGATCCAGAATCTTTAGGTGAGCAAACCAGACATAAAATGAAGAACCAGTGAGCAGCAATGGAAATGGAAATGAAGCATGAAGGTAGGAATGCAGAATGAATGCAAGATGGAGATGAATGGAAAATGAGAGTGGAATGGAGGTGGATGAAAACCTAAAACTATTGTGCATGGAAAATAATTTTTAAGAGGATACACAAGAGTTGTCCATGCACTGGCAACCCTTACTCCTCTGTATTGCTCAAGAGAAGAAAAGCTTCAAGAATTGCCCATGAACAGGAAATTCCTGATCTTCACCAGCCATGTTTTGTAGATAATATGAGTCTTCACCCTTCTTTCCAACAACAACAAAAGGTCCCAGCCAAAGAGCTTCAAATTTACTATGCTTGCCTTTCTCCTGACACCTTGTATTCCACATCAACACCAAATCATTTTCTTCAAATTTTCTATTCTTTGCCTTCTTGTCATATAGATACTTCATCTGTGCCTGTAACTTCATGTTTTGACTTTGGGCCTCTCTCCTTACTTCATCAAGTTTAGCAAGTTTCTCCATTCTATCTTCCATGGGTTCAAGAACTTCCAAATCTTCCTGTAACACAAACTTGTAGACTGGTAACAAATTCTGCAGAGGCATCCTAGCCTGTGCTCCATACACTAATTCAAATGGAGATTTTCCAATTGCCTTTTTCACAGTGATCCTATTATCCCACACAGCCAGTTTCAATTTTGAATCCCAAGCCTTCTTGTTCTGCCCTAGCATTCTCCTTATAATCTTCAAAAGACTTTTATTGTTAGACTCTTCCTGTCCATTAGCTTGTGGATGGTAAGGAGCTGCATAAGAAATAGTAATGCCATACTTATCATAGAAGCTTTTGAATTCATCTGATTTGAAACACATCCCATTATCTGTGATTATCCTCAATGGTGTACCAAATCTGGTGATAATGTTGTCCATCAAGAAATTTGTTACAACTTTACTTGTAGCCTGCTTGGTTGGGATTGCCTCCACCCACTTTGTAAAATAATCAGTGGCAACTAGTATCCATCTATGTCCCCCACTTGACTTCTCTTGTATCTCTCCAATGAAAGCAATTCCCCATTGATGAAAAGGGGCATCAGCCTGCAAAGGTCGAAGTGGCAAAGCACCTTGATACTTCAATTTTCCAGAAATTTTTTAGCAAGCTTCACATTTTCTCGCATATGTAAAAGAATCATTAAAAACTTTTGGCCAAAAATACCCAACCCTAAGAATTTTGTGTGTAGTTGTCTTTGCTGAATAATGACCTCCATAAACTCCTTCATGCATTTCCTTCAAAACATGCCTGGCCTGTGACTCATCCAAACATAAAAACAATATGCCATCCCTATTTTTCCAAAATAGATCGCCATCCATAAAAACATATTTGGATGCCTACAACTTCAAAGTTCTCCTCTGGTTGTCACTCAACCCTTCTGGACACTTCATGTATTTAAGATAATGCATGATATCAGTATACCAAAGAGTGTGCTCAATGCTTGCAACTGCAGTCCCTTCTTCTATATTACAGACTTGACTTGCTTCAATATTTGATTCTGCCATCAGCCTAGCCAAGCCTTGGCCTCTTACCAGCTTAGTAATCTATATTTCCATGTCAAATTCTTGAATCTTGTTGATCCATCTGCATCTCTTTCCTATTACTTCAGATTGTGTCAAGATATCTTTAACAGTAGCATGAGGGACATAAGCAATTACCTTTTCTCCAACAAGATACAGTCTAAATGCTTTAGTAGCCTTCACTAATGCAAATACGTATTTTTCCATTATGTCATACTTCAATTCAGACCCCTGTAATGATTTACTAAAGGACACAGGTTGTTCATGACCATCATTATTCTTTTGTAACATAACAGCAACAATAGTATGCATTGAAGCAAATGAAAAAATCTGAAAGGGCTTTGTAAAATCTGGAGATTTAAGAACATGAGCCTCTTTGATAGCCTTTTTGATAGACATGAAAGCATCTAAAGCTTCAGCAGTCCAGTCCATTTTGTGTTCTTTCTTCAACATTTTAGATATAGGCTTGATGATCTCAGCAAAATTAGAAACAAATCTTCTAACAAAATTAATTTTTCCAAAGAATAACTGTATTGCCTTGACAGTTTTGGGAATAGGAATCTTATCAATAGCTTCAACCCTTTCAGGATCTATTCTAATTCCCTCTTTTGAAACAATATGCCCCAAGAGCTTACCTTATGTGACTGCAAAATGACACTTCTTTGGATTTAAACTTATACCATATTCAAGGGCTTTAATAAATACCTTTTCAAGATGTTGCACATGATCTTCAGCCTTCTTCGAATAAGTAGTCAAGTCATCTTGGTACACCACCATGATAATATTAATCAAATCAGCAAATGCTATGTCCATGGCTCTTTGGAAATTCGCTCCAGCATTAGTGAGACCAAATGGCATTCTTATGTATACATATGTTCCCCAAGGAGTAGTGAATGTTGTTTTTTATTGCTCAGATTCCTTGAATTTAACCTGATTGTATCCTAAAAACATATCCATCATAGATAACAGCTCACAACCTGTCACCTTATGTAATATAGCCTCCATATTGGGTAAAGGATAATTATCTTTGAGAGATGCCATATTTAAATTCCTGAAGTCCACACATAATCTGATATCACCATTCTTCTTTCTCACAGGAACTAGATTTGAAACCCATGCTGAATGTCTGATTGGTTTGATAATTCCTCCATCCCTGAGCTTTATCAATTCCTCTTGTGTTTTAGGTTCCAGCGTTGGATTTATGGGTCTTTGCTTTTGTCTAAAAGGCTTGGCGTCTGGCTTCAATGGTATTTCATGCTGAAATAAATCTTCCCTGTATGCTTTCAGATCTTCATAAGACCAAGCAAAAATATGCTTGTACTTTCTCAGCATTCTTTTAATTGTAGGGCTGATCTTCTTTCCAATGTATACCTTTCTTGGTGCTATCTCAGTCCCCAAGTTGACTTCTTC
Organism: Sequoia sempervirens; assembly: GCA_007258455.2. Classification (NCBI taxonomy): domain Eukaryota; kingdom Viridiplantae; phylum Streptophyta; class Pinopsida; order Cupressales; family Cupressaceae; genus Sequoia; species Sequoia sempervirens. The sequence goes on from VDFB02000002.1 coordinate 183,968,737, forward strand.
AATATCTTCTCTCCTAACTAGCATTTGTTTCATTAGAGATCTATCATCTCCATCATACAACCTTTCCAATGCCACTAGACCCTTGGACAATTTATTTTTTTTGAGCTGCAAAATCTCCTTGCCAAACACAGTTTGCTTCCCATCTACTTCTTCAACAAAAGTATTGAAATCAATTTCTTGGGCCTCATACTGATCTATACAATTGAGGAATTTCAAAAGGTCAGTATCATCATTGAAAACTTTCTAGTTATAAATGTTATCAGGAATAGCAGGCCTTGTCTTGAATTCAATCTGTGATACCCCAGCCAATGTGATATCATCTCTTTTCAGCACCACATTTGCTAAAAAATCAGCCATTATATTCTTTGACCTGTCAATCCACTCAATTGAGAAGGAATCAAACAATTCAATAGTGTCCCATGCAACATTCCTATATTGCTTTAATCTTTTGTGCTTTGTTGCATACTTGGATTTAATTTGTGAAACAACCAACTCAGAATCACCAAAAATAGTTAGCAACTTAATCTTGTGTTTCACAGCTATGTTCAAACCTGTCAATAAAGCTTCATACTCTGCCACATTGTTTGTACATTCAAATGCCAACAAGAATGAATATTTAAAAGTAGTACCTTTAGGGGAAACAAAAACAATCCCAGCGCCATTACCTTCTTGGATGCATGCTCCATCAAAATACATCTTCCATACTTCATTGCAACTTTGTGCCACATGCTTTTCAATTGGATCACTATTAATTAATTCTGGCTGAGCTGGTTCAATCTTAAAACTTCCAAGATCAACATCACAGAAACAATTGATCTGATCTTGAGGCACATAATCAACAAGCTAGTTCATTCTTGGCTCTCTATACAACTTGACTTCCTAACCATTCATTGGTATTGTAGCATAAGACAGATCAAACTGAACATTTCCACCAACAGTTGTTGTCCACTGCTTTGACAAAAGCATCCTGAATTGAGGAGGAGTATCAATGACTGTTATGTCTATATTATAAGCCACCTGTGGATAAGTAGCCAATTTGAATTCAACACCTCTCATAATGCCTACCACAGGTACAGGTCTGTTATCCATTGCATAGCACTTCCCTTCATATGTATCAACCCACATGCCTAGCTACTTCATTACTCCGACTGGCATAATGTTTATAGCAGAACCAGAATCTATCATACAGTTCCTCAGCAATTTATTATTTATAAGCAATGTGGTGAAGAAGGGATTCACTTGTGGGGAGGTTGTTAAAACATCACCCAAACAGACTTCTGAATTATTTATCTTTTCCTGCCTATTGACTTCTTCAAAATTTATATGTTTTTCACTCCCATTTGTAATCAATTGAATAGCATTATCTCGGTACTCCTTAATTTTCATCAATTCAAGTAATGGAACAGACATTTTTACCTAGGATAATGCCTGTGTGAAGTCAAAAAAGGAGCTCTCCATCTTAACAGTCTTCTTCAGTTCTGGCGCTTCTCCTTTGTTTTCTTCTTTTTCTTTTTTACTAGGCTAATCAGACTTTTGCATTTCCTTGTGTAATTCTGCAACTTTCTGCTCTTGGACAAGCTTCTTTTCAATTTTATCATGCTGCTTGTTTTCTGGCTTTTTTACAGTTTCCTATGTTGCCTTTTGATCTTTTATAAAAATTCCCCTAGGAACTCCATCTAGCTCATTTAGTTTTTTGTTTCTCAACCAGTATTGACTTTTGGCTTTCTCAACTACATCAACAGTTATTCTTTCTATTTCATCTTTAGTGAGTCTTCTAACACTACACTGAGCAGGCGCCCCAGTAGGATGTGGCTCTATGTAATCTTCATTAGAATAATAAAAGATCTGCTATATAGCCATATGGACATTATACTTCTTATTTGAAACATCATATTCATAGCCTTCATCCTCTGAAGATGAATTTCTTTCCTCAACATGGTAAAAGGTATTTGAAGTCAGATAAACCTTGTGATCTTCTCCATCATTCTCCATCAACATTCCTTCCTCTTGCATTCTTTGAGCTACAACACAATAGTCTAGAGAATGTGGCTAATTACAAACTTCACAGAAGTAATTATTACTCGCCATATAAGTTCCTCTTTTTCTCAATGGATCAGGAGTTTCTTTGTTTCTAGGCTTGGCTGATACAGGTTTCCCATCTTTCCAGTCTGTATTATAAGGCATATCATGCAACCTTGGCCTTTCATTTATGTTCTCATTTTTGTATGTATTCTCTTGTCTGTACTGATAATTATTGTTTTACTGAGGAGGCCTCAGGTTGTCTCTTTTATTAGTTATACCAGCAGCCTTCTTGTTGTTTTCAATTGTCAGTGCTATCCTTTGTGCTTCAGCCAAATCTCTTGGGGATCTACTTCTCAGTTCATACCCTATCATAGGATCAAATGCATTTAAATAAGCACTCAATGCAACAAAATCTGGCAACCTTGATCCAGGAGGTACTTTAGTATGCAACTTGTTGAATTTTTGGTTGAAATCATAAATTGAATAATTCTGATTTTTTTGAATTCTCATTAATTCATGAAGAGCTGCATCTGGAGCATTTTGATTCCCATATTTCTCTAAGAGTTTGTCTTGAAATGTTTGGAGAGAATTAATTGAGAATTCTGGCAAGCTATTGAACCAATCCCTGGCATCTTCAAGAAGTGACATCATGAACAACTTCATGTGTAAATCTTCATAAGGCATATCTATTTCTTGGATGAAAATATTAAAACTCCTTAAATGTTCTTCAGCTGTGATTGCATTACTCCCTATAAATTTGGGCACCATATTCCTCCAACTATCATCCATAGGGTAAGGATATAACAAAAAACCAGCTAAATCAAACTATCTGATCATGGTTGCATGATGGTGAGGGGGAGGAATAGGTGGATGTTGATACTAATGCATGTGATTATTGTACTGTGCATTATGCTGTGGGATATAATGTTGACCAGGAGGTGGATACATACCTGTATGTTGTGTGGGAATGTGAGGTGGATGATTTGGCTACTTGTAATGATTCCCAATCTGATGGTGAGGAGAATTTTGTTTATTGGAGGGCCTTGCACCATGATCATCCTGCTTGTGAGGTGGGACATACTTTGGGCCACCAACTGTCTGATCAGCAATTTGGACTTTCTGTAATTTAGCCTCCAATTCTTTTATCTTCTTCTCTTTTAATTATAACTGTGCTTTTACTTCATCAGAAACTGAGAGCTCTTTAGGAGTTTTGTGATTACCCTCCATCCTTTGATCATATTCACGTTGAATTCTGATTCGTTCAACCTCCAATTCAGCTTCAAACTCAGCCCGTTTCTTAGCTTCAAACTTAGCCTATTTTTGAGGATCAACAAGAGGGAAGGGATTTCTTCGATCTTTAGGGGTACAAAGTTCTGCGCTTGAATCATCTCTCCATGTATCATAGCAATTATATGCTTCACCCTGTGCTCTTGACACTTTACCTTTATTTTTTATGCACATGTCCTCATCTATTCCTTTTCCCCTATCAGCTCTGTCATGTTTATGTGTCCACTTACTGCTACCAGAAGGAGCTCCAGTATGACCTCCCCTGTACTGATATCTTCTTCCATTCATGATGAACAGCTGTAAAAATTTTGTCAGAGTCGCCACTCACTTTTATCAAAAAATGAGAAAAATGTTTGATACTTCTAGTTCCCAGGGGAGTCTGTGCAAGATTTCTGACTCTATGTTTAAGGCCTTGATTCTGATTGTTCCCCAGTAGAGTCGCCAATTTGTTAGCTCTCAAAAACGTAGGCTGAATGCCTCAAGGGATTGCCAATCTCTTGATACGCTTTAGGGTAACAGAAAAAGTTGAAAGAATTCAACCTTCTACTCTTTAGGTTCTGCAAAACCTAGGTGGGTGTACCTCTCTTGAACAATGCAAGATTAACTTGTGATTATCTTAAAGCAATTTGTTCACAATGGCAATGAGAGGTGAACAAATGAAATCCAACTTGAAAATAGTAACAATATTCTGATTTGAATCCTAAAATAAATGCTTGATTAACAGATGTAAAGAAAACTGAATAAGTTCAAATGGTGAAGTGTAGAGACTAGTGCCTTGTTGGGTATGCAGAGTCAAATGAGATAAAGATGAGCAACACTTCTCTAAGAAAATTCAAATTATCTGGCATATATTATGCTTACAACTAGTATAAACATGCAAAAATATGATTACTAAGTTCTACTTGAAAAATCCAATTGAATCTCTCTGATTACTGTGATTAACTAACAGGATTTAGTCTTTACTTGAAAGAACCAATCAATCGATCACACAAGTACAGCAAATGTGCACTGATAAATTGAATAAAAACTTGTCATATCAATTTAAACAATCAGAAAGAATCCATCTTGGAGACAACTTAGCAATTCTCTTATTAAATTCAACAGATAACTAATACCAGACATGTGCAGCAACATCAGTTGACATTCATAAATACCTCCACTTTAGAACATGCATCACAGCCTCTGTTTTGATAAATTTATTGTTCTGTATCCATACAATTTTCCTACTGTATTAAATAATTCATAACCCCTGTCCTTATTACAATTGCCAAAATGCCTATTTATACACAAGCATTTGAAGAAAATATCATATTGAGATCACATGTCGGCCTAGCACAAAATTCGGGCTCCAATCGAGCTGGCAAGCAACGGTCATCCAAGTAGATACATGTCGGCCCAACATTTTGAAATTTTGTTTTATACCAGTGACAGTCGGCGAGACATAATAGAAGGTATGCCAAAGGAAAAATAACGTCAATCGTTAAACATCCTGCGCGCTTGTATTTTTCTTTTGCTAAGACTGTCGACCGTTGGGGAGATGTCATAGAGATTACCAAATGTTATATCGATATGCTTTTCCTTAATGTGTTTACCAGTCGTTGAGACATGAGCATATCTCTCACCAACGCATTCCTTATGTTTTGTTCATAGTTGCCATAGCCTTATGACATTGGGAAGACCTCACATAGACTTCACTTTGTTATACCGCAAGGCCCCATTTGTTTTCCCAGTCGCCAAGACGAGGCAGTTGTTACGCCGATAAAGATCCTCATGTTTTCCATCGGCGAGACCAAAGGTCACTCGTCGAGACCTTACGGCGATCACCCCAACCTATACCGAAGGTTTCCATCACGTTATTTCCCGGTCGCCGAGTCATTTCAACACCTACGCCGACAAGGATCCACCATCGCCACAACTTCCAACTTTCGGCGAGACGTCTTGTAGAGAAAGTTGTTATACCGAAAGCCGAGCACACCAAGATCGCCAAGAGAAATCAAAACTCTCACCAAAAGCCATTCACGCACCGAGAGGAGTCCATATTGAATATTGTCGACAAGACCTGACCCTTTCGCTATGACCATACACTGATAATTTTATCTCCCACCGAAAGTCATTTAGAAGAAAGCTCTTGCATCGTCGGTGAGACATATGGATATCGCCATGACATTCTCATGAAAACACAAACTCATGCCGATATGGTGTATTTTGTTCCCCCGATCGGCGAGACAAGAAGACCTCGCTGAGACATAATGCCAATACCACCTAGTTGCACCGATAGACTCCCACATGCATAAGTCGGGGAGACATGTTGAATTCGGTGAGACCCTACCCTGATAGCCATAACATATGCCGATAGATGTCTTCATTGTCGCCAACACAAGATGAACGTTATGCCGACAACCAACCATGAACAAATACCAATCGCTGCGACAAAACAAAGGTTCTGTCGAACGCCACCTGCAAACAAACTTCAATCAATGTGACATTAAATGAGTCTTGCCGATAGGCAACACAAACTCATGCAAGCGGAAAATGCAGAATTGATCGGGGAGACAGGAATGAACCCATGTCGATATGGATCCAGACATGAAAAATGCATAACTCGATTGATTCAATGGGACAATATGACAAATAATAAATGAAAAATGCATACGGTAGGACCAAATCAGAAAACTTATGAATGAAAACTCATGTAAAAATATCAGATTTTTTACAGTTCCAACACCCACTTGGGTCGTTCCTCTTGGGTGAGTACTTTTTCCCACAAGAGTAGGGCCTCTACAGGATGTAATAAAGCATTAAAATTGCATAAATTGAAAAAGGCAAGTCTGGTATTTTGATCACCTCGTTAAGGGGAGAGCATAGACAAAGTAGACAATGTTCTTTTTAGAGCCCAAATGACAATGATTTAATCTATGTGAAGTTGTTGCTTCACAACAAGCATGGGATTCATTTTAATTGCAAAAATCAATTGTGGTGACTATCCTAGGATTGCTTTTTTTTAAATTCCATGTCTATCCTAGGATTGGTTCATTTTAAACTATTGTGTCTACCCTAGGGTTGCTTTTTTTTAACCAAAAAAAGCTCTGTCTGTGAAAGGCGTCAAACTCAGAACTTTGTTTAGTTACAACCTATAAGCACTAAAAGAAAATACAAAATCACTAAAACAAATAGTCAATGTGCTAAAACAGACAGCTAATGCCCTTCAGAAAACCCTAAATGCACTAAAAGAAATCCTAAATGCGCTAAAATAAATGCAACAATTATTTTTTTTTAATAAAGGAAGCCGAGTGTATGCGCCATTATGTTCCCTAAAAGCGTCGTTCTGGTCCCTATATGCACTGAAACAGTTCCTGGATGCGCCAAAAGACCTGTAAAAGCACTATTAAAAACCTTGGATGCGCTAAAGAAAACCATGTATGCGCTAAAACGGGAATTTTTGTCAAAAATCCGAATTCCAGAACACAAAATCCTGTCAAAAAACCTGCAAGTAGATGTCAAAAATAGGGCAAAAGCCCCATGGTGGGCACCAAAAATGTGGGACCGATTTTTAAGTGTAACAATATATAGAAACAATGAGTCAAACACACCAATAAGACATTATATCAAAACAAAAAATAAAATAAGTAAGAAATGCAAACTCAGTTCTTTGTTCTTGATGTCGTCCTATCGTCCTCTATCTCCATTGTTTTTGTCAATTCCAACTTGCTCTCAAATTGTGTGTTAGGCTCAGCAAACGGTCTTCCTAGAGAACGAGATTTGAAGGATGATGATTGTATTCTATGCTATGATATGATTAACATACATGATTGCTAGAATGTAAAATTATGAAATGCTATAAATACAATGCTAGAATGCTAGAATGCAATTAAGTTCTAATGCATGTATATTTGTAGGTAACCAATGCTTGGATTTGTAGGGGTATTTATAGAGTTTTTGAAAGATTTTGATTCGCTGATGCGATCAATGGCTGTGAAAATTCCTGGCAGATTGAACAGTCGAAGATGGATAAGATTGGAGAGAAAAATAGAAGAAAACCAGAAAGCAAGATTTGTTTCCTTTTTCGTGGAAGAGATAAGATGAGATGATAAAGATGAATTGTAAAAATCATCTTTTTGTGAGATTTTGGAAAGATTTAAGATAAATAATGAATTATAAATTCAATTATTTATTTATTGGTGATATAGAAGATTTTTTCTTAATTAAATAAAATATTTAATTAAGATTTGAAGAATAATAAAATATTTCATAATTAAATAAAATATTTAATTATGATTTGAAAAGATATGAAGAATATTAATTAAATAAAGATATTTAATTAAGTTTTTAGGAAATGACATGTAAATGAAATTAATTAAATAAAATATTTAATTAATTAGAAGAAAGATTTGAATAGGAGAAAGGAAATATTTAAATTGAATTAAATCAAAAGATTTAATTAAATTCAAAAGGTTATAATTAATTAAAATAAATAAAGGGTATTTATTTAATTAATCAACTAGAAATATGAATGTGAAATAATTAAATAAAGTTGATTTATTTTACTATGGCGGAAGAATAAAGTGAATGAACAATATAATTAAATTAATTAAATTTAATCATATGTAGAGGACTTTTAGAGAGATTAATTAAATAATAAATATTTAAGTGCCAAGATTAATTAGACATGACCAATTTTATGCATATTCAATATCTGGTCTGGTAGCAGTAAGATACAACAACCCACCGATCATAGATTTGTATTTTCTCTGATTGGTTTTAGCAGATTCATCATCTTTACTCAGCTTACATCCAATTACCATAGGAGTACTAACTGGTTTGGAGTCATCCATTCCAAACTTCTTTAACAACTCTTTTACATACTTATATTGTTAAATGAATATCCCCTTATCAGTTTGATTTACTTGAAGGCCAAGAAAGAAATTCAACTCACCAATCATGGACATTTCAAATTATTTTTGCATTTTTTCTGCAAATATTTTACACATGCCTTCATTTCCACTAAAGATGATATCATCAACATATACTACCACTATTAACATTTTGTTACCAAAGATGATATCTATCCAATCTTGCATAACAAGCTCTAGGAGCTCGCTTCAGTCTGTACAATGCCTTCTTCAACTTACAAAACATATCTTGTTTGTTAGATAACTGAAATCCTTCACATTGTTCCATGTATACTTCTTCCTCCAATTCACCATTCAAAAATGTTGACTTGACATCCATCTAATATACTTTGAAATCCTTGTGGGAAAAAAAGCCAAAAACTTTCTAATAGCTTCCATTCTAGCCACAGGGGAAAATGTTTCTTCAAAGTTTATGCCTTCAACTTGTGAGTATCCTTTGCATACAAGTCTTGCTTTATTCCTTATAACTTCACCATTTTCATTCAACTTATTTCGGAACACCCATTTTGAACCAATTACATTTGTATTCACAGGTCTAGGAACTAATTCCCATGTTTGAGTCTTTTCTATTTGTTGCAACTCTTCTTTCATAGCTTTCATCCAACTCTCATCTTCACATGCTTCACTCACAGACTTAGGTTCAATTTTAGAGAGTAAACACAGATTTACCTCAATTGCTACTTTACTTCTTGTCTTCAAAGCTTCACTCTTATCTCCAATTATCCATTCCTCTGGATGATTCTTCTGCACATAGTTAGGAATCTTAACAATAGGTTCCAGTTCATTTTCTTCTTCAATATGTTCTTCTTCTTTAATATGTTCTTCTTCTTCTTCTTCCTTATCCTTATTCTCTTCAGGTACCTATCCACAAATAGGATCATCGAGTTCAACTTCACTTATCTCAATAGGTCTATGCATGTCTTCATCAACTTTCACATTAGCACTTTCAAAAATCTTCCTCAATCTTTTATTGAAGCATCTATATGCTTTGTTGGTAGTAGAGTACCCAAGAAAAATTCCTTCATCACATATAGCATCAAACTTTCCAATATTTTCATTATCTCTTTTAATGTAACATCTGCTTCCAAATACCTTCAAGTACTTCACAGTAGGAATCTTACCAGTCCATAACTCAAAAGGAGTCTTTGTGTTGTTGCCTCTAATTTGAACTCTATTAAGAACATAAACAACAGTGTGTATTGCCTCTCTCCAATACACATCTGATACATTTGATTCTCTCATCATGGTTCTTGAAACTTCCTATACCGTTCGGTTTTTCCTCTCAACTACCCCATTCTGTTGAGGGGTTCTCGGAGTAGAAAACTGTATTTTTATGCCATGTTCACAAAATGTATTAAATCCACTAGAAGTGAATTATCCACCTCTATCAGATCTCAAGCATTTGATTCTCAAATTCACTTCATTTTCCACTCTTGTTTTGAACACTTTAAACCTATCTAGAGCCTAAGTCTTCTCTCTAAGAAAAGCAGCCCATGCCATCCAATAATAATCATCAATAAGGAGCATGAAATACCTGCCACCATTCAAGCTTCATGTTCTAGTCAGACCACAGAGGTTAGTATGAATTAACTCCAACATTCTGGTAGTAGAATTCTCTTTTCCCTTAAATTTGCATCTTGTTTGTTTCCCTAACTGACAACTTCTGCAAATGGTATTAGCAGGCTTTGTGATTCTAGGTAGACCTTAGACAACATCTCTTGAATTGATTTTGACCAGATTATCAAAGTTTAGATGTCCCATCGTCCAATGCCATAACCAACTTTCACTGACTTGAGATACAAGGCATTGACCATCAACTCCCTTAAGTTGATTGATATTTCCATGAGTTCTCCTTCCAGTAGCAACCATATCTTCGGATCCTTTTTTAATTTTATAGGTATTATTCTAAAACCCAATTTTAAAACCATTGCTACACATCTATCCAACACTCAAAAGGTTATGCCTCAAACCCTTTACATAATATACATCATCAGTGTTGTGTACTCCATCAAAACTAATTGTACCTTTCCCACAAATCTTAGCTCTTGAATCATCACCAAACATGACCAAACCACCATCATACTTTTCAATTTTAGTGAACTTACTCTTATCTCAAGTCATGTGATTAGAACATCCACTATCAATCACCCAATAGACTTCATCTTGTATTGCATGAAAGGTGGTGACCAGAGTACCTTCCATCTTATTCTTTTTGTTTTCCGAAGCATTCTTCCTTGCACATTTTCTAGGGTTAGCAGATATAGATTTTTTTTCCAAAGCTAAAAACAAGAATTCACTATCATCACCCTCATTTTCAGATTCATCATCAAAAATCTTGACTTCTTCTTTAACATAATACAACTTCTTGTATTTATTATCCTTTCTATCCTTATCTTTATAATCCTTGTTCTTCTTATGTACAACTCTATTCAGACATCTTGAATCATAATGACCAATATTACCACAACTAAAACATTTAAAGGGCAACATACCTTTATAATTTCTAGTACCTTTCTTTAACTTTCTGGTGAAATTCGCTTCCGACTCATCAGAACCATCACTATCTGGATCATCTTCAATCTTCATTGCCTTAAATGCTATTTTTTTCTTTTCTTCTTTCCTGAACTTTCTCATCTCAATTGTTGCCAATGTGCCAAATAAGTGTTCTTTAGTATACTTCTTAGGATCATACATCTCTTCAATAACTGAGATCTTATCACTGTAGCAATTTGGTAGGGAGATTAGGATCTTCTCAATTATATCTTCATCGGTCAGTTTTCCCCCTTGATTCTTAACTTCATTTGTTGTCATCTCAACCCTCTAGAAATAACTTGTGAACTCTTCACATTCTTCCATTTTCAGATTCTCATATCTGCACTTTTCCGCCAGCTTCTTTGTCAACTTTACTCTTTCATTTCCTTCATACAGTTCTTCCAAATTCTTCCAGACTTTGTGAGCAATGTCTAAAGAAAGAACCTTAGTTCACTCAGTTTTAGATAAAGCACTGTAAATAGCATACCTCACTTTCTCATTCTCCTCATAAGCAGAAACCTCATCTGCAGTGGTAGGACCACTTGTCGGAGCAACATACTTCATCTCAACAGCCTTCCAAGTCTTGTAACCAAGAGAAATAATATATCCTCTCATCTACACTTTCCAATCACTGTAATCAGATTCATCGAACATAGGGATCGCCAACTTATGCACCATTGGATCTTCCTTAAGTGGTTAAGCTCTACACCAAGGAACTAAAGATCTAATACCAATTTTTAAAAGGAACAGGACAACTGAGAGGGGGGATGAAGCAGTTGTCCCAAAAATTTCAAACTTGAAACTTCAACACTTATCAATTCCACGACCACATTGTTTTGTTATTAAGTATGAACATAAAACACAAATAAAAGAAAGTAAAATTAACACAATGAACACTATATTTTTATGTGGAAAACCCAATAAGGGAAAAACCATGGTGAGGATTAACTCACAATATAAAGAGATAGAAAAAACTCAATACAGATGCTCACTACCTAGAAGAGGACTCACTATCCAAATACAAAGGATCACTGCCTACAGAAAGGACTCATTGTCCAAAAGGGAGGCTCATTGCCTACTGATACAAAAGAGAACAAAAGATCCACCACAACAATTTACACACATCCATAGCTTTGATCAGAAGATTGCAGAAACCTTCAGCTCACTTCCTTCAGGAATCTAACACAATGAAGTATTGTTGCCTTAACTCACTTTTGCACACTTCTGCTCTTTTGATTTGTGGCTTACTTCATCACTTTTCATCATGATCCAATTCTTCACAATTTGACTTGCATTTATACCATCTTCAACCTTAGAAACTTTCTCCAAGGTTGGCCACAAAAGCTTCATTTCATAAATTCAAATTAGGTCAGCAACTCAACATTCCCGCAGTGGAAATGAATACAAGTGGACCAATAAAAATACTTAACCAAGACCAAAAATAATGTCTTGGATCAACCACATGCTTCCTTAATTAAATTTTAATTCTTCAAATGAAGTGTAAAAACGCCTAATGAAAACACAAATGAACATTGATGTACATGCTTTCCAACAAGAAGATGACATGTGGATGACACAACATGCCTCATTATGTAGGAGAACATGTATGAGGTTCCTTCAGATACATCCACAGTAAGTGCAACAATCTTTAAACACTGAACTCCTTCCATTGTCCATTTGGACTGTGCAAACACATACAACAACTTTGAAACTTGACTTTCGGGTCACCAAACCACATGCATCTTTGCTAGAAATAAGAGAACACCATTATAAGACACATTATAGATCCGCAAGACCTAAAATAGAACAACAGAGGAATGTGGAGCAAAAACATTTCTCTCAGTCATAGAAAGCTAACTCTACCAAAACAATTCACACACCAGTGACCGTAACTTTCACATCCCATCAAATCAAAAGCTACAAATCAAGAGATATCACCACTAGATCACCATTAGAAAACCTTCAGATCTTCACAAGCATAGAATCAACACAGGAGAAACATGGAGCACATACTAGAGCACATTTTGAACACAATCATAACTCTAACTTCTCTCTTTATTAATTTTCTCAAAAGTAGTTGGAAACTCATCATTTCAACACATTTGGAACATCATAAGGATAGCTCCATTGACTCACAACATCTCAACTATACATGCACAATTTGCAACATACTAAATTGTTTTGACATCAAGGACAACATTAATGACAACACCACCAAACTTGCTCATACTTGCAACAAACTTGTATCCTCTATATGTTTTCATATGTGGTAAAATTGCATAGCCTTAGGTAAAGCATTAGATATTAATTTACTACAAATTCCATTTCTACATTTCAACACAATATTATCTTCTTCAAAAATGAACACCATTCTCATGCATAGGTACACTGTCTCCTCAAGGCAATGAATAGGCTCTTAGGATCTTGGCATTTTGAACTATCTTATTTTATCTATAATTATCTTGGAGCATTATGACTCTAAATGATTTTTGTGTTTCATGAACCTTTAATTCATTCTTAGGATCCTCTCAAGGTGGTGAAAAGACCTTATCAATACTTTAAACTTCCCTCAAAAATCTATTACTTATGGGTTCTAAAGGTTATTCATTGTACCCTAAAATATTCATATATCAAAAATTGATACCACTACCTTTTTCTTACCTTGAAGACTCTGAACTAACACTTGATAGTGTTGATCTATGGTGACAGTCATACATATACCTTCTAACTTTTCTCATGAATCAATATAATCTCAATCACTGTCATCAAGTTCTCTATCATTGTCATACAAGATATAATTATCATGACATGTACTCTATAGGTTTGTTAGTTTGTTCACCATAATTCACTACTATTATATTACTCTTTAGTCATTCTTTTTTTTTACCTTTGTTCATGTATAAATTAAGGCTTGTATTATTGTCTTGGACAGTCTTCTTCGCATGCTTTGTACCATATTTTATTTCTTCATTTCATATTACTATCTTATAAGACACTAATAGACTATCATTGATAATATCTTCCAATCTACAACCTATGACCATCTTCTTCTCAAACACTCTTAAGACAATTTTACAATATACTCATCATTATTGTAGGTGCATATTTTTAAGATGATGAGAAGAACTGGGATCCTACACATATTCGTATGAATCCTAATAGCCTTAGGATCTAGTATCTTTTATGAATTCTCATGACTTTGATGACAATGAACCTTGTATGGTCCTTGGTTCTTGTTTACCTGTAAGTTGTTCTCGTGATAGAATATCTATGTTCCCCTCACTAACATATGTCTCTTCTAACCAATCTATCCTCTTTGATAACTAGTATCATGACCTACATGTGTATAATATATATCTCTACTACAAGGAACATATGATTTTCACAATCATTGTCACAAATGAAACTTGGATATGGTCTTGAAAACTCTTAGTGATGGTGGAAAACCTAGAATTATAGGCTAGAAAACCCTAATAGGCCTACGTAGTTCTACAACTTAGGAATGCATAATTTCATAAGTTATTTTGATATGACTCACAAACTCTATTATCATTATCCTTGTGCATTCTTACTTGAACTTTGGATACTTTAAATGAGTCTTAAACACTTTGTATAGGGTTTCTTTCTTTTTTAAAAATAATACAATGTTTGGTAAGGTATGAAGCACATACCATGTAGAACTAACATCTTAAGAATTTGGAATGTGTGGAGAGTGGTGTAAATGATCCCCTAAAACATATCTAGCTTTTGTGCAACATACCATGTATCTATAGTTCTACAATGTGGTTTTTTAACATAGCAAGGTATATCTTCTATAATAGAGATAGAAGAAGAATTTTTTAATATTCATGAAATTTGGATGATAAATATAAATAAAAAAACTTAACCCCATAACTCTTAAAAAGATAAAATTTCAGCTTTTCCCTTCAATGAGCGGTGTGAGACTTAATGCATTAGAAGTTTATTTTTCACTTTTTGGGTGCCTAAAACCTATTTTGCAAATGACTTGTGTCTTTATGAACATGACTTAAGACCCATAAAACATATTTGGCCAAAATGAAACAAAAATATTAACAAGTCTCATTTTATCAAAGATATGGTTGAGGATGGTAGGGTAAAGCTAGTTAAGGTAGAGACTTTGATTAATGTTGTAGAATCTTTAACTGAACCTATGAGCACAAAGAAGTTCAAATGGTGTTTAGATTCTATGGGCCTCTCAATCCCTAGCAATTAAATCATGGTGTTGATACTCTCTTTTCTCTTGGAAGGCGTTCTAAAAATTGGAGAATGTTAGGAAAATGTTGTCTCAACCTTGTAATTACAAAAGATTACTATTTATAGTAAATTTACACTTTAGCATGAATTGGTCCAAAAAAATTCTCAAAGCTATGAAATGGCTAACTAAACATGCTAATAAATTTTCATCATAATAACATTTTTTGGATTTGAAGATGTTAAAGTTTCAAAGTCTAGTTTGAGGACCTTATAGGCCATTTTTAGGTGCAAAAGTGGTTGTAACTAGCTAATCAAGTTATAGCTTAATAAAATTCTTCACGATCTTTTTAATTATTCAAATCATTTGTCAATTAGACTCCCAAATCAAAATTTATGGCCTACAAAAATTTGGGTCTCTTGAATTGGAAATGTGAAAACATGTTGGACACATAAAAGAGTTGTAAGGTGGTGTTACATCAATTGGTATGTGTTTTGACATGCCACAGGGAAAATTTTATTGGAGATAAGTTGCACGCCACTTTTTGGGTGGTTTTAGCTCATGGTTTTGTAAATACCATTTGAGGTTTCATGTATAAAATATCCTATGTATTAGGTATTTGATATGGAGGTTGTGTATGAGATTCTTATAAATTTTGAGTTACCTCCAAATATCTAGTTGGTGATACTCCTATAGAAATATTTCTCTACAAGTATATTGTAATTTTGTTGATTTCAAAATTATATAAGGTGGCTTTTGGAGTGTTGGGTTTATCTCTCGAAAGGGTTTTACCCACATACATCACTATATTGTGGTATGAATGATATTTATGTTTAGTTTATGTAAATTTTGTAAAGATCTAAAGACTTTTTCATAACCCTCCTTTAAATATTAGTGTAGGAAGTTGTTCCACTACCTTAGCTTCCTTACAAGTAGTATAAGATCTTGATCACCATTGGTTTCAATTATGGGTTGTTGGGTTTTTTTAATTAATCTAGTTTTGAGTGAGAGAAGCTTGTGTAGAAGATACTTTGTGATCTTGTTGTAAAAAAAATCAAATTGCAAGCACATTAGGGAGAATAAAGGTAGAATTTTTTTTTGGTAAGCATTTTGAGGTGTGAAAGTTGAAGGAGTATCCATTAATTGATTGAGATCTATGGGAGGTTGTTGATGAGAAATTTTTGAGGCCTACAGATCCTAATTTGGCTGCTCAATATGATGCTATGGGCCATAAATCCAAAGGTCTAATCAAATTATGTCTGGTAGAATCTATTCTAATCAATGTCCATAAAGATTCCTCCAGAAAGAAACTAGGGAATAAGTTTGGTGAGACATATCAAGCTAAATCTTTAGTGAACAAGATTTTCTTGAGAAAAAATTATATTCCTTGATAATGGAAGAGGGTTGGAAAAATTGTAGACCACCAAGAAGCATTCAATATGTTGGTAGTTCAATTGGGATCAATTGGTGTAAAAATAGATGAGGAGAAATATCATCTATTATTTTTCTTTTTGTTTGATTTGTGGGGTCTCTCGTAATGGATATTGAGATTACTTTAGTTTTCTTGAAATTTGAAGCTATTGTGGGTTCTTTGATTTCTAAAGAGATGAGGAGGAAGCCATCCACTTGTGCCAAGGAGACCCTAATTTTTTGTGGAATACTAAGGAAAAAGGAAAAAAGAATGAGAAGCATGATAAATCCAAGGGGCCATCCACTTTCATAAGGAGTGAAAAGAAGAAAAGAAGAAATTTGATTTTGATTCTAGCTGAGAAGGAATATGGAGATTCATTCATTTCAGCTTTGTCCACTCATCCATGTAATGATGCATGGTTAATTGACTTAGGTGCATCTTTTCATATGGCCTCTAATAGAGATTAGTTTTTTGAATATGAATAATTTGATGAAGGTAAGGTGTACTTGGGTGATGATTCTTATTTATGTATTTTTAGTCATGAAAAAGTTAGAATCAGGTTTCCTTATGGTAGAATAAGAATGCTTAATTATGTGTTGTATATCCCTAGATTAGCATGAAATTTATTATTTGTGAGAAAAAAATAGATGTGGGTGTGAAGACAGTCTTTATTGATGCAAGATACAAGATGATTAGAGGTGTCATATTTGACACATTGTATAAGCTTGATGCAAACAATTTTGAGTGCAATATTACTTCTATGAAAAGTGATTATGTGGTTACTTCATTGGAAAATGTGAGGGTTTCATCTTCAGCGAATGGTCATGGATTGTGGGTACTCAAGGGTGCTCTTTATTTTGAATCAAACTTATCTACAAAGAAGACTATGTCATGGCACCGGAGACTTGGCCTCATTGGAGGAAATGTTCTAAGGACCTTTAAAAATAAAATTATTTTTGGAGGGTTGAGTGATTGTAATATTAATTTTGATTTCTATGAGAATTACATTTATGGTAAAAAAAATTGTGTTTATTTTTATTTGAGTTCTCATAAATCTTGTGATTTGTTGGATCTTATTTATTTTGATGTGTTTGGTATCGTAGGTGTTCCCTCCATTGGAAAATCCACATATTATGTTTCATTTATTGATGATTGTAGTAGAAGGGAATGGGTATATTTTCTAAAGAGTAAATTTGAAGTTTTTAATCGATTTAAATAATTTAAATAAATGGTTGAGTTGTGGACTAGAAGGAAAATAAAATGTTTGAGGACTAACAATGGTAATTAATTTTTATCTAAGAATTTTAATAGATTATGTAAAGATTGTGGAATTCATAGAAAATAGGAAACTTTGTGTTCTCCATAGCAAAATGGAATTGTAGAGAATGAATAAGACATTGATGTAGAAGGCTAGGAGTATGCTTAGTGGCACTAGACTAGAAAAAAAAAAGGGTTGAATCTATAGCCACTTCTTGCTACCTGATTAATAGGTCTCCTACATCAATTCTTATTGATATTTAACACTTATAAAGGCATGGTCAAGTCACAAGACTTCATTGAGACATCTTAGACTTTTTGGTTGTGATACATTTGCACATGTGCCAAAGCAGAAACAAACAAAGTTGGAGATCAAGGCTCTAAAATGTATCTCCATCAGATATAGTTCTTGTGTGAAAGAATACAAGCTTTGGGATCATGTTGCACATAATGTAATATATACTAGAAGTGTTATTTTTAGAGAGACTAAGCCTTATTTTGTTTCAATGAAACTAGAATAAAGTGAACAAAAAGATGTGATTCAACTTTCTTCTAGGCCTAAGAAAGTTGAATTGAGGCCCCTAAATAGACAAAAAGTTGAGGAAATCTCATCTAGCTTCGAATCTTCAAAAGAGGAGGAAGAATCTCCAACTCAACTTATTCAAAGGTCTACAAGGAATAGACAACCACTTGAAAGGTATTCACCTGATGAATGGAGATGTATGTTTTCTTTGATTACTAACATGGATGAACCCAAATCTATAGAAGAGGAATTAGGTATGAATGATACAATGTCTTGGACTATTATTATGAATGAATAAAAGATAACTTTAAAAATTAATTATACATGGGATCTAGTACCATTTCCTAAAGGATGAAAACATGGTAGTTATAAATGGGTGTTCAAGAAAAAATATTTGTTCAAATGGAGGCATTGAGAAGTATAAAGCATGATTGGTTGCAAAAATTTATTTTCAAGTTGAGGGTGTTGATAATAGTGATATATTTTCTCGAATTGAAAAAATGGAATCCATTAAATTCTTTTTTTTTATTATTGCTTCTTATGATCTAGAGGTTGTGAAAATAACTTTCCTTTTTGGTGATTTGGAGGAGGATATTTATATGACACAAACAAATCACTATGTGGTTAAAGGTAAAATTAATTTGGTTTGTAAATTTTCTAGTTTGCACTACCATATATGTGTTGAGTTTGGGATTTGAGCATTCTGAATTAGATTAGTGTCTATTATAAAACTGTTGGTGATCATTTCCTATTTATTGAATTATATGTTGATGATATGTTATTTATTGGTAAATGAAAAGGAATGATTTCATAAATAAAGTCTCAACTTATAGTGAAATTTGAAATGAAATATATTGGTGCAACTAAACACATTATTGGGATGAAAATCAAAAGAGATAGAGTGAAAAAATTGTCATGGATTGGTGAGATTAAGTATGTCATTTTAGTCCTACAAAGTTTTAACATGTTGAATTGTAGATCATTATGAGTTCCTCTTATAGTTTAAAAAATTATCCACCTTAGATTATACAACATCCTCATCAAAGATAGACTACACGAGCAAAGTGTCTTACCAAAGTGCAATTGGAAGTTTGATGTATGTTATGGTCTACACTAGACCAAACATTGCCCAAGTAGTGGGAGTTATTTCTAGATATATGTCTAATCCTAGTCGAATTCATTAGGATTTAGTTAAAATATTCTTCAAATACTTTCAAGGTACCTAAGGGTATTTCTTGTGTTATCATGGTAATTTGATAGGAGACCATAATTCTATTGATATTCATGGTTTTGTAGATTCAAATTGGGTAGGTGATGTTGATAGTAGACAATTCACCAATACTTATGTGTTTATTTGGTGATGCAATCAGTTAGATGAGTAAGCATGATAATTTATGGTTTCTTTGTTCACTAGTGAAGTTAAGTATATGGCAACTACCCACACTTGTAAAGAAGCCATTTGGCTTAAGAGACTGTGTTCAGACATCAAAATAAAATAAGGTGTAGTGATAGTTTATTATGATAAGTGGAGTGTTCTCTACTTAGCTAAGAACTCAAGATTTCATCCTAAGCACATTGATGTACAATACCATTTTTTCAAAAATATGGTCAAGAATGGTAAGGTGAAGCTAGTTAAAGTAGGGACTTTGGTGAATATTGCATATTCTTTAACTAATAATATGAGCACACAAAATTTTAAATGGTGTTTAGATTCTTTGGACCTCTTGTCCCCTAGCAATTAAATCATGGTGTTGAAATTCCCTTTTCTTTTGCAAGGTGTTTGAAAAGAGGGATAATGTTAGGAAAATGGAATCTCCACCTAGCAATTACAAAAGGTTACTATTTATAGTAATTTTACATTTGAGCGTGGATTATTCCAAAAAAAATACAAAATTTATGGAATGGATAATTAAACATGATGGTAATTCTATTGTATAGGCGTGAATTTTCACCCCTTAAATAATTCCCCTTTTACACTTCCTCACCTTAGAAAACCAAATCCAAAGATTAAATTCCACATTAGCCTGTTGTTGTCATTCCACTTGGCATTTGTGTTTTGTGTTGGTAGAAGAATAACTTTCGGGGATGCCCACGTAGCACACAAACATCCACATAGTGCGCTTATGTCCCTAATGGATTCCTGCATTTGAAGTTGGTAGAGGCATTACACTTCCTATTGGGAACAAATTGTAATGTCCCTCTTCGACCAACCGACCCGAAAATGCCTTATTTTTGCTCATTCTTCCTTCAAATTGATCCATTATCACTTCATTTCATCTCTCTTGCAATCTCTAAGCATTCTAGCAATCACTTCTTGCATTCTCATCCTTCATTTTCACTCTCAAGCAACACTTTGGCACTCCATAGTAGTAGCAACAACACTCCATCAACTTCGTAGAGCAAGTGTGGAACAAACCATTGCAGCAAGGGCTTGACTCCTCTTTTCTCCTCCATTAGCTAGTGAGCTCTTGGTGGAGGTGGTAATCATTTGCACTCCTCTCCTCTATGATTTGGTTGAGTAGCACTTTACTGTTTTGTAGTGTTTATTGTGTTCTCTACTTTCTTGTCTCCTTTACCATACATTTCTCTATCATTGCTATCTTGGCTATCCGTGGAGGTGGAAACACCAAAACGGGGGTTTGACTGAGGCAGACCCCTATACAACTCCCAAAATTTTTCCATCTTTCTTGTGTGTAGGAAGACATTCATTTGGAGCTAGCTGGTGAATAGGATCTTTTGTGAGATTATCTTCATCACCTTAGCTTTAATATATTCTCTTTATCACATTCATTTGTATTTCTCTTACTTCATAGTTCTATTTTGTTCCCTTAGAAATCACTAGCTAGGCCATCAACTCATTTTCTGGAGGTTCTTACTATATTTTCGGTCCTTTGGTCATACGAACACCAACACACTTGAGAGACGCCAAAGTGCCATGTTGTCATCCTAGAACCACACTTCCATCCTCAGGTAGAGAGCTACCTAAGGTATAGTGTTGAACCCAAAAACTGGCTCGCCTAGCCCTATTCTAGATTTTGGTTCTATAGAGTGATTAAAGGACCTTATAGTCCTCATCATTCTCGTCCCTCATTTCAAGACACCCCTTCAATGTGAGGTAAGTTAGGGCAGCCTTCCGCTCTTGGCTCTCCGTGACTTGGGGCCTTGAACTTGGTTGGTCCACCTCTCTTACATTTTTGGTGAAGCCGGCATGAACCATTTTTGTTACGTTTTAAGATACTAGAAGCTCCTTTCCTCGTATTCTAGGAGCATTGTAGGTGTGAGTGTTGTGATTCCTTCGCCTTACAACCCAAACCTGTGACCCCTAGTAGGTGTAGTTGGAATTTTCTAAAAGTGTTGTGTAATGAAACCTTAATTGGGTCATTGTCCTACTTTGCAACCTTTAGAGGGTCCTCAGAGAGTGTCATTCATTTCATGTGATCACCTCTTTCCTGCATCGACCTATCCCCTCTACGCATCATGTGAGCAGTGGTACTAATATAACCTTCACTTCGCAGGATCTGCCAATGGGTTTTAATAGGGAACCATCTCCTCTCTACATCCCTATGCGAATCAACGGAAACATCGTACCAAGTGTTCATGTTGATTTGACTTCTCAAGTAAACATCACTGAGGAGATCATGTTAATCAACTTTTTGCACAAAGAAGGGTACGATGCACCTATTGGCCTCCTCTAATGGTTCAATAACTAATCCCTGAAAGCTATAACTTGGAGATTAGATATCTGCACCAAGTAGTTATCTTGCTCATCATGAAGGTTCATTTCATTATCAACCCAGGGACGTGAACTTGAAATGGGTTAGCACTGTCTATGCACTAGGACTCAATTATAGTCATCCTTATCCTATAACTAGAGAGGAAATAGTGTTGAAAGTAAAATGGTTGAAAGGAATTAGCATAAGTACTGAGCATAAATCAACAACTAAACTAAACTAAAATGAATGACAGAAATAGAAATCTCAACAAACAGACAAGAAGTTACTTTGTCTGCCTTGGCTATAGGAACAAACACGGATCAAAGTTCCAATGGTTATAGGAACATACAACTACTAAGACCTTAACTAATTATTGAACAAAAAAGTAACTACTAAACTGAATGGATGTAATTCTCACCAAGTGGGCCTCCTTGAATGAGTCTTCCCAAAACTAACTCAAATACAAAAAATTAAAGTATCATTTTATTCATTGAAAACATTATTACCTCATAACAACATGACTATATTCCTTGAAACTAAAAATGAAAGTACAATATTAGAACTTCCAACCTTGTGAAGAGGAACATCTGATCATTATTTATAGAAGGAAAGCTTCTAACTAACTCTAACTAACTGGGCAATCAACTCCAATAGACTAGGAGGATGCCATTTATTGAAAGCATGAAAAAGAGGAAGGAGGGTATGCATGCACAAGATTTACTCAAACTAGTCTTGCCTCAATGAGGATCCAGCATAGAAACACATCCTAAATCTACTCAACTAATAGACATGGTCATTTAAAGGTAAGTTATAACTCCCACACGAGCTAGAAGTTTCCAACTATTGACCTCTTTAATGCCCATCTCTATTTGACTCCTTTAGCAACCGGCCGCTGGCATGAACTACTTCCACCTTGCAAGCTTCATTTATATCTACATCTTAATCTGAACCTGCATTATGACATTAGCGTGCACAATACAATTGTATCCATAATCACCTTAGAATAACATTCATTCAATCACATGTAAAATTAATATAGATATATCACATAGTAGGTTAATACCATCAAAAGTTACAGGGATAAGTTCATGCCCAAAGTTCATAAGTTTAGGGAAATAACATAGAAAGTATTGGTAACCAGGTGCTAAAACCCCATAGTAACAATAAAAAACTTATGATAGATTCTAACAAAATGAGTCATTATTTGGACTCATGATCTCCCCCCAACCTAATGATATGTTGGTCCTCCAGCAGAGGGGACTCGATTCCTTGTCCTTACTAAAGTCCTGAAATCAACAGTATATATCTGCTCTTGATCAATCCCTACATTTTCTAAATTTGGATCCCAATAGAACCCCTGCTTGCTTTCCAGTTTTCCCCACCTTGGCCTCTCTGCATCTACATTGTACTGATAGGTTTTGTGGTCTAGTACTGGCCACAACAGAATAGGTGACTGAAATACTAATGAGAGATAATAGTGTTGCTTCATCCTCCCAAGATGTATATACCTGATGCTTTGTTTGCAAGCTGCATAATAATTTTGTAGGGAATGAGGTTCAACCTTTTTTAACTGATTTGGCAAGTCATTCCATCTCTATGATAAATATCCCAATATTGTCCTTCCTATAGTGGAAACTACCTGTTCATATGCTAGGTATGCTTGCTCCCTAGAAGGCATGATCCTCTTTTTGTACTCTAGATTGTAAAGAATTTTGTGCCATGTGTAGAAGATATCTGAAAGATTGCTTGATTCAGCTCTTAGAGATAGGGAGTATGGAACTCTTTTTCTCTGTATATTTTGAATTGTTTCCCCTAGCTGATTTCATTTTGAATCCATGACATTAATGCCCTAAAGTGAACATCCGCAATATATAGCAATGGATTCCATTCATGGTCATTGGGAACAACATAGTTGTGCAAATACAACTCACAATAAATTCTTAATTTCAGGAGGAGAGGATTGGTAAGCTTGGAAAAATTCTTGTGGGGTTTCAATGGAACGGTTTAGACTGGAACCTTGACAACTTAAAAGAGATATTACACTCCCTTAAATGCAATGCATATACCCTTTGGGGAGTCCTACATTCCATAATTTGTGGTACTAGAGTCACCACATTGTTTACCTTATCTTTTAATGCAGTAATCTCTTCATTCTTCTCCTCAATTTCTTCATTTTTCTTATTGATCTCTTCATGTAGCCTGAGTTTTTCTCTATTCCATTTTCTTCTTTCTCCTGCATTTCTTTCCATAAATTTAGGGCTACTGATGCCCATGAAAAAGTAGGAGGTTTGTGCTTTCCTACTAGGATCTTCCCCTACACTAGTTCCCGATGTTCAACTCGCTCTACAACAGCAGTGAGTTCTGCCAATCCTATATTTTCCTACCCCTTAGGAGCTTTTGCCTTCTTTCCAAGTTTCCCTCTTAGTCTATGGCTCCTTCTTGTAGGCATACCAGTAGCAGACTCAATCAATTTTTATTTTCTTGGAGGACTTTTATTTTTCCCAGTGGTTGCAAGATGCTCAGTTTCTTCAGTTTTCCGCTTCCTAGGGCTAGGATTTACCTTTTCTGGTTTTTGCTTCTTAGCCTTCCCTTTGCTAATTTCTTATTTTCTCATTTTTTCTTCCTCCTTTTGAATAGAATCCCTAGTGCAAACTGTGGTTTTAGGTAAAACATCAACATTGGGGTCTGAAGATGAACTATCTTCATCTGCATGCTTGGATTCAAAGGAACTAGTTTCTACTGCAAGTTCTGCTACAGGAGGGTTTGTGCTAGGAATTGCCCCAAAATTTGAAGCTCCAAGATTTAATTTATTAACTCCCTCATCCCCACTAACCCTATGAGTTAGGGGTTGACCTCTAGGAGCCACATTTTCTAATTTGAACTTCTCAATGTTCAAAAATTCATCCCATGACATATGAGATACATCTTGCAAATAATTTTCTACCAGCAATTTAATTAAACAATGATGGGAAATAAAGTTTTCCCTACCCCTCTATGTCTCAACAACCATGATTGCAAGAAGATTGTACATGATGTTTGGCACATTCATCCTCCTACCATGTCTCATGTGATTCAAAAGCTTGAAATGCACAGAATGAAGACAGGATTGGTGACCCTCGAAGGTAATGTATTTGATAATATAAACAATAACTTGTTTCCATGTTTCTGGCAAAGAAATTATTCTTGTTCCTTATTTTTCTATAACAAGTGGAGGATCACTAGGCTTGGTGAATTCTACTCTAGTTGATCTAGCATCCCTAGAAGCAGGGTAGGGTTCTCCTTCAGCGGGAAAACCTGACACTTCAACAATTCTTTCTTTTGTGGCTATAACTTTTAATCCTTTCACCATTACCTCACCATTAGAAAATGTTTGTGCAAATTCTAAGGCAATGTCATTATTAAAACTATTTAGCTTTAGAAAGCAATCTAGCCAACCACAATTCCTGAATTCAGGCTCACAAAGTGTATCTTGTAGGATTACCTGGTGAACTGTTGGTTCACTTCTGATTAATTGAACTCCCATTGCCTCCACTCACACTCTGGAAAATGCCTCTACAAAGACATCTTTCCTACAATCTTTCAGCCGAAAACCCAATTTCTCTTCCACTTCCTACAATTCTCACCAATACTAACACCAATGTTGTATGACCTCTCAATTTACCTTTTTAGTGGAATTATGATTATGACTAAGGCAATAAAGAAGACATAAAGGAGGTGTATTATCATAGAAAATGGCAGCAGATTAATGTCATATCATGCATGCAGAACATCACTTCAACTTCATCATTCAAATTTGCTGCCATGTTGGCACATGAAATTTGACTAATGACATGTATGACATGTAGGTTCACATTCCCCCCCCAACCTAAATAAAAGCATGTGTCTGCACAGGATAAAATGGAAGTATGATATAGCAGGGCATACTAACAAGATTTTCTATGTGAAATATCATTATTAAAGTACAATAATCAAACAAATGCATGTAAGGTAATTAATATACATTAATTCGTTATGCACATACCTGATAAGTTGGAATGTCTTTTACGAAAAGTGTGGAAGGAAGTACCAGTCACCAGACAAGTGTGGTTGAGGTGTTAAATGAAGTGATGGTGGAGTGATGTGGAAGAGAGAGAGAAGGGATGGAGATGAATGGGCCGGTAGTTTTATTGATGGAGAAATTAATTCCCACAAAAAGTGGAAATTTTTATTATGTTTGCATGTGTACCTTTGAATAGCTAGAAGGTTGGACAATAGGTCCACTTCCTTCGGCTGCAGGAACTTTGGAGTTCTGGTATTCAATAAATTGTTGCATGAATTCCTATTTTGAGGCAGGTTTATGGTCTAGCCTGAGACGATGACCATCGACCAAGAGCTTGAACCTGACAGGATCAATTGTTGTAAGCTGAATAGCACCATTGGGGAAGACCTCTACAATCTCATATGGTCCCAACCATTGGGTTTGAAGTTTGCCTAAGTTGTCTTTATACCTGGAATCATAAAGAAGTGCCTAGTCACCTGGTTGGAACTTCTTTTCTTTGATCTATTTATCATGCCATCTAGCTCTTTGGTTCTACACCATCTCAGCATGGTGGAGAGCTAATTTCCTCATCTCATCTAAGGAATTTAGTTGCATAACCTTGTCCTTCTATGCCTCAGATATATCTATTCCAGGGTGTGTTGTTCGAAGAGTTTTGTGTTCAAACTCTATAGGAATCATTGTTTTTTTTCCATATAATAGTTCAAAGGGAGTAAAACCAGTGGTGGTTTTATAGGCCCAAACAACTTCTAGTAACCTGTTTGCCCAATATTTTATGTGGATTGCTACTATTTTCGTGAGAATAGATTCTATTTCCCTATTTGTTACCTCAAACTAGTCATTGGCTTAAGGGTGATAGGGTGTAGATTTTCTATGCTTGGCATTATACTCATTCACCAATGTTGTGACAAGAGTGGATGTGAACTGAGCCCCTTGATCTGTGACTATTTCCCTAGGAACTCCATAGCATGTGAATATTTCTTCATAGAGTAATTTTGCAACTTTATTGTCCCTGGCATGGCTTTGACCTCAACCCATTTAGTCACATAATCAGTACAAACCAGGATGTAAGATTTTCCATTTGATGGTGGATCAATTGGACCTACAAAATCAAGTCCCCATTTATCAAATGGTGTGATAACTACTTGAGGGTATAGAGGCATCTGATCTTATTTAGTTGGTCAACCCATCCTTTGACACCTATCACACTTCCTAGTGTACTTTCCTACATCCTTATGAAGTGTAGGCCAGTAATACCCTATATTGAGAATCTTCATGGTTATTCTTTTAGCTACAAAGTGTCCCCCACAGGGTTCATTATGGCATGCATGTAGTATATCATAAGTTTCATCTTCTCTTATACATCTTCTCATCACATGATCTTGTCCAGTATAGAATAAACAATATGTTATCCATGAGAATGGAAAAGTTTTTTCAATAAGAACCCTTCGCTCTTTTGGAGAGAAATGAGGGGGAACTCTTCTTGTGACCAAATAATTTTCTATATCTTCATACCAAGGTGTGTGCACATTGATGGAGAACAAATGTTCATTAGGAAAGGAGTCATCAATGACCTGAGTGTCCCCTGAAGTAGTCAATCTGGAGAGAAAATCTTCCACAACATTTTCCTTACCTGGCTTGTCTATAATGGTGATATCAAATTCTTGCATTAACAACAACCACCTTGCTAACCTTCTTGTGATCAATGGCTTGTTCATAAGATATCTTATAGTTGCATGGTCTATATGGACAAAGATTTGGTATCCTATGATATAATGTCTGAACTTGTTGAGAGCATAAATGATTGTCAACATCTCCTTCTTTGTCACTGTGTAGTTAAACTCAATGCCTTGTAGGTTCTTGTTGATAAAGTAGATTGCATTCTCTATTGCTCCCTCCTTTTTTTCCTAAGAAATCCCCTATAGCATAATCGAATGCATCTATGTGAATATGGAAAGGAAGTCCCCAATTAGGGCCTTTGAGCACAGGAGCATGGGTTAATGTTGTTTTTAAATCAAAGAATGCTTTATCAAAATCCTCTGTCCATTGGAACTCAGCATCTTTAGTTAAAAGATTATAAAGTGGTGTTGCCATCTTACTGAAATCCTTTATGAAGTGCCTATAGTATCCTACATGCCCCAAGAAACTTATAACATCTTTTTGCTTGATAGGAATGGAAATATTGGCAATTACCTCAATCTTGGTTGGGTCCATTTGAATTCCTTTCTCAGAGATATAATGGCCAAGAACCACTCCTTCCTACATCATCATAAAGCATTTTTCACTGTTCAAGGATAGATTATGGTCCTCACATATTTACAAAACCTTTCTTAGGTTTTCTAATGCTTCTACAAAACTAGTACCATAAGTAGTGAAATCATCCATGTAGATCTCCATACAATCATGTGAAATATCTGAGAATATACTAATAACTGCTCTTTGGAAGGTTGCAGGTGCATTGCATAGACCAAATGAGAGTACAAAATAGGAATAATTCCCCCAAAGATAGGTGAAATTTGTCTTCTCTTGATCTTCAGGTGCAATTTATATCTGATTATAACCACTAAATCCATCTAAGAAGGAAAAATATTGCTTACCTACAAGTGAATCCAATACTTAGTCTATAAAAGGAAGTGGAAAGTGATCCTTTTTGGTGGCAGAGTTTAGTTCTCTATAGTCAACACAAACTCTCCATTTACCTCCCTTTTTAGGCACACTTACCAAAGGGGGCACCCATTGGTTGTCTAAGATAGGGTAGATAAATCTTGTATCTAATAACTTTTGTAGTTCTCCTTTCACAATCTCCCTCAATGCAGGGTTGATTCTCCTTTGCGGTTGCCTTACTAGTGTGCAATCTTCTCCAATGTAGATCCTATGAGTACAAATTTTGGGATCTAATCCTTTCATGTCATGGTAATCCCATGCAAATACATGTTGATGCAACTTTAATAGGTTTGTCAAGGACAATTGTTTCTCTTGACTCAGTTTGTTATTAATATTCAAATATGAGTCCTCTAAAACTTGTACTTGTGTGATCAACTCAATCATGGTTGTTTCACTGATGCTTGGAATTTTTAATTCATGCGGTAACAATGTATGAAGCATATTTGTTGCTATAGGAAATTCAGGTGCAAGAGAAGCTGGTAGAAGTATCTACAATGGACATGTAGAACTATATTCATGAGTGGGTGGTTCTTCATGCACTTCATTATGGTTTTGAATTATATGGGATAATATTTCATCTTCTTCCTGAAGTTGCATAAAAGGAGTTCTGCCTATCATCATGAGTTGTGCCATTGAATTGACCTCCTCAACCTCTTCTCCAACATGTGGCCAATGGGGTTGTCCATATCATGGGATGGTTGAGCAGGAGGATAAAGGACAATATTTTTAGTGATTCTCCCATAAAAAATAGTCATGTCCCCTAACTGACATCGAATGTAAGCATCTATTGTAGCTAACCATAGCCTTCCCAGAATAATGGGATACCCTCCTAATGTAGCTTTAGGGGAAAGGATCATGAATTCTATTGGATATTCCCAAGATTCTAGAGTAACAACAAGGTCTTCTACTATACCATTTGGTTTAACAATGGAAATGTCAGCAAGCTGCAGGATAGTAGGAGTAGGTCTTTGATTTGTAACATTTAGTTGTTGCAGGGTATCCTTAGTCATCACATTGATGGCTACTCCCAAGTCTACTATATCATTCTTTACTTGGATTCCATTTATAATGACTCCAACTATAGGACTACCTGGGTCAGTATATTTAGCAACAGTTACTTTCCCAAGCATGATATCTGCCAACTGCCCCGCCACATGAATGATGGTGGGCAGTCCTTCTTTTTCCTCCCTGAATTTTTTAGACATGCTTCCTTAATTGCCTTACTATATATGGGGACATCCTTTATGGCCTAGAACAAAGGTATCTTGACACATGTGTTTTAACTAATCTAGAATATCAAATTTTGTTTCTTCCTTTTCTTCCTTTTGTTTAACAACTTCTAACCTTTGAGGAAATGGTGGGTCTGGATCAGATTACCGAATTGGTTCAGGATACTTGGGCACACTTGACTGAGTAGGGATATTAGATAAATTTTGATGCTCCTCTTCTTCCATAGGAAGCTCTATTATAATAGGGGTGGAAGGAGATGACAAAGTGGTTCTTGAATGCAGATGAATATCACTCACACTCACAGCATATGCAAGAAATTGGTTGGGATTTGCAAAGTAAATTGGCTAGTGCTCTGGTTCGTTATTTGGGTTAGGTGTGGGTTGAGCTGGTAACTGAGTAGGTCTAAGTGTGCTAGCATTTGAGTTAGGAGGAGGCATTATGGTAGGCTGTTGAGGTTGTGGAGGTGACTACATGTAACCAGTTGTCTGGTTTGGCCATTTTTGTCCTCCCCTCCATTGGGAAGTATGTTTCCAATTTCCTAGAGGTTGATGCCAATTCCCCTGGGGTTGTTGCCACTGAGGTGGAGTGTTTTGGTAATTGGGAAAAGTATTTGGAGGTTTTTTCCAAGGCTGGGGTGGATAACCTCTGAAGTTTGATGGGTATGGGGGTTTCCATTGATTATTGGATGCATAAGAATTCAAATAAGGTCCACTAAAAGATAATGGGTCTAGAGGCATACCTTGTCTTGGAGCCCATGGCATTCTTTGTGCAATGTAGAAAACCTAATCATCATCACCCTGAATTGGCTTGAATTTTGGTAGAATTTTCTTGCTGTCAATGTTGGCTACCATTTTACATTTCTTCTTTTCTTTATGAGCCTTTCTCCTCATGTTTCTTCTTTGCTTGAAGTGTATCTAGCTGAGTGGCAATATTTTTATGATATCGTACTTGAAATATGTCAGCAAATGAGTGATTTCCATCCTTGAAACTCCATTAGTGGAGGATTTACCCATAGAATATTGGTAACCTCTTCCTTTCTTTATAGCTTCCCTAGAGTAATTCTGACACATCTTCTTGATTTCATCCCAAGGAACTTGGGTGATATCTCCTCTTGCCATCAAGTCCATAGCATTAGTGCAATTTTCACTGATCCCTCTAAGGAAGAGAAAATTTTGAGACTCTTCATTGAGTGCATGATGTGGGGATTTCTATAGACAAAATAGGAACCTTGAAATATAATCCTCCAAACTTTCATCCTCCTTCTGCTGCATCCTGAAGATATCATCTCCTCTCATATCACTGCCTCTACAATATTCTTTATACTTCTCAAGAAACTTTTTTTTCATATCATCCCAAGTCTCTACAGTATTCCTACCTAAACCCATAAACCATCTTAATGCAACTTCCTTCAGGGTAGTAGGAAACAATTTAAGCCTATGAGCATTAATAGTGTAATCATAGCTTTTGTAAAGGATATCAAATTCAAACAAGAAATTGTCAGGGTCCTCTGTTACAAGCCCATAAAATTTAGGAAGAATTGAAGCAGGGATGTTCTTGAGATTATCAACTTCATTTTGGTGAGTGATAGGGAATGGAAAAGATGGTTGGTTAGGTCTATTTTGGTTTTGGCCAACCATAATTGCTTGATGGATTGTCAAAGCAAATGAATTCTCAATTAGGTTTTGGGAAGCTTGCACTTCAGAGGAAGTTTTAGAACTGGTCAAATTGGGAATGCATCAACAAAAGGATTTTCCTCTTCTTCTTCTTCGTCTCTTGGAAAATTTTGAAGCTCAACTAGCTAGTTATCAAGATTAGGGTCATTAGGAAGGAATCTCCCTTGAGCATCTCTTCTCCTACTCCTATGCATGTGGTATTAACTTAGTATCAGCCAACTTACACAAAGAATTGGTGAAAGAATAGTAGATCATTACTTTATTCAAATGAATGGTATGCTAAAAAAAAACTTCAGAGATACTAAAAACAAGAAAGAAACTAGAAATGACTCCAAAGAACTTCCTAGTTTGACACCATCCCTAGCAACGACACCAAAAAATGTTTCCCTCCTCTAATGGTTCAATAACTAAGCCCTTAAAGCTATAACTTGGAGATTAGATATCTGCACCAAGTAGTTATCTTGATCATCATGAAGGTTCATTTCATTATCAACCCAAGGACGTGAACTTGAAATGGGTCAACACTATCTGTGCACTAGGACTCAATTGTAGTCATCCTTATCCTATAACTAGAGAGGAAATAGTACTGAAAGTAAAATGATTGAAATGAATTAGCATAAGTACTGAGCATGAATCAACAACTAAACTAAACTAAAATGAATTAAAAAAATAGAAATCTCAGCAAACAGACAAGAAGTTACTCTATCTGCCTTGGTTGCAGGAACATACACAAAACAGAGTTCCAATGGCTATAGGAACAAATAGCTGCTAAGACTGTAACTAATTACTGAATAGAAAAGTAACTACTAAAGTGAATGGATGGAATTATCAACAAGTGGGCCTCCTTGAATGAGTCTTCCCAAAACTAACTCAGATGCAGCAAATTAAAGATCATTTTATTCATTGAAAACATTGTTACATCATAACAGCAACATGATTGTATTACTTGAAACTGAAAATGAAAGTACAATATCAGAACGTCCAACCTTGTGAAGAGGAACATTTGATAATTATTTATAGAAGGAAAGATTCTAACTAACTAGGTAGTCAACTCCAATAGACTAGGAGGATGTCATTTATTGAAAGCATGAAAAAGAGGAAGGAGGTTATGCATGCACAAGATTTAGTCAAACCAGTCTTGCCTCAATGAGGATCCAGCATAGCAACACCTCCTAAATCTACTCAACTAATAGACATGGTCATTTAAAGGTAAGTTATAACTTCCACACGAGCTGGAAGTTTCCAGCCATTGACCTCTTTAATGTCCATCTCTATTTGACTCCTTTAGCAACCGACTAGCTGGCATGAACTTCTTCCACCTTGCAAGCTTCATTTATATCTGCATCTTAATCTGAACCTACATTATGACATTAGTGTGCACAAGACAATTTTATATCCATAATCACCTTAGAATAAAATTCATTCAATTACATGTAAAATTAATATAGATATATCACATAGCAAGTTAATACCATCAAAATTTATAGGGATAAGTTCATGCCCAAAGTTCATAAGTTTAGGGAAATAACATAGAAAGTATTGGTAACTAGGTGCTAAAACCCCATAGTAACAATAACAAACTTATGATAAATCCTAACAAAAGTGAGTCATTATTTGGACTCATTAGCACCTGTGAGCACCATCTGCATGCATGACGAACTTTCTATACCCCCTTTAGGTAGTATTGTCTTGTCAGTTTTGGTTGGACCTAAATCTGTGAAGCTCTTATTTGACATAATCCCAGGATCTGAACTCTTTAGAGTGAAGTTGGATATCCCTTGGTTAGTAGCTATGAACTTCGTACCCTCTGTTGTGCATAAATGTCTAAAATTTATCCACGAGGGTTCTGTGCACATGATTCATGACATGAGTTATAAACCGTCAGTTGCTCGTGATAGTTACTCCTTGGATTACTCTTGGCCTATGCTTTTTGGTCCTCCCCCACCTAGGAAGGACCTTTTGTATCGAACTTATCAAAATTACAAGAGAGGGCGCTTGATGCCAAGAGTGAGATACCCTTTGTCGCCTTATGCTATTTCATGTAGGGCTTGCTTAAAAGCTGACAGTGATGCCACCAAGGCACGTAGAAGGGAAGAAGAGAAGCAGTCCTGAGATCCTCCTTCTTCCTCTTCCATTGTTTATCCTAACACTTCCTCTCACCCTGTTGTGGCGCCATTAGATTTTGTTCTACGTATGTGAGAGAATTCTATGGTGCCCGCTTGGCAAAATCCCAAGCGTCTCATGTTTGATCTTCCTATTTTTCCACGAAGCCTAGGCCCATTCGGTATAGCAGGAAGAAAGGTCCTTGTGTGTAATCCTCTATGTCTTGGCCTTTGTGGCCTCCTACTACTTCTACTCCCAAAGCACTAAATGAGAAGAGGCCCGCTACCGAGGCATTAGAGTTGACTCCCCTTGCCACTTCTCAACCTATTCCTCCTCCCATTCAGGAGTCTATATCTCCACCAAAAATGGTTGTAGTGGACACTCCCATGGCTGAGTAGGAGCCTTTTCTCACTTCACATCCTCTGACCTCCGGTTTGAAGAGTCATAGAAACCACCTTGTGCATGAGCGCAAGTGTTGGCAAAAGGCTCTCATAGCCGAGTAGGCCACCTTGAAGAGGAAAGAAGAGGAGATGACCACCCCTGTATTAGGGCCTCCTGTTGCATCCTCCTCTCTCTTCCCCTTTCCTTATGTTCAATCTAGCTCTGCATCGCTTTTGACTTTCACTATGAGTATGAATGCACCTGACCCCAAAAAGGTGCAGGTGTTCATCGCTCCTTTGGTGGAACCACCTTTATTGATGTCCCTTTCGGATGTCCCACCTTTTCCAAAGCCCGTAGATATGAGGAACACTTCAGTGGTATCTACTACGATTTTCTCTTCCTCCTCATCCTCCACACCTCTTTCCTCATCTGAGGGGAGTTCACATCCCCTAACGGAGTAGAAGGTGGAGGGTAGTCCTTCCAACAACAGAGGATGCAAGAAGAGCCCACCTTCTCTGAAAGGTGGTCCTATGCTGACTTGTTATGTCCTAGTGACGGAACCAGTCTCGAATTCCCTTAGGTTCCTCACCACTCCCGAATCATTTGGTGAGCCTAGCAGTGAATCTCAGGTGCAACCTTTTCCATCTGTTGAGATAAAACATGTCACTCCTATAAAGTGCATGTTTAACTCTTTGGATGAAGTTCTGGCCTTGTTTGCGATTTTCACAAAATTGTTGACCTTAGCTCCACAAGAGCTTGGTGGAGAGGACCTTGCAGGGCCCTCTTCCTTATCCTTTGTTGTAGGAGGGTTGGATGCTCCTCCTCTTAATGTTCCACCACTATAGGCTCTTCCTTCTTCCCCCTACGATGATCTAGAGTGGGAAGCGGATGACCTCTTGGTCAATCAGTGTTAGGGGGAGGTCCCTTCTTTATATTTAGTGTAGATGTGTGTGTGTGTTATGATGTGTTCCCCCGTACCCATGCTATGTGTTCCTAGATTACCCTTGTTGGTGCTTAGATACAGGCGTGGTTTTTGTGTCGTAAACCTTATTCTATATGTATCATCATTCTTCCATGTTCGTGATTGATTTTTAACAAAATTGGGGACAATGCAAAGTGTTGGGGGCATTTAGGCTTCCCTTCTATGTTGACCCAATTTTTTATTTTTACTTTGTCTTCTCATGCATTCTTCACATGGTCTAATATAGTAGGGGGTTGATGACAGTTCATTTTATATACTATTATTATACTTATATATATTTATGAGCAGTTCTAACCCTAAAATATCAGGCTACCCCTATGCCCTGTGTTTAGGTTCATTTCTCTTTTACTCTTTTCTTATATTTCTCTATTTTTTGCTTGATTTGTCCCTCTCATGTGTGACAACACCACTTCTATAACATTTTTATTTTTAGAAAATACATTTTTTGCCAACAAATCTTTCCCTGAGAATCTCCAAACTTCTTTTCAAAAGAATCACATTCTCAACTTGAAACCCTAATAGAAGATGTTTCCTTCATCATGGTTTCATAAAGAAAGAACTTGAGAACCTTCCTCTAAGGTGGGAGTAGCTTTTACCTTCCCCTTGCATGGGGGCATCTTCTTCCTTTCAAATTCCTTGATGAAGTGAACATCTTTCAAAAGGATTCCTTGATGACGAATCGATTAGAGAAAGAAACATCTCTTCCATACTTTTGAATAGTGCATCCCTTGAGTGGACCCCTTCTTCAAACTGGGTTCCTGAGTGACCCCTTTGAAAGTCTTCAAACTATTCAATGGTCTGTGTGACTATCTGCTTATTTTCCTATGTGGTCGCTTTCTAACATGTTCTATTTGCGGGTAGACATGTCGCTTTACGGGTGCACCTGTGAAGTTGCTTTCCAACTCTACGGAGTCCCATTTCTTGGGTATCCTTCATGTGAGAGATCTTGTAGGACACCTCCCCTCTAGGTTTGTGGGTCTATAGGGAACTTTCTTGGGTATCATGCATGTGAGAGATCTTGGAGGACACCTCCCCTGCAAGTTTTTGGGTCTTTAGGGTGCTTTCTTGGGTATCCTTCATGTGAGGGATCTTGGAGGAAACCTCCCCTATAGGTCTGCGGGTCTATAAGGTGCTTTCTCGGGTATCCTTCATGTGCAAGATCTTGGAGGACACCTCCCCTATAGGTCTGTGGATCTATAGGGAACTTTTTTGGGTTTCCTCCATGTGAGAGATCTTGGGGGACACCTCCTTGCAGGTATGTGGGTCTGTATGATGCTTTTTTGGGTATCCTTCATGTGAGAGATCTTGTAGGACACCTCCTTATAGGTCTGTGATCCTATAGAATACTTTTCTAGGTTTCCTCCATGTGAGAGATTTTGGGGGACATCTCCTTTCAGGTTTGTAGGTCTGTAAGATGCTTTTCTGGGTATCCTTCATGTGAGAGATCTTGGAGGACACCTTCCTTGCAAGTCTGTGGGCCTGTGAGGTGCTTACTTCTCAGGGCTTCCTTCATGTGAGATATCTTGGGGGTGGCCTACTTGTAGGTCTTCGGGCTTGTAAGATGATTTAATTCTATAGCTTCAAAGTTTGTTGGGGATATGAAGTCCTTTGCTTGTCTTGCACTCTTGAGTTCGCTAGATTGTGATCTACTTCCTTGATGGTTCAGGTATACATTCCTAACCCTATGCACTCTTCAATCTACTTTACCGAAGCACTCATCAATATTCATGCTTGCTAAAGTGGGGGCAAAGTGTATAGGCACGAATTTTTACCCCTTACGCAAATTCCCCTTTTACACTTCCTCGCCTTAGAAAACCAAATCTGAAGGAAAAATTCCACATAAGCGCACTTCCTTCATTCCACTTGGCATCTTTCTTTTGCATCGATAGAAGAATAACTATTGGGGATGCTCACACAGTGCGCTTACGTCCCTAATGGATTCCTACATCTAAAGTTGGTAGAGGCGTTACACTTCCTATTGGGAACAAATTGTAATGTCCCTCTTCGACCAACCGACCTGAAAAATCCTTATTCTTGCTCATTCTTCCTTCAAATTGATCCATTATCACTTCATTTCATCTCTCTTGCAATCTCTAAGCATTCTAGCAATCATTTCTTGCATTCTCAGCCTTCATTTTCACTCTCAAGCAGCACTTGGACACTCTATAGCAGCAACAACAACACTCCATCAACTACGTAGAGCAAGTGTGGAACAAACCATTGTAGCAGGGGCTTGACTCCTCTTTTCTCCTCCATTAGCTAGTGAGCTCTTGGTGGAGGTGGTAAGAATTTTCAGTCCTCTCCTCTACGATTTGGTTGAGTAGCACTTTATTGTTTTGTAGTGCTTATTGTGTTCTCTACTTTCTTGTCTCATTTACCATACATTTCTCTATCGTTGCTATCTTGGTTGTCCGTGGAGGTGGAAACACCAAAATGGGGGTTTGACTGAGGTAGACCCCTATACAACCCCCAACAGTTTTCCCTCTTTCTTGTGTGTAGGCAGACATGTATTTGGAGCTAGTTAGAGAACAAGATCTTTTGTGAGATTATCTTGATCACCTTAGCTTTAATATATTTTCTTTATCACATTCATTTGCATTTCTCTTCATAGTTTTGTTTTGTTTCCTTCAAAATCACTAGCTAGGTCGTCAGCTCATTTTATGGCAATTCTTATTGTATTTTCAGTCCTCTAGTCATACAAACACCAGCACACCTGAGAGATGCTAGCACGTCGACGTTGTCGTCTTAGAACCGTGCTTCTGTCCTCAGACAGAGAGCTACCTAAGGTATAGTGTTGAACCTGAAAACTAGCTTGCCTAGCCCCATTCTGGATTTCGGGTCTATAGAGTGATTAAAGGACCTTATAGTCCTCATCATTCTTGTCCCTCATTTCAAGACACCCCTTTAGAGTGAGGTAATTTAGGGCAGCCTTCCGCTCTTGGATCTTCATGACCTTGGTCCTTGAACATGGTTGGTCCCCTTCTCTTACATCTATACCACAATATCATATATGGGTTTGAAGATATTAAAGTTTCTATTTTTGAGAGTTTTAAAGTCCATTTTGAGGCCTTTGAGGTTTTTTTGGGTCCAAAAGTGGTTGTAATTGATGAAACCAATTATAGCTTGACAGAGAACTTTGTGAGCATTTCAACTGTTGAAATAATTTGTGCAATCAAACTCTTAGATCGAAATCTATGGCCTTTGGAAGTTGGGTCTCCTGAATTGATAAATTTGAAAATGTGTTGGACACATAAAAGAGTTTTAAGGAAGAGTTACATGTGTTGATTTTTTTTGATACATCATAGGGCATCTTTGATTAGAGGTATGTTGGGCACAACTTTTTGGGTGGTTTTACTTTATGATATTTTAAATATCATTTGACAATTTCATGCATTATATCTCATGTATATTAGGTGCTTGAGATGGAGGTTGTGTGTGAGTCTTATAGATCTTGAGTTGACTCTAGATGTTTAGTTGGTGATACTTAAGTGAGAATATTTCTTTACAAGCATATTGTAATCTTGTTGATTTTAGAATGATTTATTAGGTGGTTTTTGGAGTGTGATATTTTTCTCTCGAAAGAGTTTTCCCCTTGTAAATCACTGTGTTGTGGTATGAATTATATTTATGTTTAATTTTGTTTAATTTTTGTAAATATCTTAAAAAAATTCATAACCCTCCTCTCAAGATTAGTGTAGGAAGTTATTCCGCTACCTTAGCTTCCTTAAAAAATGCATCTAGAAGAAATCCTTAGGGTGAGGATTAGTGCAAAAAAGAACATAAATGCGCCCATACCACCTATTCCCTAAGAAATTATTTGACCCACCAATAGAATAACATATTTCATTTCAAAATAGTGTTTTTCTCTATGGACTATAGTTTCAAGAAATATCCAAGGCAATTTTCTAATATTCCATCTAATCAAAGTATATTCAAGCAATATAGATATATCGTTAGGTGACATCGTATTTTATTTTCTCCCAACATTCCCCCTCTCCATTTGTATTGTAGTTTTGGTAACTAATCTTCAAAGGCTTCATTATCGATTGTATCAATTCTAATTTTTCAGCAATTTTTGTATATGGGCTAATTTTCAAGAGCTTCATAATGGTGTAGATAGTTTTTAACTTTAATTTCTAATTTTTAGAAATTAAAGATTCTCATAGGTGATGTTGAGTTATCATTTTGAAAAAAATGGGGTTTCATTTCGATGAAGACAGGGATCAACACTTCCACATCTCTCATCCAAATTTTAAAATCCATATTAAAAAAGACTTTGAAAATGATAAACTCCCAAAATCAACAATTATATGTGTCAATTTCAATCGGTTTCATGATTACACCACCTTATACTCAAATTTGAAAACAAATAAAATAGATTCATTTATTCAAATTTCATATAAAACATACAATTACAATTCTTTCAAACTACTCCAACACTCCTATGTAATATTTTGCCTGCTACCTCTATCTTTTCTTTACCCTCTCAATTTTTCCTTTACATGGGTTTCTCGATGCCCAATCTAAATTCTTTTGTTCCTCTTCATAAACTCCTTTCCTCAGATTCTTCGAACTTGCAATCATTCAACTTCTTCCATTGGCTCACCCCTTCTATAGGACATTTTCTCCTCTCATTCTGCCCAAATGTTCGCCTCCTACAATGATTTAATAACTAATCCCTTATAGCCATGATTCAGAGATTGGACATCTAACCTGAATAGCTATTTCAATCATCATGAAAGTGCATTTAACTTGTCAACCTAGGGACATAAAATTGAAATGGGTCAGCATAGTATGTGCACTAGGAACTCAAAGTAGCCATTTCAATATGTAGATGCATAAAATTGGTCATATTTGATTAATCCTGGCATTTAATTAAATATTTATTATTTAATTAATTTCTCTAAAGTCTTCTACATATGATTAAATTTAATTAATTTAATTATATTGTTCATTCAGTTTATTCTTCTATGATAATTAAATGAATCAATTTTTATTTAATTATTTCACATTCCAATGTCAACTTGATTAATTAAATAAATACATTTTATTTATTTTAATTAATTATCACTTTTTGAATTTAATTA
This sequence comes from Sequoia sempervirens, assembly GCA_007258455.2. NCBI lineage: Eukaryota > Viridiplantae > Streptophyta > Pinopsida > Cupressales > Cupressaceae > Sequoia > Sequoia sempervirens. Next base: position 184,008,761 of record VDFB02000002.1, read on the forward strand.
AGTCTTTTTTATTTAATTAAATTTAAATATTCCTTTTCAATTTCTTCTTCTAGTTAATTAAATATCTCATTTAATTAATTTCATTTTACATACCATTTCTTAAAGGTTTAATTAAATATCTTTATTTAATTGAATATCTTCCATATCCTCTCAGAATCATGATTAAATATTCTATTTAATTATGAAATCTTCCATTATTCTTCAAATCTAGGGTAAATATTCTATTTTAAGAAGAATCTCTATGTCACCCATAAATAAATAATTGAATTCAATAATTCATTATTTATCTTCTTCAAAATCTTCCCATAATCTCACAAAAAGATGATTTTTAACAAATCATCTTCATCATCTTATCTTACCTCTTTTACAGAAAAAGAAAACAAATCTTGCTTTCTGCTTTCTTCTGTTTTTCTTCAATCTTATCCATCCTCAACCGTTCGATCTGACAGGAATTTTCACAATCGTTGATCATATCAACCAATCAAAAGCTTTTGAAAAACTCTATAAATAGCACAACCAATCCAAGCAAGGGTTACACAACACATATCAAAGTAATTAGTGATTAATTGCATTCTAGCAGTATAGCATTCTAGTATTATTATTCATAGCATCATCAATAGTCTTTCATTTTCATCAAATCATGTCTTAGCTTAAGCATTACGTGCATTTCATATTCAATCTCGTTCTTTAGGAGGACTGTTCCTTGAGCCTAGCATACAATCTGAGAACCCGTTGGAATCAATGAAAATACTGAAGATAGAGGACGATAGGACGACATCGATAATAGGATACTAAGTTTGCAATCTTTATTACTTTAACATTTTGTTTGATATAATGTCTTATTGGTGTGATTGATTCATTTTGGTTTTACATATTTAACGCTCACAAAATCAACCACACATTATTGGTGCCCACCATGGGGCCTTGCCCTGTTTTTAACATCTACTTGCAGATTTTCTGACAAGATCTCGCGTTCGGGAATTCGGATTTTTGATAAAAAAAATCATTTTTAGCGCATACGACGATTTCTGAAGCGCATCCACAGGTTTTTAAAGTGCATCTGTGGCTTCTTTCAGTGCTCTTGCAAGTACTTCGACGCATCTAGGGACTATTACGGCACATCCAGGAACTGTTTCAGCGCATCTACAGAACAGAAGAGCGCATATGCTTGACTTAGTTTGTTAAAATTTCTGAAAAACAAAAGAAAAAAATTAGTTGCATTATGTTTTAGCACATTTAGGAGTTTTCGTAGCGCATTTAGGACTTTCTGTATTGCATTTACTGTCTGTTTTAGCACAATTACTTATTTTTGTGGCACATACAGGTGATCTTTTGGTGCATATAGGTTGTAACTAAACAGGTTGCTGAGTCTGACATCTTCCGCAGACATAACCTTTTTCTGGCTTAAAAAGAACCAATCTAGGATAGTCACAGCTGGTTTTAAAAGGAAGCAACCCTAGGATAGACATGGATTTAAAATAAAGCAATATAGGATAGTCACCACACACTGATTTTGTGGTTAAAATGAATCCCATGCTTTTTGTGAAGCAACATCTTCACATAGTTTAGATCATTGTGATTTGGGCTTTTAAAAAGAACAGTGTCTACTGTGTTTGTGGCAATAGGTCTATGCTCTCCCCTTGACTGGGTGACCAGAATACCAGACTTGCCTTTTCCATTCATGCAATTTTACTACTTTATTACATCCTGTAGAGGGCCTGCTCTTGTGGGAAAAAGTACTCACCCAAGAGGAACGACTCAAGTGGGTTCAAGCCAAAGCCAGGCTATTCCGCCCCACTATAACATTTAAAGCAGATCAAGAGAAATCCTATTTTTCCAGTAGTGTACAAGATAACCATCCCCAAAGCCTTTGTTCTAAAGGTTGGGAGGTCTCCTAAGGGAGTTTATTATTGCCACACCGAATGGAAACCCTGACTATGAACCTAATGTAGTATCTAGCCGAAGTCAGTTTTCGAACATCATAATAATCACAGTGCAAGGGAGGGAAAAATCTACCCCCAAGATATTCACCATATAACTGCCAAGGACCATTTGCTCAGGGGATCCGGTATCCACTTTTGTCACTCTGAGTACACGCCTAGAAAAGACAAAAACACGAGCACCCCTTTGGGGCGACACGGTTGTGTGAGTCGACACAGTTCTAAGATGTGGGTTGTTGATTATTATGATGACCTACTTGAGTACTAAGAGTGAGTTTGCTTGAACTATCTGTCATGTGTAAAACCTGTGAAAACAATTTTTGAAGAACATTTTGATCATACACTTGATGTTTAGTATAGGACTTAAAAACAACTTTCTTCAAGGTGTTTGTTGTGTTTTGAATCACACTAATTCATATAAAGGATCATCCAAAATGAACACATCAAATTTTAGCTGAAAACTGTTCTCAACTGTTCGGGAAAATACCTTGGAAAAACTGTTTTAACGCATCTAGGGTATATTCTAGCGCATATAAGGTTTGTTTTAGCGCATTCACTAGTTAAATTGGTGCTTTTATGGTTTGTTTCAGCGCATTTGGAGTCTGTTTTAGCGCATAGGCTGAGTATTTTACCAACAGTTTTTTTTCTCACTGTCAAAACATTTTCTGAAGCGCATATAGGATACAGAGTAGTGCATCTGGGACATATTGAAGTGCATTTGACCATTTCTCTGGTGCATATCCCTATTTCTGAAGCGCATATAGGCAACAGAAAAGCACATCTGTCATTTTTCCCGAATAATTGTTTCTGACAGATCTGAGTTTATAGCATTCCTGGTCCAGTAGCATATTTTATCTCATGCTTAGGGAGTGGAAATCTACCAAGTTTGTTAAGAATTCAATTACCAATAGGATCAGGAAACCCAAGAAAACTCTAGGCTACGAGAAAAGTTTAGAAAGAAGGAATTTTTTATACAAGAGTCGACACGTCTTGCTCCATTATCGCAAATTTCTCCATAGATACCAAGATTTTGTCAGAGGATTTACTGACGAATACGTTGTGGACCCTCTAGATTCACGAGCCTATTTCCAAAGAAGAGCTCTCTCTCAATGACATAATCATAATCAGCCTCTTGATTTCAACTACATACCCCAACCTTCTATTGAATATTCGATGCATCCTAGTCAAATACTTCAGTGAGTTGAAATAGGATATTTGATATATTGATCATTCTTCGAAAATAGAGATCAAATCCTACAAGTGCACTTTCCATCACAAACTTCTAAATTCTCGGTTCAACTTCTCCCAATAGGATTCTAACATCCTTTATCATTGGAAGCCACAACCACGAATTAGGAAAGCATAGTTTTGATCATATCATAATATTTTCATCTTATCAGATTAAAATACCATCATTGATTGCACTCATCAAACTATGATCTAAGTTTAGGATAACATCTTGAAATCATATGCCTATTTTTACACGATCACAATACAATAAACTGAAGGAGGATATCCAACAAGAAGATCATACATCAACAACTCAAGAAGAAGGTTAAAATAGTGATCCCCTTTTACAGTGTGAGTCGAAATCCCCTCTTTGAGGACAACATGACTGAAGGAGAAAAGAATCCATTTACTTCTGATAGAAGAACGACACCTTAAAGAAGCCGAACAAGATCCAAAATTTCTTAGAGTAGTGGAAAGGCTCATAGAACAAGACAAACAAAAATATTTCCTATTTCTGGCCGATAAAGGAGCTAAACTACCTCATGAATTTAATACTGAGAACATAAAGATTAATCCTGATGAAACACCCTTATCTGGTCTTAGTGCCTTAACTCAATATGTTAAAACACTAGAAGGGAAAATTAAAGTTCTAGAAGGGGGAGCCACAACAAAGACATACGCTCTTGATGATATTTGTCCATATCCTTTTGATCGACGTCTCAACATGATTCCATTTCCTAAGCATTGTGAAATTCCAAAATTTGATAGTTATAACAGAAAATCGGATCCCATTGACCATATTACAGACTTTCGAAACATGACTTTAGAATTCGCTCATGAGGATACATACTTAATGCGTTTGTTCCCACGAAGTCTTGGAAGCCAATCTATGGAATGGTTATCAAAAATCACACCACCTGTCAAAACATTTGAGGAATTGATCAACGAGTTCATCTCTCAATAGTCCTATAACATACAACACCAAATCACAATGATTGATCTATGCAAGGGCAAGCAAAAACCTGGTGAATAAATCATCACATTTCTTCAGAGATGGAGAAGATTGTTCGCCAGATATCCACGCCATGTTCCTGAAAAGGAAAAGATCACTACATTCATAAATAGCTTGGATCAAGAGATGAGTTATCGTCTAAATCTTCATTGTCCTCCCTCTTTTCAGAAAATGATTGAAAATGCATTAGTCTAGAGAGGGATAATCAAACTTGACAAAGACAATCCTAGCCCCTCAAATCACCACAATGAAAAATCTAGATTTTGGACTCGCAACAAGAATGTGGTGAATGATGGTGTTGTGGATGCACATCATGTCTCAGCTAAGCCAGTTTTTCTTAGTATTCCTCACAACAAAAACTACAACAATGTCAACTTGGTTACAAATCAAGGAAACAACTCCCCTCCTCCGAGGAATAACCAAAATCCAGCTTTTGTTTCAAATCAGAATAATACCAACAATCAAGGGTATCGTGGAAACAACAATAACAATGCTTTAGGAAATACATCAAACACGAATACACAACGATCTTCATTCTTCTCCAACAGAAGAACTTTCACTCCATTGGGGCAATCTCTAGAATCTTCTCTTAAAGACTTAATGGAAAAGAACATTATTACCCTACCACCTCAATGTAACTTTGAACCTAGTGTGAAGCCACCATCATGGAATCATGTGTACTATTGTGGATATCATAGATGTAAAGTCCATCGTACAAATAGTTGCCAAGCTTTGAAGAACGCTATCCAAGATTTAATTGACAAAGACATTGTCACAATAGAAGGGAACCAACAATCAAACGAAGACCACCAAGCATTTCAAAATCCTTTGCCCAACTATCAAAAGGGTGAGTCTTCTGGAAAGAATGTGAATCACATCGATGAGCATATAATAAATCATATCTACACTGATGACGAGTGGGTTAATGTTATAAAATTCAAAGAGAAAATAGAGTATCGAGAAGTTAACGTAACAACAAGGGCACAAGCTAAAGTTTTCCTAAAAGGTGCTCCTTCAAAATCCATTGTCCCACCACTGTCCCATCAATATGATTTAATTAATCAACTTGGAAAAACTTCTACCCATATCTCTATCTTGGAGCTTCTGAATATCTCCCCGACGCATAACGAAATTATAGACAAAGCCCTCATTGAAACAAATGTATCCGATGATCTCAATGTGGATCAATTTCAAGCCATAGTAGGACATTTGTCCTCACCCACATGCCTTTCATTCTCTGAAAAAGATGATGTTTCCATGACACATCCCCATAATTCATCATTATACTTAGAAGTCATGGTCCATAAATTTCGTGTCAGACAAGTTCTAATAGATGGAGGTACTGGTTTAAACATATGTACCATGAAATTAATTCGGGCTTTAGGATTTTCTGAGGATTCCATTGATCCCAAAAGAAAGATTACCATTAAATCCTATGATGATGAGGAAAGAGCATCCAAGGGTTTAATCATGCTACCAATCAGAGTGGGACCCGTTATAAAAAATACTTTTTGTCAATTATTAGACTGTGATCTCGCATACAACATCCTATTGGGTCATCCTTGGATCCACGACATGCAAGATGTACCATCTACATATCATCAGTGTCTTAAGTTTCCTTATGATGGACAAGAGATCACGATATTGGCTGCTAATTCTCACAATCAAACTTGTGCTACCATCAAAGCTAGTCAAGACACTTTGGTTCCTAACAATTGAGAAGCGACTACTTTCACTTCTCCAAAAGTTGATACACAAATCAGTCAACTAACCAAAACCTTTGACAAGCAATTACAGTTCAAGGATAATGGCGTAGGAGAATATTCTCTCTATCTGGCTAATCTTCCCACATCACCTCAGTCACATGGACAACCTTCTATCATACACCATCAGATATCTGCAGCGTCAACATCAACACAATCAGCGGCAGAACCAATCACAAAATTCAATGGATAATTTATCAAGGAGAAATTCCTGATGGAAGATCCTGAGGATAGCGAAATGATCAAATGGCTCTATAGAGATGAAGATGAAGATGAAACAGTTCTTAATATCAAGTTACCAACAGATAAATATGGTAAGGGATATTCAATCATGCAAAAGATGGGCTATGAGGGTAATGATCCTATCGGAAAAAGAAAAGGAGTAGTTGAGCCTATTGATCCTTCAGGACTTGCGGCAAAAGATAAAATAGGACTAGGATATGATACTAGATCAAAGGAAACAATATCCAAAGAATTGAATAATATTGTGCTCACATTGCAAGAAATATCTGATCCAAAGGAAGCATGCTTAACAGCAATTCAGAATTTCATCGATAATAACTCTGACACAGACTCTGGAGAATACGAATGGGATACCATCCATAATGATGAATTATGGAGGGATAAACAGGTTGATGTGATACACGAGTATACGCCTACTCTAATCAGGGGAGAAGGTTCAGGGACCCAACCACACTACAACGCAACTATGATTCTAGTGATACCGAGTCAAATTTAATCAAACAAGACTATCATGAGGACGGTACCATCATTGATCTACCTCATACCTCAGATCCTATCGATACCTCCATTATGACCATAACCATAGCTTATTTCACTCAACCTAATGACCCGCTACCGCTAATACACCTTGATCTCATTGATTGGGATCTATTTGAACCTCCTGATATACCTATGTTTCCAACTGACGAATCTATCGTAAACTTCCTTTCCGCAGATGATGTAAATGATTGTTCCACTGGAAATTTTCAGCATGAGATCCTTAGTCAGGAGAGTGTCAAGTTTCCTAGCTGCAAAAGTAAAAATCAAAAAGAAATATCTAATGGTGAAAACCAGAATCTGGCAATATTAGATCAAACAAAAGATAAAACAAAGAGCATATCAGATGGTGAAAACATTTTTAAGGCACCAGATGATGGGATGCTTGACACTCTCCCAGAGCACTATCATGAGCGATCACCTATTTTGATTGAGTCTACAAAATCAGTCAGTCTTGAAACTACAAAGAAACCGAGGATTCTATAGTTAGCAGCATCAATGATAGATAAAGAAGTACCTGAGTTCATGGAATTTCTCAGAGAAAATCCAGTCATTTTTTCCTGGTCTTATACAGATCACATGCTAGGTCTTGATCCTAATCTTATAATGCATCACTTGTCCATCAAACCAGGAGTAAATCCTATGAAACAAAAACTTAGAAAGATGCATCCTCATGTGGCACTACTAGTTAAACAAGAACTTAAGAAACTCCTCGATGTGGGATTTATAAGATCAATTGATTATGCAGAATGGATCTCCAACATTGTTCCTGTATCCAATCCTGACAAAAGTGTTCGAGTGTGCAAAGATTTCAGAGATCTTAATAAGGCATGTCCTAAGGATGATTTTCCTCTTCCAAGCATTGATACAATAGTTGATCTAACAGCTGTCCATTCCATGTATTCACTAATGGATGGTTTTTCTGGTTATAACCAAATCAAGATTGCACCTAAAGACCAGGACAAAACAGCTTTCACATGTCCCTGGAGGACTTACTATTGGAACGTCATGCCTTTCGGTTTAAAGAATGCTGGGGCTACATACCAAAGAGCTATGACTAAAATTTTTCATGGCATGATGCACATATTCATGGAAGATTATGTTGATGACATACTGGAGAAATCATACACAAGAGAAGGACATCTTGAGATATTATCCAAAATATTTGCAAGGTTGGAAAAGTTCAAACTATGCCTCAACCCTAAGAAATGTGTTTTTGAAGTCACATCTGGAAAAATCTTGGGATTTATAGTTTCAGCAAAAGGAATTGAAGTAGATCCCACCAAGGTACAAGCAATCATGGAAATGCCTCCACCAAGGAATATCAATCAGTTGAGATCATTGCAGGGATGACTTCAATCTATACGAAGATTCATTGCACAACTAGTGGATAAATGTCTACCTTTCACACATCTACTACATAAGAATGTCCCTTTCAAATGGGATGATAAGTGTGAAATGGCCTTTCAACAAATCAAGCAGTATTTAATGAACCCACCAGTTCTACTACCACCAAATCCAGACAAACCACTCATCTTGTACATTGCTGCCACAAAGACATCTTTGGGGGCATTGTTAGCACAAGAAGACTCTACAGGAAAAGAACATGCAATCTATTATATCAGTCGAACATTAACAGGTCATGAACTCAACTACACTTTCATCGAGAAGGCTTGCCTAGTTGTGGTCCTTTCCTCACTGAAGTTTTGACACTACATGTTAACTCATACAATCAATCTGGTTGCGAAGATTGATCCACTCAAATATCTATTGAGCAAGGCCACGTTGACAGGAAGGTTAGCAAAATGGGTCATGATCTTAAGCAAGTTCGATATTCATTATATTGATCGCAAAGCAATCAAAGGACAAGCTATCGCTGACCAATTGGCTGAAGCACCCCTATAGGCAGAACATCCCATACACATTGAATTTCTAGATGCTGATGTTTTCACGGCAGAATCAAAGCAACCTTGGTCATTATATTTTGATGGCTCATTTACTCAACACGGATCGGAGGTAGGCATACTCTTTGTCATCCCTCAAGGAAATACCATTCCTTGATCATATTGGCTAATGTTTCCATGTACTAATAACATAGCCGAATATGAAGCTCTAATCATTGGACTCAAAATAACATTGGAATGGAGAATCACAAAATTGCAAGTTTACGGTGACTCACAGTTAGTCATTAACCAAATCAATGATGACTATCAGACCAAAGATGAAAAATTGTTGCCATACAAGAAAATGGTTGACAATTTCAAGAAATATTTTGTAGACATCAAGTTCATACAAATTCCAAGGCTTGATAACAAGGCAGCTGACGCTATGGCCACAATCGCTTCATTGTTACAACTCCCAGAAACTCAGGCTCGCTACGAATTTCTGGTGGAACAATCATTTACGCTTGCTTATGACACACCCAAAATCCAAATCATTTGCCACTTAGTAGGATCCAATTCACCCTGGTATGGCAAGATTTATGCCTACCTAAAAGATGGCATCTTACCACTTGACTTATCTCGTAACCAAAAGCGCAATTTTATCTGTCAATCCTCTCGCTATACCCTTATTGCTGACATTCTTTATCACCGCGGTCTTGATGGTACTTTACTTCGATGTCTTGAACGTGATGAATCCAATAAGGCTTTACAAGAAGTTCATGATCATTTGTGGTACTCATTCAAGTGGACTAACCTTATCTAAGAAATTGATTAGAATGGGATACTACTGCCTACAATGGAGAGGGAATCATTCACTTTTGTAACAAAGAGCTCTAAATGTCAGATACATGGAAATCTCATTCATGCACCAGCACAGGAACTACAACCATTTGTACCAACCTGGCCATTCTCTCAATGGGGCTTGGATTTAGTGGGAAAGATTCATCTGTCATCTTCGAATGGGCACAAGTTCATCATCACAACGACAGAGAATTTTACCAAGTGGATTGAGGCAGTACCTCTTACTAAGGTCACTAGCAAACAAATCTCATCATTCATACTCAATTATCTCATTTGTCGGTATGGAATTCCCAACTCCATCATTACAGATAATGGACGACCATTCAAGAATTAGGATGTTGACAAACTTTGTGAGAGATTCCATATTCAACATAGATACTCAACACCTTATTATCCACAAGGTAATGGCCAATCAGAGGCCTCAAATAAAACAATATTGAAAATTTTGAAAAAGACTGTGAATGATGCAGGGAAAGATTGGCACATTCAACTCAATCTCGCATTATGGGCTTACCGCACTAGTATCTGAATGCCAACAGGAGCAACACAATTTTCTCTTGTCTATGGAGCAGAAGCCATCCTACCTTTAGAGGTTGAGATCCCATCACTCAGAGTATCTCTGAAAGGTCTAATCACAGATGATGAATACAAAGTTTCCCGACTCCAAGAACTGGAACTTCTTGATGAAAAGAGACAACGAGCGGCTGATCATTTGAAAGCCTATCAAAAAAGATGTCTCGTAGCTATAATCACAGAGTCAAACCATGTACCTTTTAGGTTGGTGATCTTGTTGTAAAAGAGAACCCATGCAATCAGCAAGACAGAGAAAATAAGGGAAAGTTTGAACCTAATTGGTTGGGTCCGTATGTGGTCATAGCAGTGTACGGTTCAAGAGCATACAAGTTGTCAACGCCATATGGGGACCTGTTTGACGAACCCATCAACATCATGCACCTGAAAGAGTATTATGTCTGAGGCAATCATCATCATTCAGAAAAAGTCCTGAAGAAATACAAAAATAGCAGAAAAAGTCCTGAAGAAATACAAAAACAACGGAAAAAGTCCTAAAGAAATCCAAAAACAACGAAAAAAGTCTTGCAAACAAACGCTATTTGTAGCTCTCCATCTATTAGTTCATGTTTTGCACTAGGCTTTCATTTCATGTGTCTTTCCTTCATCTTAGGGTCATCCCATCATCATATCACCATCATTTTCCTAGAGCGATAACATCTTACCATGGCTTGATTATTGTAAATATCCATTTCAACAAGTTGTGTCAAATACTAGGGGAAAAACATTGGCATATTTTGGGGCAACCAACTTTCAAAGATCTACCAAAATAGCTCAAAAATGATATAGAAATCAGTCATGCGAACAAATAATCAAAACACATGGACAAGTATCTGATCATCGATCCATATCACAACGACTTTTTAGCACAATACCATATCATGACTCATATCTGGATGATCTAAAATTTGAATAATTATTGGAATATCAATTTTACATTTTGAACAAATGGTTGTTTGATTTTTCGATATCATCTCTCTGGAGCACACTCAATGATGTACTGAACTAGAGTGGCAAGGAAGGAGGATGATTTTTCTTTATCGGTTGTCTAGAGGTTAACTATCAACTTGATGCAAATATGTCGTGAAACATGATTTCCAAAGCATATCATTGATGATAGTTCCACATTTGCATCAAAAGGCGGTTAGTCTTTACCTGTTTATGCAAGAAATGCTCAGGTCATCTCGGTTCAATTATACCTCGATGCTTTTGTTCGCTTGCTATATCAAAAAATAATGAAAGTTTTACTCAGTTCATCATTGGTGCTAATCTCCCCTCTGATGCTTGTACATACTTCCAACATTTTATAGGGCTCTATGATGATTCAAGAAAGCTACCTGAAGGCTCAATGAACAGTTGTTTTTATTTAGTTGCATTTCATTTAGATCAACGTATATATTATGCATACTGGATTCGCATTAGAGTTTCCAACAAAGCTGAACAGATAAATCAACGGTTGTCATGTCTCTTTAGATTATATGTGGAGGACATTTGGACATTTGTTTCATCCTCATTTCATTATCATTTCATCTCAGTCTTGTGCATATCATATAGTTTAAACATCCATCATTGGGATCCTTTCCCATGTACGTATCCTTCATGATGCATTATCATTTCATATTTCATATCATTTCATTGCATATCATCAGACATTCTCAATTTTATCATCTTGGTTTCATTCTCATCATTCATTTATTTTTCATTCTTATCCTATCCATCATTCTCATTTTACATTTCATCCTTTAATACCATTTGCACATCATCTCATTTAAATTCATTACATTCCATCATCACATATCATATCATTTCATCCCATATCTTTTCATTACATTACATTGCATAGCATATAATTCAATTTTTCATTTCATTTTATCATCCTATTTTATTACATTACATTGCATATCATGTCATTCAATGTCATTTCATCCTTTCATATCATTACATTACATTTTTTATATCATTTCATCTCATTCTATTTTATCGATTCATTCCAATACATTTCATTACATTACATTACATATCATATCATTATATAACATTTCATTTTATCATTCACATCATTTCAATTTTACATTTTATAATCTTCTTTCATTACATTTTATTTCATATCATTACATATCATTACATTTCATTTTATCATTACATTTCATTTTCATCTCATTTTTTTTCATTTCGTCATTTTATATCATTACATTTCATTTCGTCATTTCATATCATTCCATTTCATTTTCATCTCATTTTTCATTTCGTCATTTCATAACATCACATTTTATTTCACCTCGGTTCATATCATTTCATATCATTACATTTCATTTTCATCTCATTTTCATTTTTACATTTTCCATATCATCTCATTTTCATTACATTTCATATCATTACATCTCATTTTATCATCTCATCAATCTTTTTCATATTCATTACATTTCATAGCATACATTTCATCATTTATAATTCACATCTTTTCTCATTTTCAAATACCATTTATACAACATTTGATTCATATTAAATATCATATGGCAACATCATCACATCACATCATCATCATTTATAACATTTTGGAAATTCAAAAACATAATAATTTCATACAAACATTACATTTCCACATCATTCATAATTCATATCATATCATCTAGACACATGGCATTTTTACCATCATCATCCACCTGCATAAGATCATTAGTACACATCATATCACATATCATCATATCATAATCATATCACATCATCTTGCAAATCATGTTAGTCAGTAGATCATATATCAAAATCCATATCCCATAAACAAGGCAATACATGCATATCCATCTCATATCATCATATCACATGCAATACATCCTCAAAACTCATTGTCATTGCATATCATCGCTCATCAAAAATACATACAAATGTCCAATAGTCCAATGACACTGAAAAGTCTCAAAAGAAACATGAGATATGATCAAAAATCAATGTACATGCCCCAAAGAATATGAGATACATCATATAAAATCCTGCATATATCAATCATGGCTGGCTAGTAGAACCCCCTGATGGAGCTGGTCTCACGGATGGTGGCCTCCCACTCGTCCCTGCATCTAGATCCCGTCGAGGACCAGTAACCCCCAAGCTCTATGTACCTATCTGTGTCCTACTCCTAGTCCTAGTGTGGGACCGTGGGAATGGCTCTCTGAGCTCAGGAGGACATAACTCCTCGTATCTGACCCGGTAATATTCAGCCTCTCTAGCCATCTCAAAGCCCTCTGCAATGGCCTCTCGTAAAGATGCACTCTCCATGGTACCCATTAGCCTCTGTGCAACACCCTCGGCCTCTACCACCCTCTGTCTCAAGGCATCTCTCTCTGTAATCAGCTGGGCTAACTGTGGGTCTGGGGTAGGGGGATGTGCCTATGCTAGTGCATGTGCCTGTGCCTATGCATGTTCCTATGCATGTGACTGTGCCAGTTGTGCCTGTAGCTATGCGACCAATCCCTGTGCTTGCACCAACTGACTCTACAATTGCACCTGTTGTCCCTGCAATGTCTACACCTAGGCCTATAGGGTATCTATATGTCCCTATTGTGATGAGGAACCAACCCTGATCACTATCCTCCGTCCAATCCCAGTCCTCGACCTCCGCATGATCTGGATACCACGCAAAATATCTGGCCTCGACCTCTCTGGCACCTGCCCCTCATCTCCACCATCATCCCCATCATCCCCATTTGAGCTATCCTGCTCCTCTCCACTCTCCTCATCATCTCCTCCAACCGCCGCTTGCTCACCACCGGCCACATCCTCCTGTCTCCCTACCCCTGGCTGCAGTACCACCAAAATGGGTGTTGGCTCATCCGGACCAGTAAATTGTGGAAAGGGATGTGTATGATAATAGACTGAGTACTCGTCGGACATGCAAGCATCAACAATATCTCATCTATCATCCCAGGCCTCGGGCGCTAAATCCATGTACTCTATATAGGCTATCTAGTATGAAATACCAGGTCCCCATCCTGCCTCATCCTTGCTCCACGCATAGTGAGCAACTCCCTGAGGCATACCCTGAGTAAATCCAAACTGTCGTTGTACTCGCATGGCCAAAAACCTCTCAATGATAAATGGAGTACGTCCTATTAGAAACTGAGGAATACCTACAAATGGCATCTCAAGGTGATCTATATCCCATGGCTCGCAATCTAGGTATGGTCACCATATCACTGCATCAAGATCATCCAGGCACCGTCTCCAGTAATCTGCCTTGCCCAGCTTAGGCTAGACAAGGAACATTGAATAGGCATATACATAAGGCCAACCTGGCAGCCTCACTCTGGGGCACGCTGGTCTCGTCACTGCAAGATGCTCCCATGCCCAGATCTACAGTAGTGTCACACCACACGACAAACTGGATGCACCCTTGTATACCACCTAATGTAAATCATGATATAGGTGAGCTAACATATAGCTCCCCCAGGCATATCTCTGTGGCTGTAGCAACATCTGCTCCAAGATCCTCCCCCATCCCATTGATAGTCCCTTTGACTGGTGATCCAGACAAAGGAGACCTCCAATGAATGCACCTAAAACTACAAGCAAGGCTAGATATCCTCTGAAGTTAGCCCATGGCACCTAGTACCCTGCTATTTGTGCATCACCAAACACTCTCCTCAGCGCATCTATACCACCGAGCTCCTTGTGATCATAGAACACAAGGGCGCCAACCACCCGAATACCCAAAATCATGTACACATTCTCTGGAGTCACAGTCACCTCACCAGTCAGAAAATGAAAGGTGTTGTGCTCTGAATGCCACCTCTCTGCCAATGCGGTCAATAGTCCCCTGTTGACCCGAATCAGAGGCATGGCCAACAAAGGTCTCAATCCGCATGTCCCTATCAATGCTACCTCATCTAGTGTCAGCTCGGCTATCCTATCCCACCCTGCTGAGTGACCCTCCCTAATTTGGAGGTTTTTGAAAACCTCTTATTTTTGGTTATCATAAAAATAATCAATCAGCATCATATCAATGATTCAATCTCCATCAAATAAAATCAAACTGACTCATATCTATCTATGACCCATATCAAGTGACCCATATCAATGCACAACCTATCTATCTGAATCTCATATCATCTCCTATTTTTTTTCTATTGCAGAAAGCAAATTTATCAAAAATCAATCAATCATCTACTATTTGTTTTCTATCGCATAAAGCAAATATATCAGAAATCAATCAATCATCTACTATTTGTTTTCTATCGCATAAAGAAAATATATCAGAAATCAATCAATCATCTACCATTTGTTTTCTATCGCAGAAAGCAAATTTATCAGCAATCCTATCAATCATCTAATCTTTGTTTTTCGTACAGGGGAAACAGAGTTATCAGCTATCTACTCTTTTCTTTCTATTTTGGAAACAAAGTTATCAATTATTTATCAGATTTTTTGTCCATATCAACATGATGACAAGACAATTTCCCTATCTATTGACCAAGGAAGCAATATACATCATCATTTTTTACATCAATTTCATCAAATCACACATTCTGTCTCTTTTTCCCAGATGCGCTAATCTGTGGTCTCTATGCGCTAAAACTCATATGCGCTATTCTGTATCCTGGATGTGCTAAAACCCAAACGCCCCATTCTTTGCACAAGATGCACTCAAACATTTCCTCTATGCGCTATTTCCCTCTAAGCGCTAAAACTCTACACCTAAGCGCCACTTCATTTCCTAGATGCGCGACAACCCTATATGCGCTACTATTTTTCTTAGATGCGCTAAAACCCTAATTTTTCTATGGCATCCTATATGCGCACCTCTTTTTATCAAATGTGCTAAACTAGTTTCTACACTAAACATGCTAAATCTATCCTATATGCGCTACTCTTTTCATCGAAAGTGCTCAAACAGCTATCGAAAGTGCTAAAACTTTTCTAAAAGCACTAAAACGGAGTTCTAAAACCTAAATCCATGGAAAAATAGGAAAATTTTACTCAAAAACAAAAAAATTTGAATGCACAAGAGGTTAGATTGACTCACTGGTGGTCCGTACGCAGCTGGCCTCTAGTATCGGCGGGACCACTCGAATGTATGACGATGATATGGAATCTCCATTTCGCCAAGTCACTATCAGAGCTACAGGATTCTCAAAGTCAAAAAGTTCAAATGATTTGTCCTTTTCTCCTTTTTACCTTTTAAAGGTCAACTAAAGGTGAGTTTTATGACATTTCTTTTTTTTTTATCTAACTTTGACTTTATTTTCACACTGGGGCATCCTTCTACATCATTTTTCGAGAGCTAAATCACTAAATTCAAATCATCATCACAATCTCATCATCAATTTAAATTTTTCAAATTTTATGAAAAACCTCATAATCATCAATGATTTACCTCCCGAGGGGGGCATCATTAACACCAGCAACATCTTTTAATTGGAAACATATTAGAATCAGGTCAGGGGCATATTTTTTAGAAAAGGGGCAAAGTCAAACACAACAAAATTTTGAAAGCAGGAATATTTTCTTTGAAGCAATGCGTTTCACACATCACTTCAAAGAGGGGAAAAATGTAGATGCATAAAATTGGTCATATCTGATTAATCCTGGCATTTAATTAAATATTTATTATTTAATTAATTTTTCTAAAGTTTTCTACATATGATTAAATTTAATTAATTTAATTATATTGTTCATTCAATTTATTCTTCTATGATAATTAAATGAATCAATTTTTATTTAATTATTTCACATTCCAATGTCAACTTGATTAATTAAATAAATACATTTTATTTATTTTAATTAATTATCACTTTTTGAATTTAATTAAGTCTTTTTTATTTAATTAAATTTAAATATTCCTTTTCAATTTCTTCTTCTAGTTAATTAAATATCTCATTTAATTAATTTCATTTTACATACCATTTCTTAAAGGTTTAATTAAATATCTTTATTTAATTGAATATCTTCCATATCTTCTCAGAATCATGATTAAATATTCTATTTAATTATGAAATCTTCCATTATTCTTCAAATTTAGGATAAATATTCTATTTTAAGAAGAATCTCTATGTCACCCATAAATAAATAATTGAATTCAATAATTCATTATTTATCTTCTTCAAAATCTTCCCATAATCTCACAAAAAGATGATTTTTAACAAATCATCTTCATCATCTTATCTTACCTCTTTTACAGAAAAAGAAAACAAATCTTGCTTTCTACTTTCTTCTGTTTTTCTTCAGTCTTATCCATCCTCAACCGTTCAATCTACCAAGAATTTTCACAATCGTTGATCATATCAACCAATCAGAAGCTTTTAAAAAACTCTATAAATAGAACAGCCAATCCAAGCAAGGGTTACACAACACATATCAGAGTAATTAGAGATTAATTGCATTCTAGCAGTATAGCATTCTAGTTTTATTATTCATAGCATCATCAATAGTCTTTCATTTTCATCAAATCATGTCTTAGCTTAAGCATTACGTGCATTTCATATTCAATCTCGTTCTTTAGGAGGACTGTTCCTTGAGCCTAGCATACAATCTAAGAGCCCGCTGGAATCAATGAAAATACTGAAGATAGAGGATGATAGGACAACATCGATAATAGGATACTGAGTTTGCAATCTTTATTACTTTAACATTTTGTTTGATATAATGTCTTATTGGTGTGATTGATTCATTTTTTTTTTACATATTTAACGCTCACAAAATCGACCACACACAATCTACAGCTAAGGAACTCACAATGTTGAAAGTAAATTTCTTAGAAGGGAATACCATAAATACCAATCATCAATCAACAACTACATCAAACTAAAATGCAGAATAGTAATGAAAATATGAGCAACAAACAAGGAACTACTCTATCTGCTTTGGTTGTAAGAATAGTCACATAATGGAATTCTAGTGGTTGCAAGAACATTCGGTGCTAGATTTCTAACTAATTATGAAACAACAAGTAATACTAAACTAATACTAAACTAGGAAGATGGATTACTCACCAAGTGGGCCCCCTTGGATCAGTATCCTCTAAAACTAATGAGAAATCATATGCTCAAACTTAGAACTTTATTTTATTCACTGTAAATCATGAGTACAAAAGAGTAGTGTATCTGTATTACTGAAAACTTGAGAGTGCAAGTACAATGTCAGATTTTGCAACCTCCTGAGGAAGGAGCATCAGATATTTATTTATACTATTAGCTAAACAAGGCATTCAACTTCATGACTGGGAGGACACCATTTAGGGAAAACAGAGAAAATGGAGTGATGGTCGTTACACATGCATGGAATCTGGTCAGACATGT
This sequence comes from Sequoia sempervirens, assembly GCA_007258455.2. Lineage (NCBI taxonomy): Eukaryota > Viridiplantae > Streptophyta > Pinopsida > Cupressales > Cupressaceae > Sequoia > Sequoia sempervirens. The sequence continues at coordinate 184,027,085 of VDFB02000002.1, forward strand.
AGGTCCAAACACAAATTTAGCATAGCAGTAACACCCGCGCATGCTCAATCATTAAAGTCCACTATGAGGCGGTTACATTCGGTTGTGTGAGGATCTTCTATCATCGACCTCCTTTGACCTTGAGTGATTCCTTTGTTGGACGTTATGGTGTGTGCCCAACTAGCGGTGTCTTCCTCAACTTAGCATCTTCAAATCAAATCTACATGGAAATGTCAGTACGCACAATAATTGCACATCTATAACCACCTTAAGGAACATTCATTAACCACATACAAAATCAATATAGATAATCCACATAATATGCCAATGTCATTAAAACTTGTAAAGATAGGATTTAAGCCCAATTTCTATGGTTTCAGGGAAACATTATGAAAATACCAATATTTAACATCAAATTCCATGACAAATGCCAGCAAATAAACTATAGATTCTACCCAAACTTGGACCAAAAACTAGGATCATCACCAAACATTTCACTTCTCCTATTGGAAAAAAGACCCATAGCATTTCATTATGGTCATACCTCTCCCAGGGCATCCCAAGCAGAATAAATGATGGTCTCCATTCTACAGTCAACCCACACACTTCCTTTCATGTTGGACTATGATGATTCTTTAATTACCCCTTCCTCTTTGAATCATCTTTGTGCTTGGTTTATTCCTAGACTTTCTGAAAGGCGCACACCCATGTCATAGTGCCCCTTCCTCACCATTACTCCTATGGTTTTCATCGTGGCCTTTATTTCCCTTTTCCAACTTCTTACATGGTATGCTTTCTCATTCCAATATATTATTCTAGAATTTTCCAATAGATAAAAAAATTCTCAGCAATTTAAAATCACACTGCCTCCTTTGGCTTTGGTGCCCTCTTCCTACCCTCCATAATTGTCCATTGTTGGTATCCTTCTATTGTCAATCAAAATAAATCATTTGATTTTCAATTGTTCTTGGGGTGTGCCTTGCTATCTTGCCTATGTGGGATCTTTGTTTAGGTGCCCCTTCATTTCCTCAGTCGACCTTTCAATCTCCTTACCCATTCCAATAGTCATGCCATTATATGGTGTGCGTATTTGTTTCCTTAAATCTATATTTTAATTAAAAAAAATTAGATGCCTTTTACAAGGCACGTCTATTGGAAAATGTTGTCATATGTTGTCATTGATGTTAAAAGTGTTAAAAGAGAAAATTTCATTGATGTGTTTGGGGCTGGTGTGCAAGTGTTGAGGAGATTGTAGCATTTAGAAGCTTACCTATCATCCCATGGAAGACAGGACGAGGTGCTTGCGGTATAGCGGCCTCCCTACCAGCCCACAAAGTCTAAGGAGGGTGCCTTGCGGTATTGCAATGAACACCACCATCCCACAACTACCCGCCAACCCACAACAAGTTGATCATGTGCGTTGCGGTATTGTGGTGTGAAGTGTCATAACCTGCAATCCCATGACACATTGGTGAAGGGGTCTACGATATTGTGTTGTGAAGTGTCATAACCTACAATCCCACGGCACATTAGTGAATGGTTTTGCGGTACAATGGTTGTATGCGGTATTGTGGTATCCAGCACAATGATGGAAGATTGGAGTAATAATTTATTTTTGGAAATGGTTATTATGAGGTCCCCTCGATATAGTGATGATAGTGCAATCATCGGTGGGTCTAGTTTTAGTAGAAGACGAAGGATGGTGAAGTGTTGGCAGAGAAGCGAATAATATGACGACACATGGAAAATGATTATCAGTTGATTTTGTATCACTATTACAAATCAATGAAGACTTCTTGGTCAATGATTGAATGATAAAACACCATGTGAAGATGGTTCATCGAAGTGACAATCCATTTTTGGTAAATCTGATCAACTCCACAGTGATTCAATGTATAATCTTAGTCAATTAGCAAATGTAAAATGACATAGATAGGACATTAAAACTCGGCACAGGAAGACATAGGTGTTAGCACAAATTCTTATGTAAATAAACATAACGTTGAATTAGTTTGATCCAATGGAAAAGTAATTGGCATAGATTTGCATGTCAACAAACAAGGTATGAGATCGATTTGAGGAAGAATAAAATCAAATAAAATATCTTGCACAGATTACAAAATAGACATCCAATAAGGATTTTTGTTGGCTACTGGATGAAGATGATGATTCTGAGGAGAATAAATTCACTTAGTTTGAAGTTGAATTCAATCCACAAGAAAATGGTGAAACGACATAGAAAACTCTAGAAACAGCCCGCCAAAAATGAAATGATTCATTTAATTTCAATTACAGTTACAGTATGATTCGAGTTGCTTCTTGATGAAGATAGTATTTGTTTTATAATAACAATTCAAAGATATGAACTAATTGGTCTGTGTGAAGAAATACTACAATGTTTTACTGTATCAGTTTGTCAAAATATGGAATGTATATTTGAAGTTGTTTATAGTGGTGTGTGAGAGTGAACAGAGAGAGGAAAGGTTATGTATTGAATAGATGCATTATAGGTTTTGTAGAACCAGTTTATGCATACTTGAATTTATAAATTTGTAGAGGTGGTTGCCTCATTTTGTGTTGAGTTGTAACTCAGAGAAAGGTGTTGTAGCATCCTTGAAGTTGTAGCTTGTAAACAGGATTTGGAGCTTCCTTAGGGTTAGATCCCTTAAAATTATAATTGAACTTCATCGCTTGTAAGAATGGATTAAGACTGTAGATCCTAGCAGCATTTATCACCATGGTTTTTCCTATTCAGGGTTTTCCATGTACATTTGGTGTTATGTGTTGTTCTTTCATGTGCATGTGATAGTTGTATTGATTTATGTTCTAATCTACACATTGATTATTTTAGAAAGTTATATGCTTAAGGGTTTAAGGATTTAAAGTTTTAAGATCTACTAATTCAACCCCCATCTAAGTAGATTGTTGTGTTCCAACAATTGGTATCAGAGTGAGGTTCCCTTGGAGAAGCTTAATTATCTCAAGTAGATCTTGGATTAGTGAATACAATGGAAAGTTGGGAAGGTTCATGCAAACAACCTAGATTCAATGGAACAAATTATGCTTAGTGGAGCTCATTGATGAAAGGATACTTAGGATCTCTTGGACATGATGTTTGGATGCCAGTCAAGAACAAATATATTATCCCTGCTACTCCTCCTACTGATGTTGGAGGAAAGAAGGATTATGAGAATAATGAGAAATCTTGGTTTTCCATTATGAACAATTTTTCTGATTTTGTGCATAGCAAGGTTATGCATTGTGAAACTGCTTATGATGTCTAGTAAAATTTGAATAAGATCTATGAACGGGATACCAAGGTAAAGTTGGAAAAGCTACAAGTGTTGAGAGAAAAATTTAAGGGCTTGAATATGACTGATGAGGAGATTGTAGACTATCTTCTGAGAGTGGATGATATAGTGAATGCTATTATAGGATATGGTGTAGAAGTGAAAGAAGATGTTTTGTTGAAAGTTCTAAGGTCTATGACAACTAAATATGATTCCAAGATTTTTGTTGTTGAAGAAGGAAGGGAAGTTGATAAACTCACTCTTGATGAGTTACATGGCATATTTACAACATATGAGATGAGAATGCCAGATACTGAGTCTTCTAGGAGAGAAGCTACATTTAAGGTTGTTGAGAAAGAAAAGGATAGAGCAGAAAAGAAAGACAAAGTTGTAGTCATTGCTTTAGATAATTAAGAAACTGATGAGGAAGAAGCAAAATTCATAAGGAGACTAAGGAGAGGATCCAAAAAATATAAAGGTAAGCTACCCTTTAAGTGTTTTAATTGTGGAAGAATATGTCATTTTGCTTCTAAGTGTCTATATGATAAAGAGGATAACTCCAAGCAAGAAGGAGATAGAAAAAAGAAGAAATCATTTTATCCTAAAAGGAATAATTTTGGAAAGAAAAAGAAAATCATTGGTGCAGGAGCACCCAAGGCTTTCAAAGAGTTGTTCAAGAACCAGGAGAGTGCAGGGGTCAGGAGGGCATTCCAAACAAATCAAAACATCAATTATGATCTATTGGAGCCTATAATGGCATTTGGGTTGAATAAGTGTAATGAGGATGTTCAAAGTTTCAAGGTTGTTGATAAGGAATCTGGGTTGAAAATGCAATGTAAAGGGAAAACTATGTTCCAGGGGTTAGATTAATGATATTATGCTTTAAATAGGTCAAATAAACTTGGATAGTGAATATCCAATAGTTTTTAGGTGGTGATTGTTAATAAATCTCTAGTTTGCAAATTCAAATTTTCAAATTTCTGTTTGGGCGGGAAAGTGAGTTTAGGGCTTTAATTAATCTCAATGTAATGGGAACCAACTTTAGTTGGTTGGAACTATTTGGGAATTGATCTTTTGAGATCCCTAACCCTCTGCATCAGAGTGGTATTAGAGCAATGAGTAGGCCCTTTAGGGATTGAAGAAATAGCAATGGCACCAAAGAATCAATTGGCAAGAGAGTTGGAAGAGTTGAAGGAGATCTTGGAGAGGGAGAGAAGAGAAAGAAGGGAACAAGAAGCAGCAAGAGCAAGGGAAGAAAGGAATGGAGAAGAGAGAGAGACACTATGCAGGAAAGGATCAATAACCTTGAGAGGAGTAGGAGGAGAGAAGAACAAGAAGACCAAGAAAACAATGATGAAGATGAAGAGCATGTGAGGGTAAATCAGGAACAGCAAGCAGATGATACAGAGGACCCTGAGGAAAGGAGGTTAGTGAGGTTGTTGAAAGCAGTACAAGGTCATGGAGGGAAGAGTCACATAGACTTGCCTATCTATCAAGGAAAGATGGATAGTGAAGAGGTGTTAGGATGGCTTGATGCCTTGGAAAACTACTTTGAGTTTGAGGAGATGGATGAAGAGAGGAAGGTTAAGTTTGCTAAAACCAAGTTGAGAGGCATAGCATTGACATGGTGGACTATTTTCCAGAATGATAGGATGGTGAGAGGATTGGCAAAAGTCTCTACATGGGCAAGGATGAAGAGTTTGGTCAAAGAGCAGTTCCTACCATTTGATTTCACAATTCATGTGAAGAGGATGAGGCAGAATTTAAAGCAAAAAGACTTGGATGTGATGTCCTATACTGAGCAATTTCACAAGCTTAGTATCAGAGGAGGTTATGAGGAAGAAGATGAGAAAATAGCTAGGTACATCAATGGCTTGAGGTACAATCTGCAGGATGAGATTGGTTTGCAATTGCCAAGGACATTGGGAGAATGTTTTCAGTTGGCCATTAGAGCAGAAGAAAAGGTGAAAAGGAAGCAAGAAAGATCAAGCAATGGTGGAAGAGGAGGTAGTTCAAACAGGGGCAGAGGTAATAGAGAGCAAGGACAAGGCAGTAATGATAAGAGCAATAATGACAAGGGTAAAGAAGTATTTTCTGATCAAAGAGGTGGATACACTCCAAGAGGAGGAGGCAGATTTGGACAAGGTAGAGGACCATTCATAGGTAGATGTTTCAATTGCAATGAACCAGGGCATCCTTCCTTCAAGTGTCCTAAATGGGAACAAGCTGATAGAGGCAGAGAAAGGAGAGCTAACTTGGTACAAGAAGAAGAAGACAAGAAGGAGGAACCAAAAACATTCATGGCAGACCCTGTGACTGATGGTGAGTTTCTCATGATCAAGCAAGGAGAAAGACTTCATCAAGAACCAAAGGTAACCATTTTCAAAACAAATTGTCTCAGTCATGGTAAGATCTACAGATTGCTCATAGATTCAGGGTCACATAGCAATTTAGTTTCACTTGATATGATAACCAAGCTAGGGATTGAAACTTTTGATCACCCTACTCCATACAAGGCCACTTGGGTAACTCAAGGACAGCATGTAGAGATTGGTAAGAGAGCTTTTGTTGATTTCTCAATTGGTTCATATCATGATAGAGTGCTTTGTGATGTCATTCCAATGACTTGTGGTCATATTATCTTGGGGAGGCCATGGCAGTATGTTAGAAGAACTTTGCATGATGGCTTTCTTAACACATATTTGGTGCACAAAGGAGATGTTAAATATCAGTTGGTTCCTTTACCTTTGGAGTAGTCTAATGATAGTTTTGTAATCTATTTTGAGAAGAGTTTGCAGGTGAATAAGCAGGGTGAAACAGGGGAAGGCATTGGTAAGCTGAAAAGAGATAAGTTGCAACAGGGTTATGAGGTGGACAGTCCATCAAATCAGTCCTTGTGGGATCTGGATAGTATCAGGATTGGAGGCATTGAATTCCCTATAAATGATGGTGTTAATGGTGGATTTATTTCACAAAAGAGGCAGTGGAATGAGGGCAGGAGTAGGGCACAAGAACCCACTGTTATCAAGCAGCAAAGAAGACAATGCAGACCCTATTTTGGTTCTCACATGATGAATGTCAAGAAAGCAGATTGGTAGAAGAGAAAGACAGTAACTTTGGGAGACTACCTGCCTTCTCATTGGAAGATGAAAGCACATGTGAGCAAGAGGTCTTTTGGTGGCAATACATGGGACACTTCTTGGGACAAGAGTTCTTTCTTTCCTAGGGGAGAATGGTGCAGGAGCACCCAAGGCTTTCAAAGAGTTGTTCAAGAACCAGGAGAGTGCAAGGGTCAAGAGGGAATTCCAAACAAATCAAAACATCAATTATGATCTATTGGAGCCTATAATGGCATTTGGGTTGAATAAGTGTAATGAGGATGTTCAAAGTTTCAAGGTTCCTGATAAGGAATCTGGGTTGAAAATGCAATGTAAAGGGAAAACTATGTTCCAGGGGTTAGATTAATGATCTTATGCTTTAAATAGGTCAAATAAACTTGGATAGTGAATATCCAATAGTTTTTAGGTGGTGATTGTTAATAAATCTCTAGTTTGCAAATTCAAATTTTCAAATTTTTGTTTGGGCGGGAAAGTGAGTTTAGGGATTTAATTAATCTTAATGTAATGGGAACTGACTTTAGTTGGTTGGAACTATTTGGTAATTGATCTATAACCCCAGGGAAATCACTTGTACGGAGGTTGATGAAGTTTTGAAGGAATTGTACGGACTGTCCTCAAGGAAAAGCAGTAAAATACAGTTTTTTGGCATTCTTTTGTGTTCTTTTTGATAGTTTATTGAATTCCTATTGAAGTTTCATTCATGGTGATAGATTTAGGATTGGTATTTGCATGTCGTCTAACCCTTGAATGCTCTGAAAGGAAATAAGAATCAATTATTGTGCGTTTTATTGCTGACTGTCTACAGGAAAAGACAGAATTATATAGTTTTGAGGGTTTAAAATGAATAAATGATCCATTTCATAGGGTGTTGTGATTGAAAACTTATGAAATGGATCAAAAATAACATGTACCATGAGAATCTAACAAATAAATGCACAGGAAAGGTGGAAAACTGAGTGTGCACAGTGATTTAGCATAAAAAAGGCTTGAAGGTTGACCCTAGGGTATAGCAGTGGACAATCTGCCTTAACAAGAGGTATACTTTTGAGTTGGAATATTTGAGCCATGATGAATTAATGGTGAAAAGTTAAAATTTGAGTCTTGGAAGTGTTTGGAAACCCTAGAATCAAAAAGCCCTAGTTTTAAGCCAAATTAGGGAGGGTTTTGTAATTGGGTATGTTAAGAGTATCCTAGAAGATTAAAAGTGTGAAAATATTTGGTTTGGGAGTGTTTTGGAAGATTTTTGAGTGTTTCAAGGTTAGGGGACAAATTTGAAGAGGGGTTGCTTTGTAAAATAGGGCTAATTAGGCCTAATTTTGAGGAAACAGCAGGGTTTGATGAAAGTTTGTCTGAAACAAGTGATGCCAATGAGTTGATATGTTGTTAACCATCACAAAACACACCTGATACAATCATTAAGTTTGAGGTTCAATTGAAAAGTTTGAGAGAAAAGACAAGAATCCATCGCCAAAGGCCTAATAGGGCTAGAAGGCTAGTTGAGCAACAAAAGGGAGTTTTATTCAAAATAGTGGGTTAGGGCTTGAAACCCATTTGAGTCAAGTTTGTTTAAGACTTTTGAGATCATTTCAGTGATTTGGAATCCCAAGGGAGGAAAATAAGTCTTAAGTGCAAGGTGGAGGCCTTATCTCTAAGTTGGTGTCTAGTTGAGAGATTAAAAAGCAAATCATTGTTAATCTTAAAACTTGGTGTATCTTTTGAGATCCCTGATCCTCTGCATCAATCATGTACATTCATGAAGAAAGTGATGCATCTAATGCTAGTGATAGTTCAAATGATGATCAAGGTCGTGCTCTTGTAATGAGTGAAGTTGGAAAAGAATTCCTCTTCATGACCAAATACACTAAGGATCATAAGGAGGCATAAGTTAAGGACACACATGAAGAAGAAGAAGAAGAGGAAGTGTTTGTTGATCTTAAGGGAGAATTTATTAGTGCTCTTGAAGATCTTGATGAGTTAAGAGATAAATATGATGATCTTAAGAGGGAAAATAAAAAATTGAAAAAGAATGCTCAAAAGGAGACTGATAAATTAACTCAAGAACTTGAAGAATCAAATCAGTTGATTGTAAATCTAAAACTGCAAGTGGAGGAGGATAAAAGAGGTGAAGAAGTAATGAAATCTAAATTATAATTTTAGATAGATAGATGCATGAAATTGGAAGAAGTAGTGGCCCTACGAAAAGAGTTGGAAAAAGCTAATGAGTAGATCAGTAAAGGTATGAAACTAAAAGGTGGTTCAAACATTCTAGATGAATTGTTAAGTACGCAAAAGCCAGCTAATAAGGAGAAATCAGGCTTAGGACTAGAAAAAGGAAAGAACTCATTTTTTGATGCCTCTACAAGACTCTATGAAAGATTTAGAGCAGAAGAAAAATAAGTTCCTAATGATGAAAAATATGACAAAGGGGAAGCCTCTAAAGATAAAGAGAAATATGATAAAGAGAAGGAACCAATTGAAGACAAGAAAGATAACAAGATAGTCCATGATCAACAAAAGAATAATAGAACACAAGAAGAACAAACAATGATGGGTTCACAAGAGTACACTATTCAAGGAGGCCTAGACAAAGAGGATCACCTCATCCAGTTGAAGGAAACTCCATGACTAGGTACTCATCATACTTCAATAGGTATTGCTATACTTGTAACAATTTTGGTCATAGGGCTAGAGAATGTAGAGTCATTCTAAGGAAGAATACAAATTTTGTAAGCAAAAATCCATCTGTCCCTTTGGTTGACATGAATATAGTCTATTACAATTGCAACAATTTTGTTCATATAGCTAGAAATTGTAGAGAAAAAATTATAAGACCAAATGCTCAGTCTGAGAAGAAGAAGAATACATCTTCCAAAATTGAAAAGGAGGCTGAAGTTTCTAAGAAAAAGGAAGAAAAAGTAGAAAAGAAACCTAAGAAGATGTGGAAGGAGAAAGAGAAAAATTCCACTCAGTCTATGATTGCATAAACAACATTGCATACAAAGGAACAATATTTGTGGGTAATAGATAGTAGTTACTCCAAACATATGACTGGAGATAAAAGTAATCTCATTGAACCCAAAATGAGAAAAGGAGGATCAATAAGTTTAGGTGATAATACTGTTGTCAGGATCGTCGTAAAGGAATTTTGAGCATAGATGGGAAGAATAAGACTAAAGACGTGCTCTATGTTGAGGGTCTGAAACATAATCTTCTTAGTGTCAGCCAAATTTGTGACAATGGGTACAAAGTTGTATTTAATTCTAAAGGCTGCAAGATAAGGAAAAATGGTAAGACAATTGCTCAAGGAGTGAGGACTAATAGTAATCTATACAATCTTAGTGATGTAAAAGGTCAAACATATCTAATTAGCCAAGCAGATGAGAGTTGGTTGTGGCATAGAAGGATGGGACATGTAAAATTTGATAATTTGGTAAAGATAGGCTCAAAAGGATTGGTTAGAAATATGTCTAAGATAGAAAAGCCTAAAAATAAAATCTTCCAAGGATGTCAGCAAGGAAAGCAGACAAAGTTTAAGTTTCCTACAAAGGATTATTCAACTATAAAACCATTGGAGATAATTCATATTGATCTGTGTGGTCCTACAAAGACAAGAGGGCCACTTGGTAAGAGATACTTCATGCTACTAATTGATGATTATACTAGATGGCTTGGGTCACATTTCTAAAGGAGAAGGATAAAGTGTTTGAGAAGTTTAAGGCTTTCAGAAAGCTAGTAGAGAATGAAACTGGGAGAATAATTAAATGTCTAATATCAAAAAGAGGTGGATAATTCACTTCAAGTGAATTCAAAGAATAGTGTGAAGATCATGGAATCAAGCAACAACATTCTGCCCCAAGAACTCCACAACATAATGGAGTGGTGGAACGAAGAAATAGAATTGTGAAAGATATGGCTAGAGAAATGTTAAATGAGGAAAATGTGGCAGATACTTTTTGGAAGGAAGTAGTACATATAGTAGTGTATATTCAAAACAAAGATCTTCTAAGACTGAACAATGGCAAGACTCCATATGAACTATGGTTTGGAAGCCCTACATCCATCAAGCATTTCAAAGTGTTTGGTAGAAAATGCTACATTAATTGTGAAGATGATGACTTGGGAAGATTTGATTCAAGATGTGATGAAGGGATATTCTTATGATATTCCAATCAGAGCAAATCTTACAAGTGTTACAATAAGAGACTGCACAAGATAGTGGAAAGCATAAACATCAAGGTTGATGAAAATGAAAATCAAGTTGTCTAACATAAATAACCTTGAGATTGAATCAGAAGATGATGATGTAGGTGTAGTGGTTGAAGAAGAAGAACAAGAAGAAGAGAATGAAGAAGTGGTTGAATGAGCTCCTACAAAATATGTGCAAAAGGATCATCCTGAAGATCAAATAATCAGTGACAAAGATGAAGGTGTTCAGACCAGAAGAAGACTTACAAAAGACAAGGAACAAGTGAAATTTTCTCTCCTATCTTGAATATTGAACCAAAGAGCTTTACTGAAGCTAGTAAGGATGAGAGTTGGATAAAAGAAATGGAAGAGGAACTCAATTAGATTGAGAAGAAAAAAACTTGGGAATTGGTTCCTAGACCATCAAACAAGAACGTAATTGGCACCAAATGGGTATTCAAAAATAAGTTGAATGAAAATGGAGTTGTGGTTAGGAACAAAGAAAGGTTAGTGTGAAAAGGATATGCACAAGTGGAATGGATTGATTTGAAGAAATATTTTCCCCTATTGCAAGATTAGAAGCAATAAGAATGTTTCTTGCATTCTCAGTTTACAAGGGATTCAAAGTATATCAGATGGATGCTAATTCTGCATTCTTGAATGGAAACCTAGAAGGGGAAGTATATATTGAGAAACCAAAAGGTATTCAACTGTCAGAGGATGATGGTTATGTTTGTAGATTGAGAAAAGCATTGTATGGTCTAAAGCAAGCCCCAAGGGCATGGTATTGAAGGTTGTATTAGTACCTACAACAATAAGGATTCAAGAAGGGTTGTGTTGATAGAAATTTATATCTTAAGTCTAAAGGTGAGCATATGATCATTGTTACAGTATATGTGGATGATATCATATTTGGAGGTAGCAGTGATGCAATGTGTAGAATATTTTCTACACACGCAAGATGAGTTTGAAATTTCCATGCTAGGAGAACTCATATTTTTCCTTGGTTTACAAATAGCACAGTCAGAAAAAGGGATATTCATATCTCAAACCAAGTATGCAAAAGAAATGCTTAAGAGGTTTGGCATGGAAGATTGTAAACCATCCAATACTCCCATGATTACTGGCTACAAGTTGAGAAAATCAGATGAATCACCTGATGTAAATCAGACTTTGTATCAATCAATGATTGGAAGTCTGCTATATTTAACTACATCTAGGCCAGATATAATGCAAGTAGTTTGTATGGTAGCAAGGTTCCAGGCTGCCCCAAAGGAATCTCATGTCAATGCAGTAAAAATAATTCTTAAATACATCAAAAGCACTGTTGACTATGGCTTGTGGTATCCCAAGTGCAAAGATTTCTCATTGACAGCATATGTAGACGCAGATTGGGAAAGGAGTGTGGATGATAGGAAGATTACTAGTGATGGAACATTCTTCTTGGGAAACAAATTGGTTTCCTCGATGAGAAAAAAGTGATATTTTGTCACTCTTTCTACTATAGAAGTTGAATATGTTGCAGCAGTTGCATGTTGTACTCAGGTCTTATGCATGAAGCAAATGTTAAAAGATATCAAGGTGGAATGCAAAGAGCCTATTTCTATTCTTTGTGATAATTCAAGTGCCATAAACATATCAAATAATCTAGTTATGCACTCTAGAACCAAGAATATATCAATCAAGTATCACTTCATCTGAGAGAAGGTTGCAAACAAGGAAGTCAACATGGAGTATATTCCCACAAAGGAACAAGTGGCTAACATTTTCACCAAACCTCTTCCTACCGAGCAGTTTGAATACCTGAGGCAAAAGCTAGGAGTAATTTCTCCCACATCATATCACTAAGCATTAGTGATATGGCATACATCCAAGGGGAGCTTCATTGATTATTTATTTATCCTTGGACAAGGACAATGTGATCAAGTCAGGTAAACTTGTTTTACAAATTTGTAATGACTTGATGGTTGCAGATTTCAAAATCCCCTCTTTCTCTTTGCATTATTTTTCCAAGGGGGAGCATATTCTCAGGGGGAGTATACCCTTTTCCATTGATGCCAAAGGGGAGAAAATAGAGTAAATACTCAAATTTGGAGCATTGGAGAAAGTGTGCAAATGCTCAAGTAGTTGAGCCAAGGGGAGTATAGAATAGATGCTCAGATGTTGATTTGGAAGATGATGTTACAATTGACCAATCATATTTTGGGTTGTATGGATGAGAATTTGTATGGTTGAGCATTAGGATTTTCCATCAATGATAAAGGGGTAGATTGTTGGAAAATGTTGTCATAATGTTTTCATTGATGTAAAAAGTGTTAAAAGAGAAACTTTCATTGATGTGTTTGAGGCTATTGTACAAGTGTTCAGGAGATTACAACATTGAGAAGCTTACCCGCCATCATACAGAAGACAAGACTAGGTGCTTGTGGTATAGTGGCCTCCCCACCAGCCTGCAGAGTCTAAGGAGGGTGCCTTACAATACTACAGTGAACACCACCATCCCGTAGCTACCTGCCAACCCACAACAAGCTAATCACATGCCTTGTGGTACTGCAGTGTGAAGTGTCATAACTTGCAATCCTGTGGCACATTAGTGAAGGGGTTTGTGATATAGTTGTTGTATGTGGTGCTGTGTATCCAGCATAGTGATGGAAGGTAGAAGTAAAAATATATTTTTGGTGAGGGATATTACAAGGTCCCCTCAATATAGTGATGGCAGTGCAATCATTGGTGGGTCTAGTTTTAGTAGAAGACAACAAAGGATGGTGATGTGTTGGTAGAGAAGCAAATAATATGACGACACGTGGAAAATGATTATTAGTTGATTTTGCATCACTATTGCAAATCAATGAAGAATTCTTGGTCAATGGTTGAATGATAAAACACAATGTGAAGACGGTTCATCGAAGTGACAATCCATTTTCTGTAAATTTGATTGACTTCACAATGATTCAATGTATAATCTTAGTTGATTAGCAGATGTAAAATGACACAGCTAGGACATGAACACTCAGCACGGGAAGACACATGTGTTAGCATGAATTCTTATGTAAATAATCATAATGGTGAATTAGTTTGATCCAATGGCAAAGCAATTGGCGCAGATTTGCATGTCAAAAACCAAGGTATGATATCAATCCGAGGAAGAATACAATCAAATAAAATCTCTTGCACAAATTATTAGATAGACATCCAACAAGGATTTTTTTTGGCTATTGGATGAAGATGATGGTTCTAAGGAGAAGAAATTAACTCAATTTTAATTTGAATTCAATGCACAAGAAAATGTTGAAATAGAATAGAAAACCCTAGAAACAGCCTGCCAAAAATGAAATGATTCATTGAATTTCAATTAGGGTTACATTATGATTCGAGTTGCTTCTTGATGAAGATGGAATGTATTATATAATAGTAGTTCAAATATATGAGCTAGTTGGTCTGTGTGAAGAAAGACTACAGTCAGTAAGTGAAGTGTGTTATTGTATTAGTTTGTCAAAATATGGAATGTATATTTGAAGTTGTTTACAATGGTGTGTGAGAGTGAACATCGAGAGAAAAGGTTATGTACCGAATTGATGCATTATAGGTTTTGTAGAACCAGTTTATGCATACTTGAATTTATAAATATGTAGAGGTGGTTGTCTCAATTTGTGTTGAGTTGTAGCTCAGAGCGCAGAGTGTTGTAGCATCCTTGAAGTTGTAGCTTCTAAACAGGGAGTTGGAGCCCTTAAAATTGTAATTGAACTTCATCACTTGTGTGGTTGGATTAAGATAATAGATCCTGGCAACATTTCTCACCTTGTTTTTTCTCATTCAGGGTTTTCCATGTACATTTGGTGTTATGTGTTATTCTTTCATGTGCATGTGATTGTTATATTGATTTATTTTCTAATCTATACATTGAGTATTTTAGAAATTTATCTACATGAGGGTTTAAGGATTAAAAGTTTTAAGATCTATTGATTCACCCCCACCTCTTAGTATATTGTTGTGTTCCAACAACATCCTTCCCTGCTTTATTCTCAAAGAGTTAAAATCTACATTTACCCTTGTGCATGCTATTCAAGGTATCCCTTTCTCCTCTTTATTGACTAGGTTTTTTTCAAATTCTGGTCTTTTAACTTAGTGTGCTTATTCAGTTATCTCTCACCGAACTCTTTATTTTATCACCCATGTTTTCCATAACTATTAAAATAAATAACATCTTTTAGTGAATGAAACAAACATGATAATTTAAGAATAAGACCATATTATTCCTATTTGAGAGAGTCAAAATAACATTGCAAAGAACCTTTAGAACATGTAGACAAATAACATCATCTAATCGCCAATGTATGGAACAAAACCAAGTTTTGATGCAGTTTCTTATAAGGAGCTCAAATTCTTCCAAAAATTTCTAGAGATGAGTGCATCAATATCATCCAACTTCCCACCAAGTCACTCCACCTCAACCTCACAGATTTTAACTTTTAAAACTCCACCAAATCGCTAGCCGAAGTCGTGAAATGGTTAAATCTCCAAAACTATTAATTGTTTGACTTCAAAACTTTCATCACCAAATACAGCATGGAGTCTAAATTCTACATGTAAATTTTTTTTCAATGAAACCTTACCAAACTCTCGAAACAATATTTTTTGGGTTGATGCAGGATAGTGTGTTTTCCCAAATGCTCCTACATCATATTTGGGATCATATGGTAATAATTTTTGGTGCATTTTTTAAGGTGCATATTTTTTATGTTCTCATTGGTGTATATTGATTTATCCCATTCAATATCAAAAATTATAGTTTTAATTTTTTGGGCTATTTTTGGTATTTGTAATACATTGAGATCAAGACCACTTTGCTAATTTAGAAAGTGTTCATTATAATGGCACTAAGTATAAATTTTCATCATCATAATTTACAGGGGTTTCTCATGATTGTGTTAATTTGGAGGGGTAATCCTATGATTTTAAATCTATTTTTATTGGTTTCATGATTGAGTAGCATTTGGGAAATAATCATGTCTCTCTCTCTCTTTCCTTTCCATGTGAGTATTCTTTAAAATCCTACTAAATTATGTAAGTTCAAATGTGGTTATTGTGGGAAGAAAAATAATGATGAAAATGAATATCATCTAAATTAAATTAATGAATTGAACTAACTTCTTCAAGATAATCACAATAGTTTGTCAAAAATTTCTAATCCAATATTAGCATATATATATATAATGTTCATACTCAGTCATCTTATGTAGACATATCACTTATTTCTTCATCTAAATCTATTATTTCTTCATATATGACTTCTAATAATTCTTCACAATAATTTTATATTAGACTTCCAAATATAGCTCAAATTAAATTCAACTAGATGGGAATTGATAGGAAATATGAAAAACATGCTGATTTTTTATATTTCAATCTTCCAAGAGCTTACAACAGCAATTTCATGATTAAACAATGAACAAAACACATCTACATGCAAGCTTTTTTCCTCCAAATTTAGGATTTCTACTACAAGAGGCCTCCTACCAACTCCAATGGCAGAGAAAATCACTCCATATCTCCCTTCTTCTCTTCTGGATGTCCCTCCTTGGCTTCACAGGCAAGTTCTCCCTTCAAAACTTTTGATTTTTTTCTTTCTTTCACCTCTTGAAACTCTCTTCCAAGTTGGTGTAGCTTCTTCCTAGCATCCTAGCTACATTATCACCTCATTTTCCTTCCTAGGCATGGGAAACTTACTCTTATTCAATTTTTCCTAGAAAAATTCAATGCCTTTTCCCAATTTTCCACTCATTGGCTCACTCCACTAACTCCTTCACCAAGCACCCAAATTTCTCCACTACCAATAAAAAATCAATTTTTAAATGCCTAGGGGAGTTACAACATGCCAAGAATGGCCTTACCAAGCATGGGCATGGGATTTCATGTAAGTCCAAAAACTCAAAAAATTGACCATTTCCAGCACACCTTCAAATTCAATTTGAATTAAATTCAAATGCAACTTCATTAACCCTAATTTCGAGGAGTTGTAAAAAATCATTCCTGCAAACACAACCCAATCTGAAAATCAAAAGAAAAAAAAAAATTGGGGGATGCAAGATTACATGGTACCCTTGGATGTTTGTGCATCAAACACCCAAGGTAAGAGAAATGTTCCATGAGTTGGAACTCATGAACATTTGAAGATCCTATGTTCTTCATCCATTTGTCTTCCTTGTCAACTTGATTTTTCTTCGTTTTCACCTTACTCTAAAATCTCCTATCTCTTCCATCCTTCATCCTTCCTCTCTTTCTTCCCCTCATGAAAGTCATTTGGCTACACCATGTTTCATATTTCCATTCCATTTTATCATTCTCAACACCTGCATACAAATCAACATTAACAATTTCATGGAAATCAATGGATTCTACCTACACATATTTCTCACCTATTTCTCCTTCATCCTCTTCTTCTTTTATCTCAACAAAAGTCATCATGCAACGTTGTGTTTCAGCTTGTAATCTTTTATTGCTGCACCTTACCAATTTTCCTACTTCACATTCTTTCACAATTATATTCAAACAAAAATCAACATTATCACCATCTTTGCAAAATGTAGAAAAATACCTTATTACCTCTATTTTCTTCTCCTTATCTATTGCTGCAATATAATTTGTATTTTTCTTATCTTCATCCATTTCAACTACATAGATTACACATAAATCATCTTCATCAAAAAAATTGCAAAATTTACATTTTACCTCATCATCCACTACTACAAGTTTTGCTCCAACATATCATTGTGAACCACTCCTTAACTATTGTAACCTGGATTAGTAAGTTATCTTCTTCTTTATTTTCCATTGCTCTTTCAATTTTCTCATTTTCTTCCTTTCTATGTTTCCTTCTTCAAACTGTTTCCCCAAACTTTTTAGTGTTTCCATGTCCTTCAATGGACCAAGATTTGCTGTAAATTCACTTCTTTTTACCTTTATAACTTCATTTTTACTCACTACAACAATACTATCTTTTTCATTTATTTTCACATGCACAAATTTATATCTCTTTAACATCAAATTTTCTTTCACAAATATCATAAAAAGGACTATCTACTTGTGTGTTTTCTTGCTTCTCTACTGCTGCCCCAACTTTTTCTTCTTGAATTTCTATTGCAATCTTGTTGTTTTCTTCTTCTACCTCCTCCCTTGCAATCAAACATGTCATTTTATGCATTATATCTATATCCTTTCAAGGACCAATCACTGCCCCAACTTCATAATCACCTTCTTCAACATATTCCTTTATCTTTTCTAGTATACAAATCAATATTATCTTTACAAAACTCATAAGAATGAGATAATACCTATGTTTTTGCTGTTGTAACTTCCTTTCCCGTGCATGAAATTTCATTTTTCTCCACCTTTATGCCTTTATCAAGACATATATGAGCTGCTACTTCTTTCTTTTCCTCACCATTTTCTTTGTCTTTTCCAAATCCTACGAACAAAACATCTTCATAAAAAATAATATTAATTTTATGGCCATAGAGACCATTTTATCCTCTTTCTTCCTCCATTATTTCTTTATGCCTTTCTTCTTTTCTTTCCTTTTTTCAATTGTAATTGTGTGGGTTGCTCCCACATGTTCTTTCTTCCACAATCTTCCCATCAAAATTGTTGCAAGTATGAAGGTGTTGTCATTGATTTCAACTAGTTAACTGGTTTTCAACTAGTTGTTGTTGTCATTGATATCATGGATTATGGTTATTGGTTGTATATGTCGAGGATATTGAGAAAATTTTAATGAAGAAAGGTTGCAATTATTTAGTGGATACTCCAGGTTTTGCTCTAAGATTTGCTCCTATGTCTATGTGGTTTAGATATGTTGATCATGGTTGTTGGAAGTTGCTATATCTAGTTTTTGGTGTTCTAGATTGTTGTACAGTGCGAGTTATGTTCACCAGCTGTGAACTGTGTTTTTTAGTGTATCTGGCTAAGGTTTGAGAGAAATGTAGTTTCTTTGGATTTATTCTTGTTCAAGTCTTATGACTTGCGGTTTTCAGGATAAGCTATTGGGAATGTTTTCAAGTTAATTTTGTTATCTGGAAAGATTGGATCGTGGTAATTTTGTGTGTGCTTAATTGATTTATGTATTGTACACTGGTTTGGAAAATATTATGTTTAACACTACTTTTGAAGCTTTTGGAAGTGTGTTGAAGCATGTGTTTGGGTCACTGGTGTAGGAGCACCCAAGCTCTTCAAGGAACACTTCAAGAGACATGAGGATGCAGGGGTCATGAAGACCTATCAAGGAACTCAGATCATCAATTATAACATCCTAAAGCCTATAATGGCTTTTGAAATGGTTAAAAATATTAAAGGAGTCAAATGTCCTAAGGGTCTTGATAAGGACCATAGGACCAAAATGCATTGTAATTGGACAAATAATGTCCTAAGAGTCTAGATAGGTTTTCAGTGTTTTAATTAGGTTCATTAAGGTTGAATAGTGAAATGAAATAAGTTTTATAAGGTTTTAGTCATAGGAGTTAATAAATTTCAAGTTGGAGTATTCAGATTTTTGAAATCCAACTTTGGCACGAAAGTGTGTTTTTGATGTTTTAGCAACTTTAATGTAATAAAACCAATGCAAAACAGTTTGGGAAGTTGGGGAATGGGTTTATAACCCAAAAATAATCATTTGTATGAAGGTTGGGCGTTTGGAGAAGTGACTGTACGGAATGCTACAGGAAATAGTGAAAAAAAATAGTTTTCTTGCATTTTCTTGAGTCTTTTTGATGATCTATTGATTCCTTTTGAATTTCTAATCAATTGGATAGTTTAAGAACCTGTATTCACTTTCAATTAACCTCTTGAATGATCTGATAGACGTTAGGAATCAGTTTTTTTAACATATTGCTGACTGTCCTCAAGAATAACATAGAATTTTCACTAGTTTTGGTGGTTTTCATGGATGATTGATCCATTTCAAGGTAGAATTCTGCTGTGACCTGTGAAATGGATCATTCCTAACATGTAACATACATATTTAACAAACTAATGTGCAGGGAAGAAGAGTATTGAGGTGTACACCAAGATTTCACAATGCAAAGTGCTTGAAGTTAGAGGCTAGGGTATAGCAGCAAAAGATATGCCTTAATGAGGGGCATGTTTTTGAGTTGGGATAGACTAAATATGCTGTCCTAATGGTGTAGAGTCAATGAGAAAGTTCTGGAAGTGATGGAACGTTAATTTTCAAGAAGCCCTAGTTTTTGAGGCAAGTTAAGGAGGGGTTTGTGTTTGAGCATGTTAGATGTGTCATAGAGGTCTAAAAACTTGTATTCCTTGGTTTTGAGTCATTTTAAGGGAATGTTGAAAGTTTCATGGTCAGGGGTTGAGTTTAAAGAGAGGTTTCTTTGAAAAAGAGGGCTAATTAGGCCTAAATTTGAGGAAACAGTAGATTTTTGATTGGTGTGCTCCAAAACAAGTGCCATCAAGAATCTAGTATGTTATGTATCATCACAAATCACATCTTGTTCAATAATTATTTTGGAGGTTCCTTTGGAAATTTTGAGTGCAAAGTCAAAAATCCTTCGCTAGAGGCCTAGTTGGGCTAGTAGCCTAGTTAAGGTGAAAAATTGGTTTTGTGTCTAAGTCAAAGGGTTGGGCTTTGAAATCATTTAAAACAAGTTTTTTTGGGTCTCTTAAGATTTTTCCTAGGGTTTGGGTCCATAAGGAAGGCAAATAAGTCATTTGGTGCATTATTGAGGTTTGTCTCCATTAGAGTGCCTGGAAGAGTGGTTGAGATTGTGTCTTGCAAACCTTGAGAACTTTGTGTTTCTTTCAAAGTCCCTAACCCTCTGCATCAGTCATCCTCATTCTAATTCCACTATAGAATGTTTTGGCACCGACCTAATTTGAATTTTTAAATACAAATGGTGTGTGGTCGACTTTGGATATGTTTCAAAATTGAAGATGGTATAAATACAAGTCAACTTATTTTTGAAAGATATTAATGCAAGAAAGATAGATGTGAGATAGATGCAAATCATTTTGTATTTGATGCGAGTTTGGGCAAATTAGTGTGAAATCTAATTGTTGAGTTTCTGGAAGTAGTGAGTTGAGGGTGTACTCTATCATTCATGCATGTCTGCAAGTGTGTGAGTGAATTGTGGTGGAAATCTTTGTTGCATTGAGATTAATTTTCTCTTTGTAACAAATTTCTTCTATCTTCTTTGTAATTTTGTGGCAGTGAGCCCTCTGGGTGGTTAACCCTTGTTGTACAGTGAGTCATATTTGGGTAATGAGCCTTCTTTGTCAGTGAGCCTTTGTAATCGGTTTTGATATTCTCTATATTGTGAGCTAATCCTCACCATGGTTTTTCCCTTACTAGGTTTTCCATGTAAATTTGGTGTTATTTTGTTTCTGTGATTTTTTTCAGTATCTTCTTTTGCACTTAGTGATTAATCATATTAGCAGAGTAAAGGATTAATGATTGATCTAATTTTTAGTGGAAGTTTTAAAGGTTAAAATTTCTCACAATTGATTCACCCCCCCTCTCAGTTGTCTTGTTCAACAATTGGTATCAAAGCTTGGTTCCTTGGAGAGGAGTTTAACCACTTAAGGAAGGTCTAGGATGGTAGGAAAGATCACTTTTGAGTTTCCTAGGTTCGATGGAACTAATTATGCTATCTGGAAAATACAAATGGGATATTTGGTGTATTGTGGATTTAATGTTGAGAAAGCTTATAAGACTTCTTACACTCCTCCTACTAATGGTCTGAGTACAATTGATGAAATCAAAGTGCATAAAGCAAACAATAAGGAGAAGTTCATTCTAAAGAATAGTCTTTTAAACTTTGAGCTGATTAAAGTTCAAAATCTAAAGATTGCTAAAGAAGTCTAGGATGCTTTAGAAAAGATGCACGAAGGATATGAAAAGATCAAAGAAGCAAAGTTGCAGAATTTGGAGGCACAATTTGAGGTCCTACATATGTTTGAAGATGAAGATGAAGAAAACCTTGATGAAGTAGAAGCTAACTTTATGAGAAGGATGAGGAAAGGCTTCGGTAAATATGAAGTTAAGTTACCCTTTAAATGCTTTTACTTGTGGAGGAATAGGTCATTATGCATCAAGATGTCTAGAAAGAGCTAAGAAGAACAAACAAAGATTTAGCAAATAAAACAAAGGTAATAAGATCAATAGAGCATATTATGTGAATGAGGATGCTAGTATTTCTGATGAAGAATATGATTATGGAGATTTTGATGACAATGAATGCTTGTTCTTGGCTATAAAAGATGAACCTGTTTCTGTTAAATCTGAAAGATAAGTGAAGGAATGTCCTCTAAAGAAAATTGAAGATATTGTAACCTCTGCCCTACATGCTAAACAAGAAAATCACTATTAGGTTGTTGACACTGGTTGTTTACATCACATAACTGGTGATAAGAGTAAGTTTGTTAAAATTGAAAAATAAGATGGAGGCTTAGTTATATTTGGAGATGATATTGGTGCTAAGATTTTTGGGATAGATTCAGTAAGTTTTGATGGCAAGCATAATACTGATGATGTCTACTATGTTAAGGATTTAAGGCACAATCTCTTGAGTGTTGGCTAGATGTTTAGTAAAGGATATAATCTTTTTTTTGAGGATGAGAGATGTGAAATCAGGAAAGGATCTGGAATAGTGTTTGTTGCAAGAAAGAAGTCAAAAGGAAATATATATCAACTTAAGGGTGTTGATGGATGTTGCTTTATGACTCAGATTAATGATAGTTGGTTATGGCATCAAAGAATGCTTCATATGAATTTTGATGACTTGGCAAGGATCAATGCAGTGCAAGTCATGAGATATTTACCAAGGATTACAAAGCCTGTTAATGCTATGTGTAGGAATTGTAAATTTGGAAAGCAAGGAAGAAACAACTTCAGTCAAAGGAACAATCTACTATCAGACTACTAGATTTGATCCATAAATATTTTTGTGGTCCTATAAGAGTGAGAAGTCTAGAAGGTGAAAGGTACTTTATGCTTTTTATTGATGATTACTCTAGGTATACATGGGTTACTTTTCTTAGAGATAAATTTTATGCATTAGATAGATTCAAGATATTCAAAGCTATGGTTGAGAATGAAGTAAATTTGAGAATAAAATGTTTGAGGTTTGACAAAGGTGGTGAATTCACCTTCCATGAGTTTAATATGTTTTATGAAGTTCATGGAATAAAAAGACAGTTATCTGATCTGAGAACTCCTCAACAGAATGGAGTTGTTGAAAGAAAGAACAAAACAATTCAAGAAGCTACTAGATCAATGATTATTGAAGTTGGTCTACTAGAATTTTATTGGAGAGAAGCCATTCACACTGTTGTTTATGTGTTCGATCGAGTTCAAGAAAGAGATAATACTACTAAGACTCCCTATGAGCTATGGTGTGGAAGAATTCCTATTGTTAAGTACTTCAAAGTATTTGGAAGAAAATGTTATATCAAACGGGATCAAGAAAATTTAGGGAAGTTTGATGCTAGAAGTGATGAAGGTATTTTCCTTGGATATTCTACTAAGAGAAAAGTTTATAGATGTTTCAATAAAATATTGAGGAAGATTGTAGAAAGAACAAATTTCAAGGTTGATGAAGCAATGAAGAATTCAATTGAAGTTGATGGATATGTATCTAATGAACCTGATTGTGTAAGAGTTGAAGAAGTTGTGGAAGAACTAGAGAAGCAAAATGAAGAGAAGAAGCTCTAGTGGTATCTCCTAAGATACCTAAATATGTGCAGAGAAATTATTTAGAAGATCAAATCATTGGAGACAGGAGGAAAGGAGTATTGACAAGAAGTAGATATATTGCTTCTAGTGAGATAAATCTATGTTTACTTTCTGAGATTGAACTAAATATTGCAAGTGAAGCATGTAAATATGAGCATTGGATGGAAGATATGAAAGAAGAACTAATGAAAATTGAGAAGAATCAAACTTGGGAATTGGTCCCTAGACTAGTAAATAAAAACATAATTGGATCAAAATGGGTATTCATAAACAAATTGAATGAGAATGGAGAAGTAGTTAGAAATAAAGCAATGCTTGTGTGTAAGGGTTACTCACAAGTAGAAGGTATATATTTTTAGGAGACTTTTTCTCTAGTGGCAAGAATGGAAGCTATCAAAAAAAAATTAGCATTTTTTTCTCATAAATATTTCAAGGTCTATCAGATGGATGTTAAGTCTACATTCTTGAATGGTAAATTAGAGAAAGAGGTCTACATGGAACAACCGAAAAGATTTTAGTTTTCAGATCAATTGGATATGGTTTGCAGATTGAAGAAGGCTTTATATGGATTGAATCAAGCTCCTAGTGCTTGTAACGAAAGGTTAGATAGATATTTGATTCAACAAGGTTTCAACAAAGGTATGACAGATAGTAATCTATATTTTAAAATTGAAAATGACAATATCTTGATAGTGGTTGTATATGTTTTTGATTGATTAAGTAGGGAAAGGGCCCTAACCCTTATAGATTAGTACAACAGACTATAGAACAATAACTAGTCCAAAAATTACAAAGAGGAAGCAAAAGAGAGAAACACTTCCCCAACCAATCAACCAAAAAACTTAACCTATGCCCTCTGCATCAAACATTTTAGCCCTATTAGTCATAACAAAAAAGTATATCCAGTCCATCTTAAAATCCCACCACAAAAGAAAGTTATAACCACATAACCTTAAAATAGTGTCCAATCTAAAACCAAAATTCCTAATAAAGATAGAACTAGAAATATTAAAGTCTAGGCACCAACAGCCAATATCAACATTAAAACAACCCAGATTAACAAAAAAGACCATAGTAGAAAGTGACAAAAAGTAAGAGGAACAAAAGCTAAGGATTAAGCATCCTCGATCAAACTCCAATCCTTCGGCAGATCTTCAATAGAGTCTTCAAACTTCACTTTGGGCTCCATCTTTCCAAACAAGTTTGCTTCATTATTTGTCACCTTTTTCCTTTGTTGCTTCTTAATTTTACCTTGACCCGAAACTGTGGCCATCATAAAAAAAATTTCATTACTACATCCACCACCCTGCATAAGCTCTTAACAATATTTTTAAGAGCCCAGAATTTGTTGTCCTTACCTTCTTCTTGCATCAATTTTTCCAACATCTCCATCCTTTCCTCCACCCTTTGAATTCTAGCAGTGTTAGAAACTGACATGTTCTCTTCACCAGGGTTATTGATCTCAATAACGTTTGTGTCATTGGTAGCATCTTCTTTTTCCTCAGCTCTATCATTGTCTTCTTCAACCTCCTACACCTCCTCTTGCTATGATTCTCCTTCCTCTTCCTCATTGCTAGAGTCTTCCTCATCCTTCAACTCTAACTCCTCCTCAATAGATTCACCCCCAAGGTTGTCTGAGATTTCCTCAGATGATGAAACTTTATCTTGCCTTACCACCTTCTTACCCTTACTATCCTGGGACTAGTAGCACACTTTTCTTCTGATCTTTTAGAATTTTGCTACTATCAGACCCTTTTGATTCCACCAAAGCAAGCCTGGTTGACCTTTGACCCACCGATGTAGAACATTCAGGGTTGTTTTCCTTGTCATCTAGAATCGTGATAGTGTTGGCATCAGCCCCCATCTCACAGATCAGCATTTTTATTTTTTTGTTCACAGTAGGGACAATAGGAGCAGCACTCTATTTTTTAGGAGTGATTTAAAGTAGGTCCGGCCATGAAGGGTCCACAGGGTTGGGAGAAGCCTTAGCATATTTTTTGGTCGGGGTGTGGGGACGGCTTTCTATAAGCTCAATTTTCATAGAGCTCTTGGGGATAGGATTTTCAATCAAATTAAGGAAAATATTTCTTTGTGGGGAAGTAGCTAAAGAATATTTGTAGAGAGTGAAAATTAGGCCTTGGTGTAACAGTAGGTTTGCGTCATTGGTTAAACTCTGGCTCAGGGATGAAAAGAGGAAGAAAGGAAGGTTTATCTTCTCAAGGTGTCGGATATGGTTTAGGATTGGGAAGTGGTAGCCATGAACTGACTGAAACTGACCTTCAAGTGTAAAGTATTTCATAACAAAAAAGCACACATTGTGGTACGGGGGAGGAAGCAAAACCCTAGAATAACCATTCTAGAATCTCTCAGCTTTTTCTTTATCCTCAAAAAAATTCTCAATATAAGCTTGGTACTTGCCATTACTTACCTTTGCCACCTTCTTCCCTTCATATGCCAGTCCTATCGCCTTAGCTATGAGCTTAGCATCCATAGTGAAATGGAGACCACCCAGCTCCACTTCACCATCCTTCCAAGTGTTCGCAAACTTGTAGCTCAACTGCTCATTATATCCTTCCATGGCTGCAAAGTATGAGGTAAAACCAACCCTCTCAAATAGACCCCACAGCTCTGAATTCTTACGCATTGAATCATAATAATGCGGCTTCATCCTCTTTTTGGGGCCTCCCATGGTGTTATACTTGCTAGATTAATTATGTGGAAGGAGAAGAAACTTGTCTTTTTGTCCCTCTTTATTCACGACTGCGGAAACCGGCAATTCAAAAATATCAGTTTTAAGGGATACCTTGTGGTTTTTGATTTCAAAAGATAATGGCTCAAATCTTGTAGTAGGTTATTTAAAATAATCACTCTTGAATAAAGTTGATTTTCACCTTATTGAGCCCCATCATTATGAAATATGACAACTCTGCCACCTTTATTAGTCATGATTATTCCTATTTTATTACTCCCCTTCCCATCAGCACTAACACATGTCAATGTGTCTTTTCCAAAATAAAACTCAATATTTTTAGCAGTGCGAATGGTGCTCTCTATATCCTCATTAAAAACTTTCTTTTTGAAGCACGATGTTACCCAAATAATCTGTCATTTCCATCTCATTCTTTTAATATCTTTGGGATTTGGTGTAGCTATGTGCATGTACCACCCAATCCATCTTGTCAACTCACCCAGTTGCCACCAAGGATAAACCCACTCGACGGTTGGACGAAAAATCAAGCCTCTTCTTTTAATCATTGCTATTTTTTCCATGATTAATCCAATCTCCCAATCTATCCTTCGCTCCCAATCTATCCTTAGCAATTATTTCTTTTATTTGGTTAGATAGATTGGAGAAATCCCAATATTTTAACACCCCTATCTAAGGTCAAAGTTCACCATAGCATCGACGGCCCTATTTCCCTCCCTAAATGTATGGTAAATCTTATAATTTTGGAAAGACTGTAGCATATTTTTACAATCATCCAAAAGGTATTTTATTTCCCAAGGTGCCTCAGCTATATTTTTTAAGTAATCAATAATAAGCTTGGAATCACCTTCCACAATAACCTTCATGTACCCATTATCTTTGAGATAGCCTATTCCTGCCCAAACAGCAAAAGCTTCAACAAAATTATTAGTTGTTGTTGCTAGGCCCTTTTTGTATCTAGCCACATAGATGCCACAATCATCTCTTACCACTCCACCTGCTCCTGCCAGTCCAGGATTTCCTTTTGAACATCCATCAAAATTGCATTTAACCTATCCTAGATCTACGGGGAATCCAAACAATATTGTTTCTGATAATTTGTTTAGCCCAATTAACATTATTAAGGTTATGGGAAATCCCCCATTGTTGCTTAATTCTCAACTCCTGATAGGAAGGCCCTTTCCTTGACTAGGTGTACTTGTAGCTTTCAATGTTTTCTTGAATATGTTTCCTTATAACCATACATAGCTCCTTACTAATTTTAGAAACATCCCTAAAGATCATATTATTTCTCTCTTTCCACAATCCCCAAGTGAGGAATGGGGGGACTTGTCTCCAAAGGTCAAGAATTATTTTGTGAGAGTAAGGACATAAGATCCACCCTTCAGCAAACATTATAATCGAAGTAGCGAAAACCCATTCCACCCTAAGATGTTTTAGGAAAAAGGCCCAAACTTCTTGAGCATAGTGGCATTGGAA
Source organism: Sequoia sempervirens (assembly GCA_007258455.2). Taxonomy (NCBI): domain Eukaryota; kingdom Viridiplantae; phylum Streptophyta; class Pinopsida; order Cupressales; family Cupressaceae; genus Sequoia; species Sequoia sempervirens. The sequence goes on from VDFB02000002.1 coordinate 184,054,583, forward strand.
GAAAAAATGCATAATAGTTTCTTCTTCTTTGTTGCAAAGATAACATTTATTGAATAAATACCAGCCTCTTTTCTTGAGATTTTCAATTGTGAGGATCTTACCATGTATCACTACCCACCAGAAGCAATTAATCTTGGGGATTAAGTTCTTACTCCACACCATGTTCCAGTTAAAGACTCCAAGGTTAAGAGGTTGCAATTCCATAGTCTCATAGGCTGACTTAACAGAGAACCTCCCTAAAGCATTTTTTTTCTAGACCCATTCATCCTTTCTATTTCTTGAAAAAAGGTCAGGGTTCCCAATTAGTCTCAACAGAGAGTCCAAAGTAGCATCCCAATTCGGCTATCTACCACCCCTTAGAACAACATTATTCAAATAGTTCTTGAAGTCAATCCATTTTGGTCTCAATCCTTCCCAATTTAAATAATTAGAGACCTTCTTTCCAGTGCTTCTTTTTAATCTGATTCTAATTTGTTGAAGGTTGTAACTAGAAAACAAAGGAGCACACGTGGACCAAACATCCTCCCAAAAATTAGTTCTAAGCCCATTTCCAATTCTCAATTTCGCTCCTTTAGTTATGGTTCCTCTAACTTTTAGTAGGTTATTCCAAAAGACAAAGTCATAAGGTAGCTCCTTTTTCTTGAGAAAACAGCAAGCATCCTTATTATTTAGGTATTTAGCTTGTAGGATCTATACCCAATCCTTTTCACCTTCCAAAAGATGCCAACGCATTTTTCCCACAAGATCTTTGTTAAACATTTTTATTCTTCTAATTCCCAGACTGCCTTCCCTCTTCGGTGTGCAAATGTTCTTCCATTTAATGAGTTTGATTCATTTCCTTTCTTCCACACCTGACCATAAGAATCTCCTTTGAATCATTTCAATTTTCTTAGCAATATAAGCAAGGATGTTGAATAGAGATAGGTAATAGAGAAGTATATTTTGTAAGGAATCTTTTAAAAGTTGAACCTTCCCAGCAAAGCTCAGCAATTTTCCCTTCCACCTAGCCAGCTTCTTCTGGATCTTTTCCACAATGTAATTCTAGTAGTTACTGTTGGGCTTATAACTTTATACTTAACAATCTAGCTAGTATTGAAATAAAAGATTTTACTTTTCTGATAATTGATGAATTGGCTAGATATTTTAGCATATTGGTCAAGGATAACTTTCCATTATTTTTCTTCTAAAATAGATGCCTCCCCCATGAGGATAGTGTCATCAATGAAATGTTGGTGTGAAGTAGGGGGTTGGGAGGAAGCAGCACATAAACCTTTTAATTTTTTGTTTGCAAGTTGTTTCTGGATATTACAGCTCAAATCTTCAACGACAATGACAAACAAGTAAGGTGACAATGGGTCCCCTTGTCTCAGGTTGCAGCCTAAAGAGAAGAAGCCCTTAGGAACCCCATTAACCAAACAAAATACTTTGGAGTAGTGAGACAAGATCTAATAAGATTGAGAAATTTACCATTGAAGCCAAATTTTTCAAGAACAGCAAATAGAAAATTCCAAGAGACCTGATCATATGCTTTAGAGATATCCATTTTCAAATCCATACCCTATTTTTTGTTGTGATCCATATAATGTAACACCTCATGGGTATAAATAGTTGTGTCCAGTATTTGTCTTCCTTGGAAAAATCCCTTCTAATTGACAGCAATCATTTTACTCGAGACTAATTTCAACCTATTAACCATAATTTTAGAACAAATATTATAGGTGGTGTTGCACAAACTGATAGGTCTATAATCATTCATAGAAACATCATTAGTCTTGGGGATTAGAGTTATAAAAGTGGTATTTATCTAATTTAAAAGCCTTCCCAATCTAAGGAATTCCCTGACCGCATTGAACAAGTCAAGAGAGACTATATCCCAATAGACTTGAAAAAAACTTGGGGGAAATCCATCTAGTCCTAGTGCTTTAAAAGCACCAAAGGAGAAAACATCCTCCTTTACCTCATTCATAGAAACAGCTTTGGACAATTCTTTTAAATCCTACTACATGATAACATGGGGAATGACTTGCAGAAAATCATCCAATTCAAAATTATCAACCCTTGGCATTTCAAGAAAGTTTGAAGAAAAGGAGACAGCCTCCCTAGCAATATCCTCTTCATTATCAATTCTTGTCCCATTAGAAGTAATTAAAAATCTGATCATGTTTCTTCCTCTATGATTCAATGTGGATTGGTGGAAAAACTTTGTATTTCTAGCCCCTTCCCTTAACCATTGAATTCTTGATTTTTGTTTCCAAAAATTTTCTTCATTTTTGTTTATTTTATACCATTGAGATCTCAGAGCCCTTTCTTAATTACAGGTGTCATAATCCATAATTCCCAACTCCATTAGATCTTGAATCTCCTTAATTTTCATGTTTAAATCTTTCTTAGTGGAAAAAATGTTCCCAAACGAATACTTGTTCTACCCCTTGACCTTTTCTTTGACTCTTTTCAACTTTTGAGCTAATCTATACATGGGAGTGCCATCACAAGGTAAATTCCACCACTCCTCGAGCAAAGATTTTAAATTCAAATGAATCAACCACATTATTTCATATCTAAAAGGGTAAGGCCTTTTAGTCATTTTATCATCCCATTCCAGGAGGAGGGCACTATGGTCTGACCTGTTCTTGGGAAAGCGGTAAGAGAGAGATTCTACAGTATGTTCCAATTAGAGGAAACAAAAAATATGTCCAATTTAACCCGGATTAGATGACTTCCTTGTCTCCTATCAGACCAGGTAAAGAGAGATCCATTCAGAGGAATGTCCATTAACCCCACTAAGTTAAGGAAACCTGATAGGTCCATCATACTATCAAAAAAATCAGTAAGACCTCCACTTTTTTCTGAGGGGTATAATGGGGAGTTAAAGTCCCCCCAAGCATCCAAAACTCATCTCTTTTATTGGAAATGATTCCTTCCGACATGTTCCATAAGTCAAGCCTGTCCAGTCTTGAGTTGGGACCATAAATGTTGACCATATTCCATTTTACCGAAGTAACACTATCTTCCATACTGACTAAGAGACTATTTTTATTAATTAAATTCAATCTTCCAGCAAGCCTAGAAGAGTTCCAACAAGTTGCAATCCCTCCTGAGGCTCCCTCAGCATCACTGACTTCAAAACCAACACTGGGCCAAAGCCATTTTTAGCACTTTCTCAAAGCTTTTTTTTTCATTTTAGTTTCTTGAATCAGTAAAACATCCAATTTCACATCAGCCAAACAAGCTTTTAAAAAATGTTGTTTATAGGGGCCATTAAGTCCCCTAACATTCCAAGACAGCATACGCATTAGAAAAAAATAGGAAAAGTAGTATCACTTGATACAACTCAAGGTGGGAGAAGAACTCCCCTTCTTTCTGGATTTGCTCCCTGGTAGGGAGTCAAGAGTTCTCTACTTACCCGCAGCCACATCTCTTGTTGTTTCCCTAATCCTTCACTCTTTTAATTGAGGTCTACCCTGATAGAGCCCCAAAAATTCTTGACATTTTGAGGCCCTTATGTGCTTGATAGTAGCATGTCACATGTCTTCCTTTGATAGGGTTTAGGGTTTTACTAAAGTAACATTGTTTCCATGTAATCCATGTATAACCCTTGGGAATTTTAATTTTGTGTTGACTTGTTTTCCTAGTTTCCGGTGATATAAGTTGTCTTTTGAGCCATCGTTATTTATTTCTTACCATCCCTCATTGCTTAGGCTATTCGGTCATTACTAGCTGCAAAGTGTTTTAAATTCCTCCAAGGTCGGGTTCTGATATTTTGCTCATAAGTGACTTAGGCTTAAGTCATTGATCACCAAGGGTAAATCTTCGTCGGCCTAGTCAAGGCCCTCTTTTATGAATAACTTTGTCACATGTGCAGGTTTGAAGATCACATGATCATGGGAATTAATCTGGGTCGTTCCCCACTAGCTTGCACATCCCAAGTGACGGTAGTTTAATTGTTGCGAGGTCAGCAAAATGTTGACACGTGTTTGATCGGGTACGTGGGCCCAGCCATTGTGTTCCATTCCAACGCTTGAGGTTTTAAGATTGACGGTGATGGTTGAAAGATGAAAGATGATCACCACCATTCCTCGCTATCCTGCGAAGGTAATATGCAGGCTCATTAAAAGCAACGAGACCCGTGAGAAGTTTCCACGTACACTCTACGACTACTGGCAGGTGGAGCCCACATGTATGTGAAGAGGGTCCAGTCAGCATGTTTCTATTGGCCATTTGTCCAAACTAGAGCAGCAATGTAAATTCAAAAGTCATTGACTCAATCTGAGTCATTCGAGAAGGCCATCTCAGCTAAAGATTGATGATGCACATTTAAAGTTGTGAAGTACGCCTATTGCAATTGTTTCACTTCACGCAAGTGGGAAGTAATGACAGAAGTGACCTATAAAGTTATTGAACTTCCTTCAAAATTCGTGTATACGGTCAGTTCTTGCTAATTTGGGATTCAAAGGCATGTTTGGAGTGATACGAAGAATTGAAAGAAATAATTTGTAGAAGTCATCCTAATTGGCATTAGGGTTTATTGCAATTGAAAGTTGTAAGTACTACAAATGCATTTTTATGGTTTTTTTAGTTTCTTGAATTAGGGCTTGCTTTCAATTTGCTTTCAGCTGAGTGCATTTTATTTATTTTCTTGTATTGCTTTGAATTAGGGTTAATTCTATCTTTAAAGGGTTGTAACCCTGTAAAATCATTTGGAATTAGCATTCATTTTGAGTTATAGGTTGCAATTAGGAGGTTGATAGTTGAAATTATTCCCGTTAGAACCCTGGAATACATAAAACCCATAGCTCCCAAAGTACAAATTGCCACCTCTTCAACCCAATCTAGACCATTCTCCCAACATGTAATTGACTTGTTACCCCCATCCATGAATAAGAAACCGGAAGGAAAGGTCTTGTTTCATGGCCCTATTGTGAAAGATGGAGTGATGGATAAAGCTTGCTTCATAAAGGATGTCAAAGTACCCTACACTGGATGGCAATTGTTTCAACATTGGTTTGAGAATAGGAACCTTAGAGCTCCTCTCAGTAATCCTTGGAGGTTGGATATGGAAAATTTGATTGTTCCCAATGTATACATGGACATTAACGTTTTGAAGGATATCGCCTCGAGGTATGACCCAGTTTCAAAGTGGTTAGGACAATTGATGGGGTAGATATGGTAAGAATAACTAGGATGGAAATTGAAGAAATATTTTACTTGCATGAGTGGAGTCTGGATATGGTCCCTTTGGATATGGAGGATATTAGAAAAGAACACAACAATACCAAGGTGTTCATTAGAACAAAGATGTTACCTCTGCATACGGTTGTCACTAGTACTGGGAAACATCAAAGGTAGATCAAGATTGGTGAGAAGGAGCTCGAACCATTTCCAATGAGCTATTTTGCTAGTTATTTCAAAAAGACTATGTATTCTTTGTGCCAAATCATTGGTTATACCCCACCTGACACTTTGCAGAAAGAATACAGTTACTTGGCCACACACTTGCAACACCCACCGTATAGCATTGTCTATGATTATGGTACTTATCTAGCAGGAACGCATCCACAAAGGCTTGGTGGAGTTGAAGGAAGGAAAAAAATGGGTAAAGTTTTGGTGGTATTCACTGTTAATGCATATGTTTTTGCATAGAGGACAAAAGGTTTTTGAGAAGGATATCACTTTGAAAATGAAAGAGGAAGGTGTTGATTTTGCTATTCAATGTTGGACCCGAATCCTGGACAAAGATGACAAGAAATAAAATTTTGTAATGTTTCAAAATGCTTTTACATCTAGAATAAGGATGTCCCTAATATATTAACCACCAAGAATTCCCAGAGAAATTCATGAGTTCTTGAGACCCATGGAGATGAGGCCAGACTTGAACTTGATTCATAATTGGGGAGACTTGATTTTATATCCTAACAAGACAATTTTCAAAGTGTATGGTAATGGTTTGGACCCATATGTCTTGCCAAGAGATGTGCCTTTGAGGATAGGATTCCTTGAAATCATGAGGCAACTAGGAGCTTCACAGATGGTGCATTTACCTGAATCAACAAGGAAAGGGTCTTTCTTTCTAGAATGGACAACATTTGCATATTATGTTCTAGTGAAAGGGGCATGGAAACACATAGTACATCTGTTGGCACCTTATAAGTTGATGACTATGCGCCTAAGGAATCATGATCCTGAGGGCTTCATCACTAAATTGAAAGCAAATAAGAAAATGGGTAATTTTGTGCATGTTTTTTATTATCCTGAGGATGTCATAAGGAATGTTTTTAGCTTTGAAGAACAAGATGAAAGGAAAGCTAAATACCTTGCTTATAGGAAGATGGTAGAAGCAAAATGGAAGAAAAATACCCAATATGATCCTTTGTCAAACATACCTAATGAATTTTGCAAAGCCATGCATGTTATGGACAATTTTCAAAGTGTAGTTGGTATGTTAAGGGAATAATGGGAAGTCATAGATAAAGGAAAGGCAAGGGTGGTTGAAGAAGATGTTGAAGTAACATTGGAAGAAATGCCCACATATCAGCCACCCAAGCAATTGAGAATTTACTCTAGGAGGAAGAAAACAACAAATGAAGAATGGAGCTTGCCAGCCCCTGTCACTTTTGAAGGGCTAAAGGAAAATTCTCCTGAGAGGGCATCGTCACCACGTCCTACACAAGCTCCTTTCCCTGTAATTGATCTTGAATTGCCCCCCTGAAATTCTTGTTCCTCCTAAGCAGGCACCTCTCAAGAAGCAAAGAACTGAGGTAAGACGAGTGGTTGATAATCTAATACAGATGAGGATGACATCTATATCACTCTTGAAGATATGCACCTAGGAATGCCTCCTCCTAAAGGGGAAATTTCCTTAAGTTAAGGACAAAGCAATCTCAAATTGGGAAAGCTTGACATCAGTGGTTTGAATACTACAGACGACTTGAGAGTAGAAGCTTGTAAGGAGTTTATGGAAGATGACTCCATTGAAACATTTGCATTTAAAGATTTTTGGTGGAGATCTAAAGTTGCAGAATATACAGAGAAAGTGGCCACTGAAAGGAGTTTGCATCTAGAATTGCCTAAAATTGTCATTCAGGCAAATGTGAGAAGTATTATGAAGAATGAATTTCAAAAGATTAATGCCCAGGAGGGCAGAGAGCTTGTAAACAAGTGTGGTGTGCTACTACTACCAAAATGGAACATTTATGATGCTATTGTCCTAGATGCCATAAGGAGGGATGAAAGGCCTCTGGTGCAAATAGAAGAAGAACTAGAAATGGCACTTCAGGGTTCAGCATTTAGTAAGGATTGGGATGCATTGGCAATATAGTAACTATCTATGGGGTCCAAGAAATTAGTCCCTATAGAACCATCAGATTTCAGTGGACAATTGCTTGTGAAGAGAGTTGTTGATACCCTAGCTTTGGAGGCAACAGACATGGTCATCACTATTTCTAGGTTCACTAAAGCAACCATGGAAAGTCTCACCCTAGAGAGGGATGACCTCAGAAATAAATACCGAGACCTTCTTGGTGAGTATGATAATAGTCAACAAAAGGTGGTTGTGTTAGAAACTGAATTAGCATTTTATAAACAAAGAGTAGAAATGCAAAGAGAACAGGGTCATCCATCTCAAGCCACCCACCTCCAGTGTCTCCAATTGTATCTTCCCAACATTCACCTCATGGCCAGGTCTTAGCAATGGTGCCATATATTTTGGGACAAGGATCACTCTCAATAGAGGAATCCAGTAAATCAGGTCCTAGCTCATCTGATGAACAAACAAGGGAGCAACTTCTTTTGCAAGTTGAGACATATAAGAAGTTGCTAGAAAAGGCCTAGGACACAATGTATGAAAATGTATCAAAAAATTTTCATATTGTTTTGAAGCCTCTGAATGAGAAGATCTAGGCTAGACTGAATAGTGTACACGACAATTATGCCCTTATGATAAAAGCAATAGGATTGTCCCAAAGGGATAAAGAATTGGCCATGCCCATCTTAAATAAGTGGATCCCAAGGGTTGAGAGATTAAAGTTAATATTAGTTGGAGTTGGCAAGCATGAAGATAAGTACCCTCATGTGCTTCCAACTTATACATTTGTGTGTGAGTTAAGTGAGCAAAATTTTCAAGGATATATAGCCCCACTGGAGCAAAAGATAAGAGAATTAATAGCTCACTATGATCTGGCAGATTTGTCACCATTTCTAGATATTCTGATCACTAAATATGAAATGAAACCATTCCAAGTATGGAAGAGAGAGATTGATGAGGTTATTGATTCCCAGGTGAATGAAATCTATAAAGAAGTTGATATTGATGTCTTTAATGAGACTTTGGGAAAGTTGACGTTTATTGTCAACTTTCTGGAGGACTTTGACAAGGAATCCAACTCTGTAATAACCAAGTACTCCCCATACAAAAAGACATTAAATAAAGTTATCGATTTCAATTGGCCATCTGATGAGGAATATGAAGAATGGGGAAGACTATTTGTTGGAAGATTTGGGTTGTAAGCATGGATGTGAAACATATAATTGGTCAAGTATTGTACAAGTTTGGCCTTAGAAGTTACAGTGTATAAAATATATGTTTCACAAGAAAGTATTAGCTATTGATGATGTGGAATGCTGACCAAGATGCAAATTCACTTTTGTTCTACATCATTTTTTCACCTTGCTTGATGAAGTGGACGTGCCATAATGAAGAATATTATTCTTTTTGACATGTGCTTTTTGGAAGGAAAAGTTGCTCCTTACAACGAATGTAAATAATCTTTGTCTTATGTATATTCCCTCCATTTTGAAGAATGCAAATATAACTGAATTAGGGAATAATTCTTATAGCGGTCCAATTAGAATGTGACATGTGTACATATGGCTTGAAGCTTTTTTTTGGTCCCTTGTTCTATAAAAGGGAATTCAGGGCCATATGTGGGGATCTTTTGTTGAATTCTAGAACTGAATTGTGAAAGTTAAGAACACAAAGTGAATATGCTAAGCTTTTTTCTAATGTTTTGAGTCTAGATAGAATTTTTTGTCAAATGTATGGTTGTTGAGCACATCTGAATGATAATGGAGATTTTCCAAGTCTATAGTCTCTCCATTTTGGTTTTGTATTCGAATTATTAATGAAAATATTGATCAAAGATCATTTCATTAATTGTCATCATTTCATACTTTGATATATGTTTTAGTTTTAGCTCTGGTTCATAGAATGAGTTAAAATGCTTAAATCAAACCATGAATTCATGTGTAGGGTCATTGGATCCGATAAGTAGTCTTTAGAATTTGGTTATGGATTTGTGAATTACAAAGTAAAATCACTTAGATCATGGGTGTTCAGTATTAAATATACCTTACATTTTAATTTTCTCAGACTCCTAGCCTATAGATAATGGCACTAATCATAACCACGTTAAGTCTTTCTCATGGTCCCAGTTACTCGACTTGAGAACAATCTTTTAAATAGTCATTGATCTATCTTGAAGTTGTTGTATTTTGTGTTATTTTGTACTCTCGGCTTAAGGTGCATAGTTCATTCAAGGAATTTCCAACTTCTTGGAGAATTTAATCTTGTCAGTCATGGATGAGAATATATTTTCTCAAATATGCAATGTACGTGTGAATTGTCTGAAATAGTGGTGTAATATACATTGTGGGAATACCCTCTTGGGTTTTCCAGAGCCCAAAGTGTGGGAGATAGAGCAATTAAGTTCTATATCTCGTTCATTGGCCACTTGTCTTGTAGGTATTCGATAATTGAGTTTGGCGAACTCAAAGGTACTTGGTGAGACTTGATTGGTTCATTGTAAACAACCAATAGAATGGTGACTCTACTAGGGACGTAAGCTTTATAATTATCATTCTCCAGAATGCCTTATCATAGATCACTATGTTGTATGGTGATATTTACTTATAGAGTCGGTCTAGTAAAAGCATCAGCTAAATTTAGCTCAAATATTTGTCAATTACTTCACTTACATGCTTGATAAGTTTCCCACCTACTTGTCTTTAAAGTTTGCATTCAAAATTCATGTGAAAGGCACCTCGTGTGTATCAAAGCTTGTCTCAATTTCTAGAGATCTGTTGAAACTTGCAAAAGGAATAACAAAATTGCTACTAATTTGTCCCAAGGAATTTGGGTGGTGACTCTGACATGTATGCACCATTGTGAGCCGATGTTTAAGGATATTGAAGAAGTAAAGAAGAAAATTATCAAGAAATCAAAGAAGGTGACGAATGTGAAGAAGACTCAAGTTCAAATGAGAGGAACTCGAGGATAAATGAAGAAGCATCTAGAACAAAAGCTAGAAGGTGAATTATCTAAGAACATGAGCTTACGTGGGAAATGGATAAAAGAAAAAGATGCAGGAAAAGGAAAGTCTACCCCTCATCCCACCCTTGAACATGAAATGTGTTCTAATTCTAGTTCAGAATGTGAAATAAATCTACTAGAATTCAGTGATAATAATTCTAATGAGAGGGAGGAAGTTTTTATGAAGACTATTGTAAATGAGTACTCCTCAGATCTTGGCATGCAAGCTATGAAGAGGAGAGAAAAGGATAGAATACAAAACGATAATATCAGTGCTAGGTGTGCTAGAGCTAAAGGATATATCACCCCAAATTCCCATACATATACCCCTATCCCTCCTAATTTTTTAACCAAAGAAGAATATGCTCATGATGTTGCTCCCCACCCAGCTGAAACTATAGTAGTGTCTGATAGAGATTCTACCTTACCAGATGAAGAAGAAGTGTTGAATGATATATATTTGCTCAATCAGAGAGCTTCTAAGTGCAATGAAAATAAAAAGAAGAGGGATGCAGAAAAGGAGAAGAGAATTAGGGATGTTATGATGCAAAGGGATATGTTGAGAAGGACGGTTGAGGAGATGGAGGCCTTGGACAAATTAGCAGCCCAAGTTGATCAAGAGAATGACCCAGTTGTGAGGGAAATTGTAGGAAAGATCCCTATTAACTCCATAGCTGACAATATTGTTGTAGATCCAAAAAATAATACTGCTAAAAAGACATCTGCTCCCCCTCCCAAAAACACAAAGTGTGAATCCTATGATGTTGATAAAGGGAAACGACCTATGGGAGAGAAAAATGGAAATGAAGGGCTAAAAATTAATGAGGGGGGTGCTTCCAAGAAAGATACATCACAAGATGCTTATGTCCCATTTTTGGAAAAATTGATGAAAGAAAATGAGGAATTGGACAAGAAGATGAAGGAGATGGAATTGCTTGATGTAAGCAAAGAGATGAAGAAGAAGCTCAACTTCTTAGAATCTACATTGAAGGATCTTGTCCTTGAAGCCCAGAGCCGTCAAGACCACAAATCCTCCTCAATCCCTCATGATAGTGACAAAAATTCACCTACTAGTAACCCCTCTAGTTCTTCTTCACAACATGAAGATAAAGTTAGAACCATTCACTTTAATGATCAGCATGATTCTCAACACAAAAGGTCTGGACATAATAGTGAATGGAGGAGAGGCAATGATAACCAAGATGAAGAAGGACCTGCTGGGAGAAGATTATTGCATACTGATAGGTATAGGAAACTATGTTTTGAAAATATCCCAGGATACCCAAATCCATTGCCAGACAATGCCAAGAAACATGTGCCCAAGTTTACTAGCAATAATGCTCTTAGTGGTGAAGACCATTTAAAGAATTTTTAGATTTTGTAGAAGACTTTAAATTGTGGGATGAGGATGTGGCTATGAAATACTTTATGCAATCCCTAACTAAAGATGCAAGAGATTGGTATAGAAGCTTTCCAGATGCAAGCACTGATTATAAGGATTCATTCTTTTGAATCTTTAGAGAGCAATATGGAGACCAAACCAATCCACGGTTTAGGTTGAATGTCTTTAATAACATCACAAAAGGGAACAATGAGATGGCTACTGAGTTCAATGTGAGGTTCCAGAAAAAAAAATTATAAAGTTCCCGGATGCCTGAGGCCCAATGAAAGAGCATTTTTGGTTGTATATTGTAATGCATATCACTCTAAGATGTGTTATTTCCTTACCTACAAGAATCCACAGTCTCTAATGGAGGCTTACAAGATGGCAATAAACATTGAAAATAATAGAAGGGCATCTGGTAAAGTTGGTAGAAGAGATGACCCTAGGCCTTCTAAGAACTCAAAAGCTCAAACTGAGAAAGCAGTTAAAGCTACAGCTTCAGACGAGAAGCCAGATCAAGTCCTAAATTTGTTGCAAAAACAGGAAAGAAATGAAAAACCTCAATTCCAGAGGAACGAGACACCCCCAAGACTTCAGTATTATCCTTACCATACAAGTTGGCATAATGGAAAGCCAATTCAGAATAATCAGAAAAAAAAAAAGAAAAAAAAAAGTAGGCTACACCTGACCCATTACATAAGAATACAACAAATGTTTTTGAAGAGTTACCATGGTGTGGAGTGTGTGAGATGCCTCACTCATCACAACAATGTGCAGTGGCGAGATCTTTGGAGGAAACTCAAGACAATTAGAAGGAACCTAATTCTCCACATAATCTAGATGACACTGCAAATGTATTTATGACTAGGTCAGACCTAGAATATAGTGACTATTCTTCTAGTGATGATGTTGATACAAATGATGTGAATGTGCAAATACATGAAGCAAATCTGTACCATCAACAAGAGTTCTCAGATGAGGAAAGGGATGATGAATACACTACTTATAATCTTGAGGCATGCAGTGTTTCCTTGAGAAGACCTTTGAATGATGAAATAGAGAAATATACAATTGCACTGGCTACGAGAGCTCAAGCAAGAAGTGATCTCCACTTGAGGAATAGGGTGGTGAGTGGCAATCGGGTCCATCCTAGAGGTTTATTCATTAAAGAGAACAATATTGATAGTGAAGGAGCCAAGACAGAGGGAAAGAAGGAAGAGACCAAGCCCAAAGAAGTTAAAGAAATGGGGATCTAGGCTAACAAAGGTAGAAAAGCAAAGGTTTCTGCTGGAGTTACAAATCAGGATCCGAAGGTCAAAGAGTTCAAGCCTGTCATTGAAAAAATTGATAAGCAAGTACTTCCAGAATTACCAAGTTACTCTCCCATTGATATGTTTCAAGTCTTGTCTCAAGTCTGAGTTAGAGTCCCATTTCTTGAAATGATGAGGATTGATGATCATAAAAACAAAATAGTAGCTCTCATTAATAGCATTATTGGGGGCAGCAAACACAAAGTAGAGGTTGATGCACCTAAAACAAGTAAGATTCAAGAAAAGAACACTGAGGTAGGAGTAGTAATTAATCAAAAACCTGAGATCTATTTAGGAACTACTATTACTGCAAATCCCAGTCTGGTCAATCCTTTCTTTCTAAGTCTAATCATTGATGGGAAATTACTTAGAAATTGTATGATAGACTCCAGTGCTTCAAATAATGTTATGTCAGTTAGGATAACGGAGGAGATGGGCCTGAAGGTGGACAGCACTTATGGAAAGTGCTATGCCATGGATTCTAGAGAGGTCCTTGTTATAGGGGTAATTCATAACGTCCCATATAAACTAGTTTCCTTTCCTAAAAAGGAGCTAGTCATGAGTGTCACAGTAGTAGACTTTCCACCAACCTATGGAATGTTATTGTTGAGACAATGGTGTGCTTCTATGGGAGGCAGTATGCAGTGTGACCTGTCCTTTGCTACTTTCTCAATTGATCACAAAGATGTAAAAATTTCCAAGGAGTCAATATTTTTGCACTTGATTGAAAATATTGGTGAACCAGAGGAGCTCCCAATAATTAATTTTGTTGACACTGGTATAGACACTTTTCATGTAGAAGAAGTGAAACAAGAAGAGGAAGAAGCTAAACCTGCACCAATTGTTAAAGAAGTCTTGCACGCACCACATGAAGATGCTTTATGGACATTGTATTTTGATGGAGCTTGTTCCAAAGAAGGCTCGGGTTTTGGGTCATTCTAATTTCTCCCCAAGGTAAGACTTTCAAGTATTCCTTTTTGCTACAGTTTGCATGTACCAATAATGTTACTGAATATGAAGCCTTATTACTTGTCTTAAAGCTAGCCTCTCAACATGGGATAAAATTGTTAAAGGTATTTGGGGATTCTGAATTAGTAGTTTCCCAAGTCAGGTCTAGATTTGTCACTAAGGACAAAAGATTGAGACAATATAGAAATGAGATCTTGGATACTATTGGGGCATTTGATGCTTTTGGAATAGATTGGATAGAGAGGACAGAATGTTAGAGAAGATTTACTGGCTAATATTGCAGTCAAGTTAGATGATGTGACCTTTGATGGTATCTCAAGGATTGAGGTGCAAACAAGGCCCGCCGTGCCTAACAACATTTGCAATTGGAAAGTGTTTGAGGATGATGATGACATTCTGAAGTTTCTACATTGTATTGACCAATATGAAAGTCAGGAAATTGACTTTATTTCATATGTGGTGGAAGTTGACAGAAAGGAGATAGTGTTTGGTAACGAGGTAATTCAGTTGAAAACCAATAAAATTCCTAAAGAGCTAGTTGCACTTGAAAGGGTCTTTGACAACCCAGATATGTCAAGTGCTAAGAAAACAACTACACATAAAGAAGACCTTGAAGAGATAAATTTAGGAACAGACAATGCTCCTAAGAAGATGTATATTGGTAAAAGAATGAAGCCACATGTGAGAACTATGTTGATTGCTCTACTAAGGAAATACAGACATGTATTTGCATGTCCTATGATGATCTAAAGGCATATAGGGAAGACTTATTTCAGCAAGAGATCCCATTGAAAGATAGTAAGCCCTTTAGGAAAAAATAGAGACCAATTAATCCTACTTTGAGACCTAAAATGCAAGAGGAGCTTGCAAAGTTGAGTGATGCAGGGATTGTTAAACCTATAAGGCATTCCTCATGGGTGTCCAATCTAGTTCCTATTAGAAAAAAGAATGGTGATTTAAGGTTGTGTGTGGACTTTAGGAACCTCAATGTTGCATCCTTGAAGGATAATTATCCCTTACCTAATATGGAAGCAATGTTGCAAAAGGTAACAGGCTGTGAACTGCTTTCCATGATGGATGAATTTTTGGGATATAACTAGGTTATGGTGAGGGAATTAGAACAATACAAGACAGCATTTACCACACCATGGAGAACCTATGTTTATGTCAGAATTCCTTTCGGCCTGATAAATGTTGGTGCTACTTTTCAAAGAGCCATGGATGTGGCTTTTGCTGATTTCCTAGATTTGTTTCTTGCTATTTACCAAGATGATCTCACTGTTCACAACAAGAAGGAGGAAGATCATTTCTCACATCTTGAGAAGATTTTCATCAGAGCTCTAGAATATGGTATTTCCTTTAACCCTAAGAAGTGTGCCTTTGGACTTAAAGAAGGTAAGTTGTTGGGGTATATTGTTTTGAAAGATGGTATCAGGATTGATCCTGAAAGAGTAGCAACTATAGATAAGATTACACCACCAAGGAATGTTAAAGGGATTCAATCTTTCTTTGGGAAGATAATTTTTTTAAGGAGGTTTGTGACTAATTTTGTAGAGATAGTTAGGCCTATCTCAAAAATTCTCAAGAAAGGGGAAAAGGTGGTATGGTCAAAAGATCCTCTCAAGGATTTTCAAGCTATTAAAGATGTTATTAAAGCTTCACCTATCTTAAAGACTCTAGACTACTCCAAACCATTCCAATTTTTTATGTTTTCCTCTTTTCATACTGTAGTAGGTGTGTTGTTGTAGAAAAATGATGAACGTTTTGAGCAACCAATTTCTTTTTTTAGCAAGTCCTTGCAAGCAGCCGAACTCAAGTATAACACTACTAAAAATCAAGCTTATGCTTTAGTTAAGGCTGTTAAAATTTCAAAACTTATTTTACGGGTGCAACGGTAGTTGCTTATGTCCTAAGTGCAGTAGTCAAGGACATTTTTACTCAGCAAGAAACTATAGGTTGAAGATGCAAGTGGATTAATAGAATCCAAGAGTTCAACATAGATATTCAGATCACTAAGTTGGTAAGAGGCCAAGGTTTGGCCAAACTCATGGCTGAAACTAATTTGGAGGCCAGTCAGATTAATGAGGTTGAACAAGAAAACATTGCTCCCATCTATGATATGCAAACATGTGGCCGATATCGAAGGATAGTTGAATATTTGTAGACTATGAAATGTCCTGATGGTATGCCAAACAATGAAAGGAGAACTTTAAAATTACAGGCAATCAGGTATGTTCTCATTGATGGAAAACTCTGGTGGAGGAGCCCGAAGGTATACTTCTCAGGTGTGTGGATGGTGACCAGGCATAAGATTTGTTGATTGAAATGCACAAGGGAGTGTGTGGAGGTCACTGTATGGCTAAGACTACCGTGAACAAGATATTAAGAGTTGGTTTCTAGTGGCCCACAGTGTTCAAAGATGCACATAGATATGTAAATAAATGTGATGCATGTCAGAGATTTACTGGTAAGCTAAAAAAAATTAGGTAATGTACCACTAAAACCAGTCTCAGCACCAGCCCCCTTTCAACAGTGGGGTATTGACTTTATTGGAGAAATGGTGGTGAAGTCTAGTGGAGGACATGCTTGGATTTTGGTTGATACCAACTATTTCATGAAGTGGGTTGAAGCCATTCCCACTAGGAAGGAAACTAGAAAAATTGTCATTGATTTCTTGATGAATAACATTTTGAGTAGGTTTGGTGTTCATGAGAGAATTTTCTCTGATAATGCTATGTGCTTTAGGTCTGAGGAATTTATGGATTTTTGCAACCAGCATGGCATGAATGTATCTTACTCTTCCCCATACCATCCACAAGGGAATGGACAAGCTGAGTCCAATAATAAAAGTCTTATGGAGATCATTAAAAGGGTCCTCAAGAAAAATAAGAAATCCTGGGATTAAAAACTACAATTGGCATTGTGGGTGGATAGAACCATAGTCAATAAAGCTATTGGATAGTCTCCTTTTAACTTGGAATATGGGGTAGAAGCCAAAATACCACACAATAACTTGATGAAAATGTATAAAAATTTTCAAGAGTATGATACTGACATTTGTGATGAGATGCAGACTCGAATGAATGAACTGACTGAGCTTGATGAGATGAGGAGAGAAGCTCACAAGAGAAACGAAAGTTTGCAGCTCTAGGTCAAATATTTGTATGACAAAAGGGCTATCCAATGGAAGTTTGAAGTAGACTGTGTGGTTTTGATGTGGAATGCAAGATTGGAAGACAAAGGAAAGCATGGGAAGTTTGACCCATTATGGCTCAGGGCTTATTTTATTGCAAACACTCATGGGGAAGATTCCTACTTCCTACAAACACTAACAAGTGAATTTCTAGAACTGCCAGTACATGGAAAGTTCCTAAAACCCTATTTCTCCTAAAATAGGTTGTATTTCCATGTATAGTGTATAGTCCTATGAATTTTGTACATAGGTTTTGGTGTGTTTTATTTATGTTGTGTCTGCTTGCCTTGTCTGGGTAAGCTCCTAGTTTTCTTTTTGAGCTCCTATGTGTTTAGTCTGCTTCACCTAGAGATTTGTTTCTTGCCATACCCATCAAGGGTATGCATCCCAAAGCATGAGCCACTGATAGAGCCCCCAAAATTCTTGACATTTTGAGGCCCTTCTGTGCTTGGTAGTAACATGTCACATGTCTTCCTTTGATAGGGTTTTACTAAAGTAACCTTATTTCCAAGTAATCCATGTATAACCGTTGGGAATTTTAAATTTTTTTTGACTTGTTCTCCTGGTTGCCGGTGATATAAATTATTTTTTGAGCCATCGTTATGCATTTCTTACCAGCCCCCATTGCTTAGTTTATTCGGTCATTACTAGCTGCAAAGCGTTTTAAATTCCTCCAAGGTCAGGTTCTGATATTTTTCTCATAAGTGACTTAGGCTTAAGTCATCGATCACCAAGGGTAAATCTTTTTCAACCTATTCAAGGCCCTCTTTTATGAATAGCTTTGTTGCATGTGCAGGTTTGAAGATCACATGATCATGGGAATTAATTTGGGCCATTCTCCGCTAGTTCGCACATCCCATGTGATGGCAGTTTAATTGCTACGAGGTCAGCGAAATGTTGATATGTGTTTGATGGGGTACATGGGCCCAACCTTTGTGTTCCATTCCAATGCTCGAGGTTTTAAGATTGACAGTGATGGTTCAAAAATGAAAGATGATCACCACCATTTCCTACTATCCCACAAAGGTAAGATGAAGGCTCATTAAAAGCAGCGAGAACCGTGAGAAGCTTCCACATACACTCTACAACAACTGGCAGGTGGAGCCCACAATTACGTGAAGAGGGTCCAGTTCGCATGTTTCTATTCGCCATCTATCCAAGCTGGAGCAGCGATGTAAATTCAAAAGTCATTGACTCAATCTGAGTCATTCGAGAAGGCCATCTCAGCTAAAGATCGACGATGCACATTTAGAGCTATGAAGTATGCCCATTGGAATTGTTTCACTTTGCGCGAGTGGGAAGTAATGACAGAGGTGACTGTAAACTTATTTAATTGCCTTCAAAATTCATGTATACGGTCAGTTCTTTGCTAATTTGGGATTCAAAGGCATGTTTGGAGCGATATAAAGAATTGAAAGAATTAATTTGCAGAAGTCATCCTAATTGGCATTAGGGTTTATCACAATTGAAATTTGTAAGTACTACAAATGCAGTTTTATGATTTTTTTAGTTTCTTGAATTAGGGCTCGCTTTCAATTTGCTTTCAGACGAGTGTGTTTTATTGCTTTTCTTTTATTACATTGAATTAGGGTTAGTTCTATCTTTAAAGGGTTGTAACCCTGTAAAATCATCTGGAATTAGCATTCGTTTTGAGTCATAGGTTGCAATTAGGAGGTTGATAGTTGAAATTATTCCCGTTAGAACCCTGGTATACATAAAACCCATGGATCCAAAAGTACAGATTGGCACCTCTTTGACCGAATCCAAACCATTCTCCTAGGATGTAATTGACTTGTTACCCCCATCCACGAATAAGAAACTGGAAGGAAATGTATTGTTTCATTTCCCTATTGTGCAAGATGGAGTGATGGATAAAGCTTGCTTCATAAAGGATGTTGAAGTACCCTACACTGGATGGTAATTGTTTCGACATTGGTTTGGGAATAGGAACCTTGGAGCTCCTCTCAGTAATCCTTGGAGGTTGGATATGGGAAATTTGATTGTTCCCAATGTATAAATGGGTGTTGACATTTTGAAGGATATCACCTCGAGGTATGACCCAGTTTCCAAAGTGGTCAGGACATTTGATGGGGTAGATATGGTAAGAATAACCAGGAAGGAAATTCAAAAAATATTTGACTTGCATGAGTGAAGTGTGGATATGGTCCCTTTGGATATGGAGGATATTAGAAAAGAACACAGCAATACCAAGGTGTTGATTAGAACAAAGATGTTACCTCTACATACTACTGTCACTGGTACAGGAAAACATAAGAGGCAGCTCAAGATTGGTCAGAAGGAGCTCGAACCTTTTCCAATGAGCTATTTTTCTAGTTATTTCAGAAAGACTGTGTATTCTCTGTGCTAGATCATTGGTTATACCCCACCTGACACTTTGCAGAAAGAATACAGTTACTTGGCCACACACTTGCAACACCCACCATATAACATTGTTTATGATTATGGTACTTATCTAGCAGAACACATCCACAAAGGCTTGGTGGAGTTGAAGGAAGGAAAAAAATGGGTAAAGTTCTGGTGGTATTCACTGTTAATGCATATGTTGTTTTATAGAGGACAAAAGGTTTTTGAGAAGAATATCACTTTGAAAAGGAAAGAGGAAGGTGTTGATCTACCTGTTCAATGTTGGACCCAAATCCTAGACAAAGATGACAAGAAATACAATTTTGTAATGTTTCAAAATGATTTTGCATCCAGAATAAGGAGGTCCCTAATAAATGAACCACCAAGAATTCCCAAAGAAATTCATGAGTTCTTGAGATCCATGGAGATGAGGCCAGACTTGAACTTGAGTCACAATTGGGGAGACTTGATTTTATATCCTAACAAGACAATTTTTAGAGAGTATGGTAATGGTCGTGAACCATATGTCTTGCCAAGAGATGTGCCTTTGAGGATAAGATTCCTTGAAATCATGAGGCAACTAGGAGATTCACATATGGTGCATTTACCTGAATCAGTAAGGAAAGGGTCTTTCTTTCTAGAATGGACAGCACTTGTAGATTATGTTCTGGTGAAAGGGGCATGGAAACACATAGTACATCTATTGGCACCTTATAGTTTGATCACTATGTGCCAGAGGAATCATGATCCTAAGGGCTTCATCACTAAATTGAAAGCGGATAAGAAAATGGGTAATTTTGCGCATGTTTTTTATTATCCTAAGGATGTCATAAGGAATGTTTTTAGCTTTGAAGAAAAAGATGAAAGGAAAGCTAAAATACCTTGCTTATAGGAAGATGGTAGAAGAAAAATGGAAGACAAATCCCCAATATGATCCTTTGTCAAAAATACCTGATGAATTTGGAAAATCCATGCATGTTATGGAAAATTTTGAAAGTGTAGTTGGTATGTTAAGAACAACGGGAAGTCACAGATAAAGGAAAGGAAAGGGTGGTTGAAGAAGATGCTGAAGTAACATTGGAAGAAACGCCTACATATCAGCCACCCAAGCAATTGAGAATTTACTCTAGGAGGAAGAAAACAACAAATGAAGAATGGAGCTTTCCAGCCCCTGTCACTTCTGAAGGGCTAAAGGCAGAATCTCCTAAGAGCACATTGCCACCACCTCCTACATAGGCTCCTTTGCTTGTAATTGATCTTGACTCACCCCTTGAAAGTCTTGTTCCTCCTTAGCAGCCACCTCTCAAAAAGAAAAGAACTAAGGTAAGAGGAGTGTTCGAATACTCTGATACAAATGAGGATGACATATATATCACTGCTAGAGATATGCACCTAGGAATTCCTCCTCTTGAAGGGGCAATTGCCTCAAGTTCAATAAAAATAAGTCTCAGATTGGGAAAGCTCAACATCAATGGTTTGAATATTGTAGATGACTTGAGATTAGAACTTCTAAGGAGTTTATGGAAGATGACTCCTTCATTGAAACATCTGCATTTAAGATTTTTGGTGATCTAAAGCTATAGAATATACAGAGAAAGTGGGCACTGAAAGGAGTTTGCATCCATAATTTCTTGAAAGTCTCATTAAGGAAAATATGAGAAGTATTATGAAGAATGAATTTCAAAATATTGACGCCCAGGAGGGTAGAGAGCTTGTAAAGAAGTGTAGTGTGCTACTACTACCAGAATAGAACATTATTGATGCTATTGTCCTAGATTCTATAAGGAGGGCTGAAAGGCCTCTGGTGTAAACAGAAGAAGAACTGGAAATGGCACGTCAGGGTTCAGCATTTAGTGAGGATTGGGATGCATTGGAAATATGGTCACTATCTATGGGGTCAAGGAAACCAATCCTTGCAGAGCCATCAGATTTCAGTGGACAATTGCTTGTGAAGAGAGTTGTTAATACCCCAGCTTTGGAGGCAGTAGACATGGTCGTCAATGTTGCTAGGTTCACTAAAGCAACCGTGGAAAGTCTCACCCTAGAGAGGGATGACCTCAGAAATAAATACCGAGAGCTTCTTAGTGAGTATGATAATAGTCAATAGAAGGTGGTTGTGTTAGAAACTGAATTAGCATTTTATAAACAAAGAGGAGAAATGCAAAGAGAATAGGGTAAGCCCAGCTCAAGCCACCCACCTCCAGCATCTCCAATTGTATCTTCCCAATATTCACCTCATGGTCAGGTCTTAGCAATGGTGCCATATAGTTTGGGACAGGGATCACTCTTAATAGAGGAATCCAGTAAATCAGGTCCTAGCTCATCTGATGAACAAACAAGGGAGTAGCTTCTTTTGCAAGTTGAGACATATAAGAAGTTGTTGGAAAAGGCCCAGGACACAATGTATGAAAAAGTATCAAAAATTGTTCATATTGTTTTGAAGCATCTGAATGAGAAGATCCAAGCTAGATTGAATAGTTTACATGACAATTATGCCCATGATGATGCAAGCAATAGGATTGTTCCAAAGGGATAAAGAATTGGCCATGCCCATCTTAAATAAGTGGATCCCAAGGGCTAAGAGATTAAATTTAATATTAGTTGGAGTCGGCCAACATGAAGATAAGTACCCTCATGTGCTTCCAACTTATACATTTGTGTGTGAGTTAAGTGAGCAAAATTTTCAAGGATATATAGCCCAACTGGAGCAAAAGATAAGATAATTATTAGCTCACTATGATCTAGCAGATTCGTCACCATTGCCAGATATTCTGATCACTAATTATGAAATGAAACCATTGCAAGTATGGAAGAGAGAGATGGATGATGTTATTGATTCCCAGGTGAATGAAATCAGTAAAGAAGTTGATATTGATGTCTTTAATGACACTTTGGGAAAGTTGACGTTTATTGTTAGCTTTCTGGAGGACTTTGACAAGGAATCCAACTCTATAATGACCAAGTACTCCCCATTAAAAAATACATTAGATAAAGTTATTGATTTCAATTGGTCATCTGATGAGGAATATGAAGAATGGGGAACACTATTTGTTGGCAGATTTGGGTTGTAAGCATTGATGTGAAACATATAATTGGTCAAGTATTGTACAGGTTTGGGCTTAGAAGTTACAGTGTGTAAAATATATGTTTCACAAGAAAGTATTAGCTATTGATGATGTGGAATGCTGACCAAGATGCAAATTCACTTTTGGTCTACATCATTTTGTCATCTTGCTTGATGAAGTGGATGTGCTATAACAAAGAAGATTATTCTTTTTGACATGTGATTTTTGGAAGGCAAAGTTTCTCCTTACAACGAATGTAAATAATCTTTGTCTTATGTATATTCCCTCCATTTTGAAGAATGCAAATATAACTGAATTAGGGAATAAGTCTTATAGCAATCCAATTAGAATGTGACATGTGTACATCTCACCTAAAGCTTGTTTTTTCTCCCTTTTTCTATAAAATGGAATTCAAGGCCATTTGTGTGGGTCTTTTGTTGAATTTTGGAACTAAATTATGAAAGTTAAGAACACAGAGTGAATATGCTAATCTTTTATCTAAATTTTTGAGTCTAGATGGAAAATTTTATCAAATCTATGGTTCCTGAGCACATCTGAATGATAATGGAGATTTTCCAAGTCTATAGTCTCTCCATTTTATTTTTGTATTCGAATTATTAATGAAAATATTGATCAAAGATCATTTCATTAATTTTCATCATTTCATACCTTGACATATGTTTTGGTTTTAGCTCTGGTTCATAGAATGAGTTAAAATGCTTAAATCAAACCATGAATTTGTGTGCAGGGTCATTGGATCTGATAAGTAGTCTTTAGAATTTGGTTATGGATTTGTGAATTGCAAAGTAAAATCACTTAGATCATGGGTGTTTAGTATTAAATATACTTTACATTTCAATTTTCTCAGACTCCTAGCCCATAGATAATGGCACTGATCATAACCCGGTTAAGTCTTTCTCATGGTCCCAGTTACTCGACTTGAGAACAATCTTTTAAATAATCATTGATCTATCTTGATTTTTTTGTATTTTTTGTTATTTTGTATTCTCGGCTCAAGGTGCATAGTTCATTCAAGGAATTTCCAACTTCTTGGAGAATTTCATCTTGTCAGTCATGGGTGAGAATATATCTGCTAAAATATGCAATGTACATGTGAATTATCTGAAATAGTGGTGTAATATACATTGTGGGAATACCCTCTCGGGTTTTGCAAAGCCCGAAGTGCAGGAGATAGAGCAATTAGGTGCTATATCTCATTTGTTGGCCACTTGTCTTACAGGTATTCAATAATTCAGTTTGGAAAACTCATAGGTATCTGGTGAGACCTACTTGGTTCATTGTAAACAACCAACATACCCATTTTGTTATTTCATCCCACATCCAGTTTCTTCTTTTTCTTTGATTTTTTTTTATCCATTCTTCATCTACCAAACCCTTTTTTTGGTGAGAACAAGAGTTTATCCAGCTTTTACTGGTTCCATCTTTACCTTCCTTCTCATTTTTATCTTCTGGCATGTGATTCTCCCCCAAATTCAGGTCTATTGTAGGGAGCTCAGGAGAGGGAGTCACTTTTTTTCCATTTGGCTGTTAATCTCCCCCTCCTTAGGGAGCTCACAATGCTATTCACCTCCCACTAGATCTTGAGATAAATTTTTCATGCTATCCACCTTTCCATTCTATGATTCAAGATGTTTTTCCAAGGAAGGTGGGGAGGTGAGCCCATCAGCTGCCCCCTCAAAAAAGGTCCCAACCACAATTTCCTTTGAAACACCCTCATTCAAGGTCAGACCTTCCACATCTTGCACGTTTTGAAGAGGCATCCTTTCCTTATATAATAGCATCAAATCCTTATTAGAATTTGGGGTGATAGGCTCCTTTATCAGGTTCATAGGAACCACATTTTTCAAAGGAGAACTCTGTTAGATTCCAATTTGAGGCTTCTTAGGTTCTAGAGGGACTTTGTTGCAAACATCTTGTAGATTCCCAAACTTATTACATCCTTGGTAGAATACCATAGCTTTTTCATAGTCCATCGGTTGAACCCATCTTCCAAATTTTGATTTTAAAGTCACAAAGGTGGGTAGAACTATGTTGACAGCAAAATTGACACACATTATAGCATAAACCAATCAAGACTTAAGAAGGGTTACTTTATCCACCATAACCAAGGTTCCAAAAGAATCGGAAATCCCTTTAAAGACATTTTGGTGCTAGAATTCTAGTGGAAAACTAGGGAGCCTGACCCAGGTAGGGGCGACTTTCCCCAAGTCAGCAAAGGCATCAAACCCTAGTTTCCACTTACACAAAGACATAATATTCTTAAAACCTCTATCAAAATCCCATGGGCCACCCATGAGAACCTTTATCATATCCTCAGGGATAACAAAGGTAAACAAAAAAAGACCTTTAGGCATTGCACTTATAGAAACATTGTCCTTGAGATTCCAAGTGTTAGTGGCCCACTTGCGTACCTGGTCAATATTAAGACGGCCAACAAAGAACTTTCTAACCAAGGATAGCTTTGGGCCCTCCAAAGCATCATTCAAGATTACATATGGGATGTCCACTTCATCCCCCACAATAGTATAGAAAGCATACAAAGAGTCCTCAGGCACCTTTGTCAAAGCCTTTCCTCCAATGAGCTTTTCCACATAAGAAGCAGAATTTCCTTACCCCCCAGAGAAGAAATGGCCTATTCAAACCCCCAAGTGAAGGAACATGTGAAACACCCGATGTACTTTTAGTTCCCATAGATGGTGAAGGTGTGCCATTCTGAGAAGGAGTAGAATACATAGGTGGAGGAGCCTTGATGAGGCCCCCTCCAGTCTGATTAATCAAACAAAGAAAGGGATTTTTATTCCATTGTCAAAGTATGTAAGAGAAATATTGAAGAAGTTTGGGATGGATGGTTCCAAACTGATATGCACTCCCATGGTGACTAGTTGAAAATTGAGTAAAGATGATGATTCACCTAAGGCTAATCAGAGAAAATACAGATCTATGATTGGAGGATTGTTGTATTTAACTACTACTAGACTGGATATCATGCATGCACTTTGTCTCATGGCTAATTTCAAGAAGACCCTAAAGAAACACATGTTGTTGTTGTTAAGAGAATATTCAAATATTTGAATGGCATTCTAGATTATGGCTTGGGGTATCCTAGGGATATTGATTTTACACTAAGTGCTTATATAGATACAGATTGGGAAGGTTGTTTAGATGAAAGAAAAATTACAAGTGGTGGTGCATTCTTTATTGGTTGCAGATTGGTGGCTTGGTTAAGTAAAAAGAAAGATTTAGTTTCCTTATCCACTGATGAAGTTGAGTATATTTCCATAACATCTTACTGTACACAAGTGTTGTGGATGATACAGACATTGAAAGATATCAAAGTAATGTATGATGATCCTATTTCTATCTTTTGTGATAATACAAGTGTAATTAACATTTCAAAGAATCCAGTGATGCACTTGAGGGCAAAGCATATATCTATTAGGTATCATTTTTTGAGAGAGAAGGTTGTGGAGAATGAAGTAAAACTTGAATATATACCTACAAAGAATCAAGTTGCTAACATATTTACAAAGTCTCTTCCTAAAGATACTTTTGAGTATCTCTAGGAGAAGTTAGGGGTCATTGCCCCTCTTTTCTTGAACTAGATGCATATGAAGATGCATCAGTCCAATGGTTCTATGGATCCATCTTTCTTCTGGACTGATGTTTTGGTGGCTACTTCTCAGGGGGAGTAGGTAGTGTCATGTGTTGCCATTGGAAGAGTATTTTGTTCTTAATTTCAAAGGGGAAATCAATGTAATACATTATTTTCATTTGACATTGTTATCAAAGGGGGAGAGAAAGATGTGAAGAGAGAGAGAGAGAGAGTATCATATGAAAAAGATTATCTACTAAGGGGGAGAAACAAAAAGTAAAATCATGAGGAATTGTGTTCAAGAGTTGTTGTGTTGTCTTTGATGGTTTTTCACATCATATGTTGCCATCAATGACAAAGGGGGAGATTGTTGCAAGTATGAAGCAAGTATGAAGGTGTTGTCATTGATGCAATTGGTTAACTGGTTCTCAACTAGTTGTTGTTGTCATTGATATCACGGATTATGGTTATTGGTTGTATATGTCGAGGATATTGAGAAAATAATAATGAAGAAAGGTTGTAGGTATTCAGTGGTTGCTCTGGGTTTTGATCTGGAATTTGCTCCTATATTCGTGTGGTTCAAATATGTTGATCATGGTTGTTGGAAGCTACTATATCCAGTTTTTGGTGTTCTGGATCATTGTACAGTGCGAGTTATGTTCACCAGTTGTGAACTGTGTTTTGCAGTATATCTGGTTGAGGTCTGGGAGAAATGTAGTTGCTCTGGATTTCTTCTTGTTTGAGTCTTATGACTTGCAGTTTTCAAGGTAAGTTGTTGGGAATGTTTTCAAGTTAATTTTTTTATCTAGAAAGATTGGATTGTTGTAAGGTTTTGTGTGCTTAATTGATTTATGTGTTGTATACTGGTTTGGCTAACCTTGTGTCTAACACTACTTTTGAAGTGTGTGTTTGGGTCACCCTCATTCTAATTCCACCATATAATTTTTTTGCACCAACCTAATTTGAATTTGTAAATGCAAATGGTGTGTGGCCGAATTTGGATATGTTTCAAAGTTAAAGATGGTATAAATACAAGTCAAGTTGTTTGTGAAAGATATGAATGCAAGCAAGATAGATGCAAATCAGTGTGTATGTGATGTGAGTTTGGGTAGATCAATGTGAAATCTAATTACTGATTTTCTAGAAGCAGTGAGTTGAAGGTGTAATCTATCATCCATGCATGCCTGCAAGTGTGTGAGTGAATTGTGGTGCAAATATTTGTTGCATTGAGATTTTTTTTCTCTCTATAAAAAATCTCTTCTATCTTCTTTGTAATTTTCTGTCAGTGAGCCCTTTGGGTGGTTAACCCTTGTTGGATAGTGAGTCCTAATCCGGACAGTGAGTCATGTTTTGGCAGTGAGCCTTTGTAATCAATTTTGATATTCTCTATAGTGTGAGCTAATCCTCACCATGGTTTTTCCCTTACTAGGTTTTCCATGTAAATATGGTGTTATTGTGTTTGTGTGATGTTTTTCAATAGCTTCCTTTACACTTAATGATTAATCATATTAGCAAAGTAAAGGATTAGTGATTGATCTAATTTTTAGTGCAATTTTTAACGGTTAAAATTTGTCACAACTGATTCCCCTCTCAGTTGTCTTATTCAACAAAAATTACTATTAATTTTATTGTCCATAGAGACCATTTTATCCTCTTTTATTTCCACTCTTCCATAGGTAAAACCCTCATAGGCCTTCTCATGACCCATCTTATCTTCTTATTCAAATACATCTTTAGAGACTCACACGTCCCTTTGCAATTACAAGTACTCCTTGCAATAATCTCTCTCTTGCTTATCCTCTACCCAACAAACGATTTCTGGAAGACACGCCTCTCTCTCGTGCACCTTCTACCCATCCTTAACCTTTTTTGGAGGATAAAAACTATAAATTATTTTTACTCTTCCATCCAATCAATTGTTGCAATACTTCAGGCAGCTAATCTTCCAACTCTGATACCAATTGATGCACATAACTCCTCTTGAAACCTCTATCATAAACCAAGCAACTTGATTGGTTCCTTTCTACACATGGGCCTTAAGATTCTCTTCCAAGTCTTTTTTAAATATTTCAAAACTTAATTTTCCTAACTTGGGCGTTAGGTTTTCATATTTGCATATTTTGGCTTTTCAGCACATTAAATGTGCAACTTATAATTTTACCAAATTACAACTTTTGAGCCAATAAATAAAATAATGTTTACAACAATTTAGCTCCATTTTTCACCCAAAGATAATATTTAAACATTAATATACCCAACCAATTTAATGAATAAAATTTTCCATACTCCAAGAGTGCCCAAACCAGGTGCTAAAAAGATTCCTACAGCAAGAAACCACACAAGAAAAAAATATTAAAAATAAATATTTTTGGGAATGTAAGATTTCTTGGTACCCCTAGATGCTCCTGCATCAAATTTGATTATGGAACATCTTAGAACTAACATGGTGCTCGACCTAAGAAGCTTCTAGAGACACCATATATTCTACGTTTTTATCTCTCATATTCCTTTCAGGAGTGGTAATATATCCTACATACATCCTCGGCTTTGTTTATTCCCAAGGAGAGGAATGTTGTTCAACAATCATGAACCACCTTCAAAATTTATATTAAGAATATACCATTGGCATTCAAAACTATATATTAAAAGGGGGTACATGGTCTCTCTTCTTATCTCTATTATTGAAAGGATTTTGTGAGGCCCTATTTTTTCATGATCATGTTCACTCCATGTTTCCTTGATGATATTGTGGTTTTTGTTCGGTGTGTCATATGATTCTATGGTTGGATATTGTATGGGATTCATCAAGTGTTATGTTTCAAATTTACTTTATGTTACTTGATGTTATCATGAATCATATTGTTTATTCTCGAATGTTATAGGATCATTATAGATGATAGTTTTTTCATATACATAGATGATTTTCTCATAATCTTATGATTGTTTTATTACCATATATATTAAAAGACAATGTGTTGTATGATTAGTAATTACTTGATTTTATTAGGTTGTTATGTAATTATATATTATGCACATGATAATTATATATGTTAATGTTTACTTGTGATGATTATTAGATTTGATTTCCTAGAGCTAATTATTATTTTTGAAAATCTATCTTAAATATGAAAGTTGTTTTAGCTATTCATATTCATGGGATGTACCAACACCTTTTTTTAAATGAGCAAGTGAATTTTACCAATAGCGGTGGGGTCATATAGCTACATCCATTGTTTAATCCTTGTGAAATATCAACCTTGTCTCATAGGGAGAATAAAGTCATGTAATATGTTGTTAAACATTATTTTATGTGTTGCATGGTTGTGTGTACATATGAGAGTTTATTTTAATTATCTTTTGAGTTATCTTTTAAAGTGCTTATCTCTTTTATGATTATATGGCTCTTTATGTGGTCTATATTTTATTTTTTAAGTCTAAAAAGTTCCCTAGGTGTTATACTTATAGGTAAGGGGTTATTTTACCTTATAAAATACCTTTATTTGAGTTCATAAACCATTTTAATTATCCACTTTTGAGAAGTGGCAAAAATTGGAGTTGTTTGGGTAGTTTAGGAGGTTATAGAAAGGTAGTTTATTTTCTCCTTCTATTTATTCTTTCTGCTTGAGTGGAGAAGGTGCTTTTTCCTTTTGGATTGTTCTTGAGTTTCTTTAGTTTTTCATTTAGTAGAAAAATTTTCTAGTTAGAGGAAGGAAGAGAAGAAGGATAGAGGAAGGAAAGAGAGAAGAGAGGGTTTGGTGAGCCTTCTTCAACTTGGATAGTAATTATTATGGTAGGGTCTAAACCCTTTGTTAAATCTTTGTTTTGATGTATAAAAGAATGCAATTTTTTGTTATGTTTATGAAATCTACGTGAAAATAGATGGCGAATCCTTATCTTTTTTTGTGAATTATGTGTGAGTTTATTCTTGGGTATGAGTACCCACCTTGTCTAAATTTGGATGTAAATAACCATATATATGTGTATAAGGTGAAGGAGGAAAATTATGTAAATGGAATTGTTGTAATGTGTTAAGTTTGATAATGTGAATGTTATGTGGTTTATATTTGTTTCAAAATCTATGTGATTTTTTTTTTGTATACTTAAACAGAGCTATGTAACCCTTGCTTAGAGGTGGGTTGAGATTTCAACCCTATGGTTGGGTGGACATCCCATTGACTAAGATTTTTTTTTGTGTATTTTTTATCTTTTTTTGAATTACATGTGTTAAGTAAGGAGGATTATCTCAGGATTAATTTAACTTATGGTTCTCAAGGAAGATACATGTGGGACTTATAAGATTTACAAAGTTTAGGAACCTTGGGTGTCATGTGTCTAGATTTCTAATTTGTATTTAAATGTATTATACTACTTGAAAAAAATGATTGTTAGTTGATTGTTATCTTGGAAGATTCAATAAAACAAGACATAAGATAAAATTTAGAAAGAATTAAGTGTTCATGAAATATTTTGTGTATAAGGAGTTTTTGTGTAAATGAATGTGTTGCATTTTGTTAGTTGTCTAAAGCTTATTATGACATAATTGCAATACACAAGGATACTTATTTATAATGCATTATTGTCCTATTAAAAAGAAATTTGGAAGAATTACATATAGACAATAGTTAGTGAAGGAAATAAGATGGTAAAAAAATTGATATCAAAAGTGTATAGAAATAAATTATCAATGAATTCTTCCTATGTGCAAAATGAACTATTAATATGGAAAATGGATTGCATGAGAACCATACTCATACCTTGAAAATAAAATCTTAAATGGAAAATAACCCTTTGGAAATTACTTAAGTCATTTATTTTTCAATAGTTATATTTATGAAAATTGGGAAATAAAATATTATTTCAAAATAGTTTGAAAATTTAACTAGATCCCAATTAGTGAGAATTACTCCTACAAATTTTATAAGTGGAAATATTCAAAGAAAATAATTACTTTTACAAAATTATACCCCAAACTACTTTAGTCAAGTAAAATCAACTCACTTGTATATAATTAAATATATATGAAGAGAATTGGTTAAAATACAATTATATATACTTGATTTTAATTTTATATATAATAAGTACATATAATTTCCTATTGTTGGTGTAAATAAGTATTTTACTTATTACAATTTACTTAAGCTTACTTAGGGAATGCATATCATTGTAGTTTGCACTTGTGACACCTAGTTATTTGCATCTTGCATCTAGGTTTGTGCATACATTGAGAGATGTGATTAGGACACTTAGGGAAGTGTGTGTAGGAGAAATCCCACTCTTTGTGGTGTGATCTAGTTATCACCTTTTTATCCCCTCTTATCATGGCATGATAATTCCACTTTAGGTGGGTGATCCACCTTTCATGGAATTATCTATTATTTCTTTCTACCTACCCTTGCACATGAATGTGACACTTGTCTCATTCATGGCCCTTCCTTGTGTCCTAGCTTTCCTTTATAAGCAAGCCTTGTACATGCTTGTAATTGAACTTCTTCATGCATATTGAGAATACAATCATCATATTATCTCTCTCTTTTGTTCTATCTTTGGTCTCTTGATCCTATTGTTTCTTTTTTATAAGTTCTTACATGGTATCAAAGCGGTTGGAGGTCCTTTGCATAGCCATTGTTGGGAGATTTTACTTTGTGTGAAGGTGGTCAAGAGGAAAATCTGAGTAGCAACATTTTGGTGTGTCCTAGACCAGATTTGACTCAAATTCATATTCAAAAGGCCTTTTCTAGTTAGGATAGCCTTTTGTTTCATCAAAATCCGACACTGGGAGCTCTACATCAAAAGAAATTGCCTATTTGGGTTTTTTTTCAATTTTCTAAAAAATTCTATAGTTTTGAAAAATTTATTTCTACAAAAAAATTGTTTAGTCGGTATTTTTTTGTTGAAAGGTTTTGCATTAAAAATCAAAAAAACAAAAAACAAAAAACAAAAAATCTTTTTTGCAGACTGTACCCACAACCTACAATTTGCAGAATACTATGTAGAGTATCGTCGATACCCATAGGTACTCTCTGTACCACAACCAAATGTATTGTGCATACCCTGGCTCCTCTACATCTGCCACGTGGTGGAACCACCGTGGCAATCTCTCCTCACTCGTGAGCCCCATCACACGGCCCCCTCCTCCATCGATTGGCGATTAACAAACTGGCATTGGCTCACAAATCGACGGCGGCATCTTTCAGAAACCCAACGGATAGGACAAGAGCATATTCCGATTCCTAGGATATTCCATCGGCAGCGCATACTTGAGCATATTCTGACAAAAATGGACGGCGACTGTGACAGTGTGCAAGCCATCAATTTTAGCACAGTCTGACCAGTGACGGCCATTCGACCATCAATTTTAAGCCCATGAAGGATGACATCAACAATATTTTCAAATTTTTAGCCCACCCTCATGGTTGAGCATTTTTAATTTATAGTCAATTTTCAAATCCTCATAACTTGCTCATTTTAACTCCTTTTTCTGAGTAATTTTTTTTATTTGGGATAATGTTTCATGTACTTTGCAACTATGTGGTTGGTTTCCAATTTTGGTGGACATCTTTTCCATAATTTTTATTTTTTCAACACTATACCTATCCAATCCTCATTTCTGCAAATTTTGTGGCTCCGTACAAGCACATACGAACTACTTTTCAGGTATCATTTTTTTTGAAAGTGCATGAATTTTTGTCTACTTCTTGAATCTGCAATCAGTTTGAAGTGATCTTGAGTGGATTTTGTACTTTCAGCATATGGCCTTTTTTGGCCTATTTGGCACTTGTATTGCATAGATCTCAATTTAGGTCTTTGCTTCATTTTTTTAGTTTGTTCTCAGCCTATTTGTGGCAAGTTATAAATTAGAAATCATAAGTCCACTTAGCCAAGTTTCAAGCGGCCTATTGTACATGCACTAAATTATAATGTGCCAAAATCATCTTTTTTTTGGGGGGATACTTTGATTGAGTGAATTTAGGGGGTGTCTCTGTGTGATTGTGCCTATTTTCTCTCTTGTGCTCTTGCATTCCATCATGGGTTCATCTAAAGTTCCACTCTTAACTACACATAATTATGCTACATGGAAAGTACATGCATGGAGTAAACTAATGGAAAAAGGTTTAATTTACTATATTGATGGAACCATAACTACACCTGCGGATCCTAAGGAAGATCTGACTGCATATATGGATTGGCTCACTAAAACTTCTATGGCATTGGGTACACTTAGAAAGTTCATTTTAGATGATCTCATTTTCCATGTTGATAAATGTACTACAGCCAAGGAAGCTTGGGATAAGCTTGCTACTTTGTATGGAAAGGTTGATAAGGTTAAGGGATACAAGCTTGAAAATGATCTCCTAAGCCTTGATCCCAAGAATTTTGACACCATTCAGGATTATTTCACTAAGGAAAATGAGCTAAGAGCACAACTAAAGGATTGTGGTATTGAGAAAGAGGATGATCAATTGGTCTTCAACTTGTTGGACAAGCTTCCAGCTGAGTATGCAGCCTTTGTTTCAAGTTTTCAGACTCAACGATTGACAATTAGAAACTTCACATCACCATCTTTTGAGGCTCTCACAGATATTTTGATTCTTGAGCAAAATAAGTTGATGGAAATGGGCATTCTCAAGTCTTCAACTTCAAAAGCATTGGTGTTCAATCATGGAAATAGAAATCAAGGAAAAGGGAAAGTCCAAAAGCAATCTTCACCAAAGCCACAAGGAGAGAACAAACAATCCACTCCTCCACAACAAGGCTCATCATCATCTTCTTCAAAGAAGAACAACTCAAGCAAGAAGGAGAAACCAACTTGTGCATATTGGAAAAATATTGGACATGAGGAGCATCATTTTCATGTCAAGCAAATTGATGAGTTGACCAACATCATCAAGAAGAACAACATCAATTTTCCTAATGCCTATAAGAAGAAGGACTCATCTCCTTCCACTTCTACTTCATCTCATTCTAAGGTAAATGGGAAAGCTTTCATGGCAACAACAAGTTCATCACAGCAATGGATTCTTGATTAAGGGGATACTCAACATATGTGTTCTTCAAAGGGAAAATTTTCCTCCTTGGAGTCCTCTTCAGTGCCTCACATCTTCATTGGTGATAATACACAAGTGGAAGTTGAGGGGAAAGGTGCAATTGATATGGGTGATGGGACATTTGAGGATGTGCTCTATGTTCCAAAATTGAGCACCAATCTTCTCTCCATCTACCAAATCACACATCATGGAGATGGTAAGAAAGTTGAATTCACTCTCGACATAGTTGTGGTAAAGGAACTTGCAAATGATGCTTTGGTTGCAATGGGTTGAGCTAATCACAATGCAAGGCTTTACTAATTCTCCCATTGGGTACCTTGTGCTCCTTCTACAGCATTGATCACTCATTCAAACTCACAAAGTAAGATATGGCATGAGTGGTTTGGTCATCTCAACTACCACTATCTACAACAGCTTCACACCAAGGACATGGTCAAAGGGCTTCCTCAACTCAATTTTTTTGAGGGTGTATGTTTAGGATGTTCCATGGGCAAGAATCTCAAAGAGAAGTTTGATAGAGGGAACTCTTGGGGAGCCTTGGATCTTCTTCATCTTGTTCATAGTGATGTAGCGGGCCCATTTCCATTGCCATCCTTTGGAAAAGCTTGTTATGTCCTCACTTTCATTGATGATTTTTCATGATACACTAGGGTCTACTTCCTTTGTCACAAAAGTGAAGTATTTGAAAAGTTTCTCAACTTCAAAGCACATGTTGAGAAGCAATTCGGGAAGCAAGTCAAGATCCTTCATACAAACAATGGCAAAGAGTATGTGAACAATATACTTGAGGAATTTTGCACACTGGAGGGAATTGACTTACATCATTTTGTTGCCTACACACCCTAGTAGAATGGTGTGGTAGAAAGGAAAAATAGAACCCTCAAGGAAATGGCAAGCTGCATGATACATGTCAGGTCTCTTGGTCTAGCTTTTTGGGTAGAAGCAATCAGTTGTGCCACCTACATCCAAAATCAAGTTCCTCATAAAGATTTGAAGGGTATCACTCCTTTTGAATCTTAGTTTGCTAGGAAACATATTGGGAAACACTTTAGAGTGTTTAGGAGTCTAGCATGGGCTCGTATTCCTTCACAAAAATGCAAGGCATTGGAGCCACAAAGTAGGCCTTGTATCTTTGTGGGATATGTAGATGGTGTTAAGGAATACAGACTGATGGATCTTGAGACTCGTGATATTTTCTTTGAGAGGAATGTACATGTTGAGGAAATCTCACCTAGCTTTGACTCTTCTACTCCTTCCTCCACAGTTGACAGTGATGATAGCAATTCAGATGATGATTACTCTCCCTCCTCATCGACTCGCAAGGTTACACCTTCATACGGTCCACTTCCAATTGAGGAGCCTCACCCTTCTACCCCTACTAGACCTTGTTGGGCTCATTAGACTCTTGAGGCAACAGGTCCGCTTTTTGGGGATCCTTTGGGCACTCGAAGGACTAGGTCATAGCATGAGCATGAGCCTCTTCCACATGCTCTCATTGCATCAACTTCAGATCCACTATCCTTTAAGGAAGCCTCTAGGGTTCCTGAATGGGATGCAACTATGGAGGAAGAGTATAGTTCCTTGATGAGGAACAACACTTGGGAGTTAGTCCCTCTCCCTAAGGGGAGAAAGATGGCTCAATGCAATTGGATCCATCGAACCAAATATGTAGCGAATGGGAGTGTTGATAAGTATAAGGCACAACTTGTTGCAAATGGTTTCTCACAGGTTGTAGGAGTTGACTACACTGAGACCTTTGCACCTATTGCAAAGATGACTTCCATTCACCTGACACTTTTCATTGTTGCTTCACATGGTTGGGCAGTACATCAGATGGATGTTAAGAGTGATTTTCTACATGGGGATCTTGATGAGTAGATATATATGGAGTAGCCACAAGGTTTCATCCAGGATACTTCATTGGTTTGTAGGTTGAGGAAGTCCCTTTATGGCCTTAAGAAAGCCCCTCGGTCTTGGTATTCCAAGATGGATTCCTTCCTTCTCTCCACAGGATTCACCAGGTGTCATTCAGATCAGAATGTCTACATCTTGAGATAGGATGATGCACATTTGATACTTGTGCTCTATGTTGATGACTTGATCATTACAAGGAGCACCTCATCCATCAT
Organism: Sequoia sempervirens; assembly: GCA_007258455.2. NCBI lineage: Eukaryota > Viridiplantae > Streptophyta > Pinopsida > Cupressales > Cupressaceae > Sequoia > Sequoia sempervirens. The sequence goes on from VDFB02000002.1 coordinate 184,090,958, forward strand.
TGGCAGTGTCAAAACAACTTTGCAGGATAGATTTTCCATGACTGACTTGGGCCTTTTTCACTACTTTCTTGGCATTGAGATTCAACAATCTTCATCTGGGATTACATTGTCACAGCCCAAGTATGCTCTTGATCTTTCACAATTCCACATGACTGATTGTAAGCCCGCTTCGACTCCCTTTCTTTCAAGATTCAAGCTTGAGGCTAAGTGCTCCACTCCACTTGTTGATGTCACTTTGTACCGTCAGCTTGTTGGAAGTCTCATCTATCTGATGCATACACGCCCTAACATCTCTTATGTGGTTCGAATGGTCTCTTGCTTTATGCGTGAAGCCAAGACCATTCAAACCACATAAGAGATGTTAGTGGCTTGTAGTGCAAGACCATTCGAACCACATAAGAGATGTAGTGCAAGATGTTAGTGGCTTGTAGTGCAAGACCATTCGAACCACTAAACGCATCTTGCACTACACCCAGGGTACTCATCAGCATGGGATTCATTATACAGCAAGTGCACAACTAGACTTAGTAGGATATACCGACTCAGATTGGGTTGGTGATTCTAATGATCGCAAGTCCACCTCCAACTACAACTTCCATCTTAGGTCAGGATATGTTTCATGGTAGAGCAAGAAGCATCATGCCATTTCTCAATCATCGATAGAGGTTGAGTATAGGGGAGATGTTATTGCCACCACTAAGGCCATTTGGCTTCAACACATTCTTTCTAAGTTTGGTTTTTCCATTCCACATCCGACAATCATTCAGTGTGATAATTAGAGTGATATTGCGATCTCCAAGAACCCGGTCCAACATCAGAGGACCAAGCACATTGAGATTCATATGCACTTCATGAGGGAGCTGATTCAGGAGTAGGTCATTGACTTGTGCTATTGTCCGACAGCAAAGCAGGTTGTCGACATATTCACCAAACCCTTTACTAAGAGTAAGTACCATCAATTTTGAGCTCTCTTGGAGGTGAGGGATGTGTCAGGGGGGGTCACTTGACTTTTCCATTCTCTTTCATGGTGGGGGACGTTTTCCTCATCTTGGGGTTTTGTCCTTCTCCATTTGTCCATTTCTTTATTTTCTTCTCTCTTTCTCTTTTGAGGAGGAATTTTTCCCATGAGGTTTTCTCCCTTTCCTTGCTTGTGAGAGATTGCATTGCATTTGTACATGGGTACCTAACATGGCCTAGTTTCTGGGACCCATCTTGCATCTTATCTTGCATGGTTAGCTTGAGTCTTCATTCCCCCAGTTGCACTTAAGGGGGGGTGTTGGTGATGAGCCTAGTTTTTGGTCCAATTTTGGGTAGAATCTATATTTTATTTGATGGTAGTTGTCATGGACTTTGATGTTAAATGTTGATATTTTCATAATGTTTCCCTCAAACCATAAACATTGGGCTTAATCCTATTTTTGCAATTTTTAATGACATTGGCATATTATGTGGATTATCTATATTGATTTTAAATGTGGTTAATGAATGTTCCTTAAGGTGGTTATAGATATGTAGTTATTGTGTGTACTGACATTGCCATACATATTTAATTTGAGGATGCTAAGTTGAGGAAGACACCGCTAGCTAGGCATGCACCATAACGTCCAGCAAAGGAATCGCTCAAGGTCACAGGAGGTCAATGGCAGAAGATTCCTCATGCAAACTGAATGTAACCGTCTTGTATTGGACTTTAATGATTGAGCAGATGCAAGCGTTACTGTTGTGCTAAATCTATGTTTGGACCTACATGTCTAACCAGATTTCATGCACATGTAACCACCGCCACTCCACTTTCTTTGTTTTCCCTAAATGATGTCCTCCTAGTCATGGACTTGATTGCCTTGTCTAGTTGATAGTATAAATAAATATATGACGCTCCTTCTTAAGGGGTTGCACGATTTGATATTGTACTTGAACTCTCAAGTTTTCAGATACATTACTCTTTTGTACTCATGATTTACAGCAAATAAAATAAAGTTCTGAGTTCGAGCATCTAAGTCCTTATTAGTTTTAGAGGATACTTATCCATGGGGGACCACTTGGTGATTAATCTATCCTTTTAGTCTAGTATTAGTTTAGTATTACTTGTTGTTTAGTAATTAGTTAGAAATTTGGCACCGACTGTTCCTGTAGCCACTAGAATTCCATTCTATGACTATTCCTACAACCAAAGCAGACAAAGTAGTGCCCTCTTTGTTGCTCAGGTTTTCATTCCTATTATGCATTTTAGTTTGATGTAGTTGTTCATTGATGATTGGAATTTACGGTATTCCCTTCTAAGCAATTTACTTTTAGTATTGTGAGTTCTTTAGCTATATAATGAAAATGGCTACTTTGGGTTCCTAGTGCACATATTGTGCTGACCCATTTCAAGTTCACATCCCTGGGTTGAAAATTTAAATGCACCTTCATGATGATTGAAATAGCTATTCAGATTAGATGTCCAATCTCTGAATCATGGTTGTAAGGGCTTAGTTATTAAATCATTGTAGGAGGCCAACATTTTTTGCACCATTGTCAGGGATGGTGTCAAACTAGGGAGTTCTTTGGAGTCATTGGTAGTTTTTCTTGATGTAGTGTTTCTAGAAGTTGTTCTTAGTATACTCCTCCTTTAGGAAGTAATGACTCCCCTTATTCTTTACCAATTCTTTGTGTGAGTTGGTTGATAGTGAGCGATATTGCATGCATAGAGGAAGGAGAAGGGATGTTTATGGGAGATTCCTTCCTAACAATCCTAATCCATTCCAGCTAGTTGAATATTAGAACCTGCCAAGAGAAGAAGAAGAAGAAGATCCACACCCCTTTGCTGATGCATTTCCTGATCTGACTAGATCTGAAGTCTCGTACGAAGACCAAAATCAGCTTAAGAACCCCTTTGCTTTGGAACTACATCAAGCAGGCATGGGTGATGCAAATAGGAATAGACCTAACCAACCAACTTTTCCTTTCCTCATTGCCCATCAGAATGAAGTTGACAACATCAAGAACATCCCTACTTCAGCACTCCCCAAGTTTTATGGACTTGTCACAAAAGATCCTAATACCTTTTTATTTGAGTTTGACATACTCTGTAGGAGTTATGATTATACTACTGATGCCCATAGGCTTAAGCTATTCCCTACCACTCTAAAATATGTTGCATTAAGATGGTTCATGAGCCTAGGCAGAGATACTATGGAAACTTGGGAAGACATGAAGACAAAATTCCTTGAGAAATACAAGGAATATTGCAGGGGAAATGACATGAGAGGAGGTGACAGTTTTAGGATGCAACAAAAGGAAGATGAGAGCCTGGAAGATTATTTTACAAGGTTTTTGTTTTTCCTACAAAATTCTCCACACCATACACTCAATGAAGACTCACAAAAGTTGTTTTTCCTAAGAGGAATCAATGATAGCTGTATTGATGCCTTGGACCTCATGGGAGGAGGAGATATCTCCCAAGTTCCTTGGGAAGATATCAAGAAAATATGTCAGAACTACTCTAGGATAGCTTCAAAGAAAGGGAGAGCTTACCAATCTTCCATGGGTAAGTCAACTACTGGTGGAGTTTCAAGAATGGAGATTACTCATTTGTTGGTAGACTTCAAGCAAGACATTATAAATAATCTAGCCACTCAGCTAGATACACTTCAGGCCAAGAAGAAGCAAGAGGAGGCAGAGGAAATGTTGATAGAGTATTTCCCCCACTACAGACAAAAGAAGAGGGACTACAGATACAAGATGGTAGCTAATCTTGAAAGCAAACAGATTCCACCTGAGTTCAAACCAATCCAGATTAAAGCATACCAAGTCTACTATGTTGCACAAAGGAATCCTTGGGCTCCAAGACAAGGTATGCCACCGGATCCACTATCTTATGTTGGGCCATATTTTAATTCCTATTCATCTAGTAACCAATGGAAGCCTCCATATTCATCCAGCTATGGAGGATATCCACCACATCCTTGGAGTAACCCTCCAAATGCTTGGCCCAATAATCAAAACTCTCCACCCCAGTGGCAGCAACCTCATAGGAATTTGCAACAATTTCAAGGGCATTGGCAGCGACCTCTAGGAAATTGGTAGCAAACAAATCAATGGAGGGGAGGACAGCAATGGCCTACCTAGACAAACAGTTACATGTAGCCACCTTCTTAGCCCCAGCAGCCTGCTATAATGCCTCCACCTACTAATCCAAGCTCAAATGCACCTAAACCTACTCAGCTACCAGCTCATCCCACACCCAATCCAAATAACAACCACAGCAACAACCTGCATACTCTACTGATTCAAACCAATTCCCTACATATAATGTGAGTGTAAGTGACATCCACTTGCATTTAGGAACTACTCTACCAGCCCCTTCCAAGCCCATTATCACTGAGCTTCATGTGGAAGAGGAGGAGGAACCTCTGAATGATCCCATTCAGCCAAATGTACCTAAAAATCCTGAACCAGTCCAAGTCAAGCAGACTGAACAAGAACCACCATTTCCTCAAGATTGGAAGTTGCCTAGAAGGAAGAAAAGGAAGATACAACTTTTGACATCTTGGATCAACTGAAGCATATATGTGTCCAGATATCTCTATTTCAGGCCATAAAGGATGTTCCAATCTACGGCAAGGAAATCAAGAAAGCATGCCTCAAGAAGCCAAGTAGGAAAAAGAAAGACCCAACTACAGTTCATGTGGTGGGACAGCTAGCTGACATCATGTTGGGAAAAGTAACTATCCCCAAGTATAATGACCCAGGTATTCTTGTGGTAGCAATTGTTATAAACGGGACCTAAATTAAGAATGCTCTAATTGATTTAGGGGCAGCAATAAATGTAATGACCAAGGACATCCTACAGCACCTAAATTTTGCAAGCATGAGATCTACTCCTACTATCCTGCAGCTTGTTGATAGCTCTACTATTAAGCCCGATGGTGTAGTGGAGGATCTTGTGGTAGTTTTAGACTCCTAGGAGTACCCAACAGACTTTATGATTCTTTCTCATAAAGCTACACTAGGCGGGTATCCCATTATTCTTGGAAGGCCTTGGTTAGCAACTACAGATGCATACATTGGATGTCAGTCAGGTGACATGACCATTTTAGATGCGAAGAGCATTAAAAAAAAAAAATTATCTCTCTGCTCAGCCATCTCATGATGAAGATAATCCTATATGGCCACATGTTGGTGAAGAGGTCGAGGAAGTTAATTTTGTGGCATAGCTTATGATGCTAGGAAGAAGCTCTTTCATGCAGCTCCAAGATGAGGATGAAGTATTGGCTAACATCATTCAGAACCATTTTGAAGTGGAGGAAGCATCATATTCTCATTCTGCTACTCCAGTCAAGACACTTCTTCCTACTCTTCCTCTAGCCATTGTTCCTACAGACATTCTTCCTGCAGCCACTATTCCTATAGACAGACTTCCTACAGCAACAAGTATGTCTCATACATTGCTTCCATATGAACTAAAAGTACCATGTGTTAATGAAATAGCCATGATAGAGTTAACTACATAAGTACAAGTGTCAGAAGGAAAATATCTGAATGTTAATAGTAAACTAAGTGAAGAACAACAATTGTTATTGGAAAACTTATTAAGGACCCATCAGCATGCATTTGTGTGGGATTATCATGATATGAAGGGATTGGACCCTAAACTTTGTACACACATAATTTACATCAAATATGATTGCACCCCAGTAAGACGGCCACAAAGAAGAATTAACCCTGCACTAAGAAAAATTGTAAAAGGAGAATTGCAGAAATTACTAGATGCAAGATTTATCTATCCCATTTCAATTAGTCAGTGGGTGTCTCCATTAGTGATTGTGCCCAAGAAAGGATGCAAATGGTGAGTTTGTGTTGATTACAGGGAACTTAATGCTACCACCAAGAAGGACCACTTTCCCTTACCCTTCATTGATCAAGTTTTGGACACACTTGTAGGAAAGTGATACTTTTCTTTTCTAGATGGATTCAGCGGCTACCACCAGATCCAAATTGCACTAGAGGACTAGGAGAAGACCACATTTAACTATCCATGGGGGACCTATGCCTATTTGATACTCCCATTTGGCTTATGCAATGCACCTGTAACTTTGCAGAGGACGGTCATTAGCATATTCTTAGATATTTCTCATGATTGCATGGAAATTTATATGGATGACTTTACCACTTATGGTGTTGATTTTAATCAAGCGTTGGAAAATCTCAAAAGAGTCCTACAGAGATGTGAAGACCAAAACCTATCCTTAAATAGTGAAAAGTTCCTCATGATGATGCAGGAAGGTGTAGTTCTTGTCCACTACATCTCCCACAAGGGAATTCAAGTAGATCCTACAAAGATTGAGGTAATCACAAATTTTCCCACACCTACAAAATAGAAGGATGTTAGGAGTTTTTTGGGTCATGCAAGATATTATAGGCATTTCATCAAGGATTTCAGCAAGGTAGCAGCACCATTGTATACCCTTCTCACTAAATATGTTGAATTCCAATGGACTAAAGCTTGTGACAAGGCATTTTTTGACTTGAACGCAGCTTTGACTCATGCTCCTGTACTCAAAGGGCCTAATTGGGAACTTCCTTTCCACATCCATATTGATGCATCAGATTATGCCATAGGAGCAGTCTTAGGATAGAAAGGAGTTGTTGAAAATTCCATTTACTTTGTCAAAAAAAATTACAAGGAGTTGAATTCAACTATACAGTGATAGAGAAAGAAATGTTGGCAGTAATCTATGCGCTGAACAAATTCAAACATTACATAACAGGTTACCAAATCCTTGTGCACACTAATCATGTAGCCACTAGATATCTCATGAATAAACCTTTGATCATAGGTAGGCTGGCAAGATGGTTATTATTAATGAAGGAGTTTGATATAACCATTATGGATAAGCCAGGGAAGGCCAATGTTGTTGCAGATTTTCTTTCAAGGTTGACTACATCAGAAGACAATCATCCCATAGATGATTCTTTTCCTGATGAGCATCTATTCTCCCTCAGTATACAAACACCCTGGTATGCTGACATAGCCAATTATTTTGTCACAGGTAGACTTCCTTCTCACTTCTCTCCAAAAGAGAAAAGGGCACTCATTGAAAAATCTTTTCCTTTCTCCTAGATTGCTCGATGTTTGTTTTATACTAGACTAGACCATGTCTTGAGATGTGTGAGAGAAGATGAGACATGTGAAATTTTGCATGCATGCCACAATGAGCCATGTGGAGGACACTTTGCAGTCAAGAGGATAGCAATGAATATTTTGAACACAAGATATTACTGACCAACACTCCATAAGGATGCAGGAAGGTATACCAGAAAATGTGATAGATGTGAAAGAATGGGCAGACCAACCAGATCTAATGAGATGCCACTTTTCCCTTAGGTAGTAATCACTCCCTTTGACAAGTGGGGATTGGATTGGGCCAAGAGAAATAGTGACTGATCAAGGGGCTCAATTCACATCAACCCTTGTTGCAGCACTAGTTAATGAGTACAACCTAAGGCACAGGAAGTCTACTCCTTATCACCCCCAGGCTAATGGCCAAGTTGAGGTGACCAATAGAGAAATTGAAGCCATTCTGACCAAAATGGTAGCTATTCATAGAAAGGATCGGGAAAAAATATTACCAGAAGTTGTTTGGGCCTATATGACAACCTGGAAAACAATTACAGGCTTCACTCCATTTGAGTTGTATGGGAAGACAACCATGATGCCCATTGAATTTGAATATAAGACTCTTCGAACTGCAGTAGATTTGGGGATGGATATTTCTGAGGCATAGAGACAAAGAATCATGCAGCTAAATGCTTTGGATGAGATAAGGAGAGCATCCCTACAGCATACAGAGGTAGTGCAAAATCAGAGAATCAAGTGGCATGACAAATTTATCAAAGACAAGAAATTCCAACCAATAGATTTGGCCCTACTCTATGACTCAAGATATCAGGACAATGCAGGAAAATTGCAGACAAGGTGACTAGGACTATATGAAGTCGCTGAGGTCTTTCCTAATGGAGTTGTTCAACTTAATACCATTGACCCTGTCAGATTCAAGTTACTTGTCAATGGTCATTGCCTCATATTATATCACAAGATAGCTTCCAAAGAAGAGTTCCTGCAGCAATTCACCCAGCATTCAGAACCTGAGCTTCCTGCAGCCAAAGGAAGTGGACCTAGTGTTCCTCCTTCTGGCTAATTAAGGTACGTACTTGTCATAATAAAGACTTTCACTCTTGTGAAATTCCATTTCTTCACCCATCCGCTCATTCACCCATCCATCACCATCTTTCTCTCTCTTCCATCACTTCATTCCACCTCACCTCATTCCACTTCATTTTCATTAATTGCTCAATTTATTCCCTAAAAAGGTGAATGGTACTTTCTCCACGATCTTTGCAACAAATCCTCCACACATTCAGTTATGTGTGCATTAATTGTTATCTTTTAATCATCTTTTAAGTGCATTCATTTAATCATTGTACGTTAGTATAGACGTTCACATAACATGTCATTATTCCCTGTCAAATCACCACTCCCATCTCGCATGTGCGGACACATGTCCAAATTTAGGTTGGGGGGAAACAAAAAGATGCAAATATATTGCCCATGTGTCAATTTATGCTAGGCTACATCAAGAAATTTAAAATGAGCCGATTTGAAATCTGAGTTAGAGGACAGCTCGCATGTGTGAAGTGACACTAACTACAGCCGCCATTTCTTCCCTTCATAATTTTCCTTTATCACTCCTTTTTTTGCCATTATTGACCCTGTTGTAATCTTGAGTTGCAAGAAAAAAGGTAAAACAAAATAAAGGGAAAATTTAGTTGATATTGGCACTGGAAATTTAGCAGGTATTGCAGGAAGGTGTTTGGCTTTCAGACGGGAATTACAGGAAGGAAATTTTGTAGAGTGATAGTTGATCGCAGACAATGGGAGGAGGGCTAATTCGAAATGATCCCTTGATTCATGATGTTTTATTGCACAATGCAAATTGCCTGGTTGAATTTAGAAACTGTGGATGGTTAGATTACTTCCTGAAGTTGGATGGCTTTGATGAAAGCATTGCACTTGAACTCGCCCAGACATTTTCTGAAGGAAAAGCCACAGTAAAAGGGTTGGAGGTTGTCGTAACTGAGGAAAGAATTGTAGAGGATACAGGGTTACCTACTGATGGCACACATTACCCTACCTCCAGAGATGTCAGGTCAGCTAGGGCCGAATTTATAGTACATGGTGACCCTCCAATCAGCATGGATAAACAGGGTGCAAAAAGAACCTCTCTGCCTGAACCATGGAAGAAGGCAGTCATCTACATTATAAGGTATCTCACCTGTGAAGGTCATCTATCAAACCTGTATTCAGTACATTTCAAACTCTTGAGTCACATGAGGCACGGGAGGAGGATGAATGTGCCTCACGTGCTATACAATCTTCTCTCAATCATGGCGGCCGAGACCCAAAAACGTAGGGACAATTTTTTTCCCACCATTGTCTGATTAAATTGCTAGTTGAAAAGTCTCTGCATGATGTGTCTAGAATGACCTAGGAATAATTTATAAATGTTGATCAAATTAGACATGAACACTTGCAACCTAGGGTTTTTCCTCAACCTCGTAGGTCTAGTAGGAGATTGACCATGGTTGAAGCCACTCGTGGTGCTTCAACCTCTGGTGTAGGCCCTAGTGTAAACCCTCCTACAGCAGAAGAAACCATAGAAATTAGTTCTTCTGGAATAGAGCACTCAAAAAAAGAAAGATCCTCCTCAGATTCTAATGACGACGTTCCACTTGGCACCCTAATGAAAACTAGGGTACAGAAGAGAGAAGTAGAAACAAGAAAAGGAAAGTTCAAAAGGCAGCCGACAGAAAGAAAGGCACCAAGTTCTAAGAAGAGGGAAGTTGACACTATTCATCCTGTAGCCAAAGAAAAATGTGAGATCCCTCCTAGGAAATCAAGACCAGCTGAGCTAGCGATTGGTATGCCTCCACAAGAAATCCCTGAGCCTAGTGAGACATCACATGAGGACCCTAAAGCTCCAATGGGGCAGGAGAATGTTGAAGAAGAAGACATATTTGGGAGAGAAGAAAATATAACACTAGCCGATCTTGCTAACATTGCAGAAGAGTTTGAGGAAAATCAGGATTTCTTGTAGTGTGAGCAAGAAGTCCTACAGCAATAGCCAAAACCAGAGCAGGAGTTCTTGTAGCCACAACAAAAATAAGAACAAGAGCCCATGTAGCAAGAAGTGGGAGAAGAAACAATACCCCTGCAGCCAGAGACAATTGGACAGCCTGAGTCCATGCAGATAGTACTATATGAGGAGCAACCATCGACAAAAATACTGGTAGGAATCCATAATCCTCCTGATTTTACAGTACATACAACAATTTTGAATTTATGGAAAAAAATACAAAGGAGGGAGGAAGAATGGAAAAAGGAAAAACAAAATTTGAAAAAGGAAATACAAAAGAGGGATGAGGAGATTGAAGATAAGGATGCAGAAATTGCCACCCTGAAGAAGAGGGTGGATGATATGGCAACCTTGGTACCACAGATTTTGGAATGTAGGACCCCTCCAAGGGTCTATGCTCTGCACCTAAAAGAGAAATATCTTTCTTTTAAGTTGTCAAGGATTTTCTCAGGTTTGAATCCTCCTATTGACACTCCTAATGAATTTTTAAATGCTTATCGAATTGTTTCCCCTGAAATGAAGAATTTTCTATGTGAGTTTTATTTGCATAATTATACTGTAACTCAAGACCATGATTGGAATCTAATGTTGTATGTTAGGGATGTCCAATTAAGGGCATTTATGTCTTGGGTGCAAAATGAAATTAGTTGGGGACAGCAACATGGGGCTTATAAGCAATTGGAGTCTAACATCCCTTTGCCCATTAGGGTTGAATCAAGCAACCCAAAGGATATTTACAGAGAATGGCTCAGAATGCTTCTCAGACCTAGTTATGGCAATAGGATCATGCCTTGGATTGAGGCAGTTTATAGTGAGTATGAGGTAAAGGCAGTAGCAAAGGAGGAAACTATGAGAAAATACCTATCACAAAGATGGAATAGCCTAACTGATGAGCTGAAACAGGCTAAACCTCATTCCACCCACAATTATGCTACAACACTAAAAAGGATTGATAGGTATATTCAGATTGGGAGAACGAAGGGGTGATTTTGGCTTCCCCTAACTTTCTAGCCACCCATTCTCATGTGGCCCATGCCAAACTTTAGGTTCTACCAGTATGACATTACTGCAGAAAAATAGAGATGGAGTAGATTGGACAGATTGGGAGGATTCTATTGGGACCCTGATTCACGCTCAAAAGCCACTGATGTTGGACAGCTATCAGTTGCAAATTTCAGAGCTTTGACCAAGCCAAAAAACAACCCTTCCCCTACTGGAGGACCAGCAAAATGTTAGGTTGGGGGAAGTGATGAGCCTATTTTTTGGTCCAATTTTGGGTAGAATCTATAGTTTATTTGATGGTAGTTGTCATGGAATTTGATGTTAAATGTTGATATTTTCATAATGTTTCTCTCAAACCATAGACATTGGGCTTAATTCTGCAAGTTTTAAAGACATTGGCATATTATGTGGATTATCTATATTGATTTTTCATGTGGTTAATGAATGTTCCTTAAGGTGGTTATAGATATGCAGTTATTGTGCATACTAACATTGTCATGCAAATTTAATTTGAGGATGCTAAGTTGAGGAAGACACTGCCAGCTGGGCATGCACCATAACATCCAAAAAAGGAATCGCTCAAGGTCAAAGTAGGTCGATGGTAGAAGATTCCTCATGCAAACTGAATGTAACCACCTTGTAGTGGACTTTAATGATTGAGCAAATGCAAGAGTTATTGTTGTGCTAAATCTGTGTTTGGACCTGCATGTTTGACCAAATTCCATGCACGCATAACCGTCGCCACTCCACTTTCTCTATTTTCTCTAAATGGCGTCCTCCCAGTCGTGGAGTTGACTTCCTTGTCTAGTTGATAGTATAAATAAAGATCTAATGCTCCTTCTTAAGGGGTTGCACGATTTGATATTGTACTTGCACTCTCAAGTTTTCAAATACATTACTCTTTTGTACTCATGATTTACAGTGAATAAAATAAAATTCTGAGTTTGAGCATCTGAGTCCTTATTAGTTTTAGAGGATACTTATCCAAGGGGGCCCACTTAGTGAGTAATCTATCCTCTTAGTTTAGTATTAGTTTAGTATTACTTGTTGTTTAGTAATTAGTTAGAAATCTGGCACCGACCGTTCCTGCAACCACTAGAATTCCATTCTGTGACTGTTCCTACAGATTGAGTAGTGCCATGTTTGTTGCTCAGGTTTTCATTCCTGTTATGCATTTTATTTTGATGTAGTTTTTCATTGATGATTGGAATTTATGGTATTCCCTTCTAAGAAATTTACTTTCAGTATTGTGAGTTCTTTAGTTGTAGAATAAAAATGGCTACTTTGAATTCCTAGTGCACATATTGTGCTATCCCATTTCAAGTTCACGTCCATGGGTTAACAAGTTAAATGCACCTTCATGATGATTGAAATAGCTATTCAGGTTAGATGTCCAATCTCTGAATCATGGTTGTAAGGGCTTAGTTATTAAATCATTGTAGGAGGCCAACAGTTGGTGTAAATAAGTATTTTACTTATTACACTTTACTTAAGCTTACTTAGGGAATGCATATCATTGTAGTTTGCACTTGTGACACCTAGTTATTTGCATCTTGCATCTAGGTTTGTGCATACATTGAGAGATGTGATTGGGACACTTAGGGAAGTGTGTGTAGGAGAAATCCCACTCTTTGTGGTGTGATTTAGTTATCACCTTTTTATCCCCACTTATCGTGGCATGATAATTCCACTTTAGGTGGGTGATCCACCTTTCATGGAATTATCTATTATTTCTTTCTACCTACCCTTGCACATGAATGTGACACTTGTCTCATTCATGGCCCTTCCTTGTGTCCTAGCTTTCCTTTATAAGCAAGCCTTGTACATGCTTGTGATTGAACTTCTTCATGCATATTGAGAATACAATCATCATATTCTCTCTCTCTTTTGTGCTATCTTTGGTCTCTTGATCCTATTGTTGCGTTTTATAAGTTCTTACACCTATATACAAATTAAATTATATATATGTATACTTAAAAATAAATATATATATTATATATTATATAGAAAAAGAAAAATATATTTCTAAATTATATAAATATTACATGTATATATATTTAAATTATACATAAATATATAATATATAATATATAGTTTAATATATATGAAAAAAATTATAAATATAAAATGGTCATTGCCCAAGGTTGAGGGTCAGCCTATGTATAGGTCGCCCTCTTCCTTGAGACGACTGTGGGAATTGAGGGTTCCCATGAGGCCCTAGCCCACATAGGTCATGACCCCATGTAGGCCCTACGACCCCATGGGGATTGCCCCCCTATCAAACACATAGTCAAACTAACAAAAAAAAACAAATGTGGATATTTTAAATAGTTAAATAAAGTTAATATGAATATATGGTTTGATTTGATCCTTCTATGTATAGAATATATATGCGTATACATATATAAATATATATTTATATATTTATATATATATACATTTGTATACACACATATATATGTATATATAGATTGTATGTATGCATATATCTATATATATGCATATATATACATATATACACATACATATCTATATATACATATATATGTAAAAATTCTGAAGCGTTGGATTAACAACCAAAATAAATTTACTCTAATCTACTTAACTCTATTGATTCATTCAACAATCTCCAAGTAATTATCAAATAATAGATGGTGAGCGGGAGTGGGTCTGCAGGCGGGAGCGGCCATTCAAATGGGGAGGAGGGAAGGAGCACAGAGGATGTTGATGATGCAGATGAGGTCGTTGCTTTCCGGTCTCTGGCATCGGTGTTGTTGGAGTTTTCTTTTGTGTCTCATCTTAGCTTTTTGTTTTGCTCGGGTGTTGTGAGCCTTACATTGTTGGTGCGCTCAAGAGATGCGTTGGGTGGGGATCATGTTGGTGTCTACAGTTTGTTTTCTACAGAGGTTGAGGGTTGTGGTGTGGACGAAGTTCGGGATGGAGAATGGCTTTGTTCTACTTTCTTCCTTGGTTTGTGTGGTGGGAGTGGCCTTGGTGGTGGATCTTTCCTATCTATGGAATATTTTGTTGATGTTGTTGTGGTTGGTGTTGGGTGCGGGACGTGTAAATCTGCTACCCATTGTGTTAGTTGGTTTTGTGTGTTTTCCCTTCTTGCTTTGTTGCTCCTTGTAGGGGGTGCAGGTGTGTGTTGGTTTCCCTATGGAAGATGGGTTGAAGAATGGGCTTATTTATGCTCCTATTTGGTGTAATAGGATGGCTTGGGGGCTTCTCGTGTTGGCCTATTATGCTTCTCACTTCTTCTTGGTTGTCATTTGCTTTTTCCCGCTCTCTGTTTGGTGGCTCTCTTTTGGGGGTTTTTGTTCTTGGTGTGTTTTGGGTTCTTCTTGTTCCTCTATGGAGTGATGGTGTCTCCTTCTGGATGGTTGTGTGGAGTTCTGGCCCATCTCTAGCTTTGACCGGAATGTTAGGGTGGTTGGGTGTTCTTTTTTGTTGGGCCTTCTCCTTATTTTTGTCATGTTTGGGGCCCCCTGCTCCTCTTGGGGCTTGGTTGTTCTTGTTCATTCTGAGACTGGGAATCTGCTTGTGGTGGTCTTTTGGCATGTGTTTCTTTTTGTTGTTGTGTTCTTTGTGGCCTTTTTCTCTCTGGCTGAGTGTTTATTGTAGCCATGTTCTTTATGGTTGAGTGTCTTTAGATCCTCTTTGTTGAGGTTGTTGATGTTCCTCTTGACACCCAGGTAGCTTATTCTAGTTTTGCGGATGTTGGGGTTTGTGGTTCTTTATTAGGCTGAGTTGCTTTGTGTTTTTATTTTGAAGGTTCATATTTTTTTGGGTCTTGTCTGGTTGGATGAATAGATTGGGTTTCTCTCTAGTTTTTAGTGTAAGCTTATTGCTCAAAGGTTTAATTTTGTGGTCTGCTATTTGTGAGTGTTGGTCTCTTACCAGGTGTTTCCAAAGGGTGGTATGGCTTCTTGTTCTGCTGTTGCACTGTCCTTCTTCCTGGATCCTATGGAGGTGGAGTTGGGAGGTGCTTGTCTCTAGCTTCCTCAATTGATGATCCTGTTGAGGTGGAAGCTTCTCCTATGGAGGTGGACGTTGAGGGTGTTGAAGTCTTTAGGTTGTAGTGAGCTTGTTGGTCATGACACTTTCTCCTATAGAGGGGAGCTCCCTCCTTTTGAGATGGTTTTGGAGTTGGCTTCTTGGTTTGATTGGTGGTTATGTCACCAATGGTTCATTGTGCTCTCTAACTCCCCTATTTAGGTGGGGTTGTTGGAGCTATTGGCATTTTTGCTTAGGGGTTTTACGGTGTCCTACACCATCAAGCAGGTTATCTTTCTTGGCTCTATGGTTTCACCCATGAGCGGCTAGTTTGTTGATGCCTGGCTTATGCAAGCAGATTCTTTGTGTTTCTAAGGGTTTTTGGTCCCAGTTAAAACAAGGGTGTAATAGGGTTTCAGGCCCTTGCTTGTTGGTATGTTGTAGCATGTGTAGTTATGCTTATCTTTTAGAGGTTGTTGTTGGGTTGTTGTTGGTTTATGGTTTATCTTTCTGGCAGCTTGCTCTTCTTTGGTAGGTTGACGGTTTCCCTTCAAAACCGTTATGTACTGGGTTTCAGGTCCCATCAAAACCTATTTTACCTCTAATCAAAAACAACCAAAATAAATTTGAGACTCTTATATGCTTGTTGAATTTGTAATTGAATTGATGGAATTGGTAAGATGAATATTAGTCTACAATATAAAAACGAAACAAAAAAAATTGAAAACAAATCAGTAATATATTTTTAATTTAGTAAAAAGAGAACATGAAGAGAGAACTTGAAATAATGTTTTTAAATATGTTTTCCCAAAACTAAATGTCATCAAAGTGGTTGAGAGAAGGATTTGAAAGAATATTATTTAGTTTTAGTTGGTTATTATTTTTGTAATATTAGTTTCAATTTTGTATTTTAAATAACTTAAAAGAATTCAATAACAATTTATAATTAAGGAAAGTAACTTATTAAATATAAATTTTAGTTGCATTATGAATTAATGACTAAGTGACTAATATTAATATATATATACAACTAATGGTCAAAAGTTATAAACAAGTATCTTAGAAGATTGATAGACTTGGAAATAAATATGAAACTCATGTTGTAGCAAATTATATATCTTGCAATAATCTAATTTCCTCTTCTATCCATGTAGTATTAATTGTCATTAAATAAACTCAATAGATTATAAATGGTGTATTATTTTTGGTATGCATAATTTAATTGTTCAATTATTAGAAATTGTCAATGTAAATATTTAATTTTTATAACATCTTGGCTATATAATTTTTAATCATTTTTTTTTTATTCTATCATTGTTAAGAAAATTGATTTAGAGATATAATATTCTTTCCACCATAATATATAGTTTGTGTTGGCACATGGCTTCTATTTTTTTCATTGATGGAAACATAAGTCATTGATTTGGTCTGCACTTCAGTATCTGACCATTCCGGAAGACAGAGTAAAGAACAGGGTATCCAGCTAAAGTTGAATATGTCAAGTGGTTTGCATTACCAGTTTATCAGTTTTGGTTGTGGATCTCAGGGAAGGCCTTTGGGTATATGAAATTTCTTACTCTTTATTATTGTGTTGTCGCATCAATCGATGTATGAGTTAGGAGATCCGATCATTCAATTTTTTGTTCATCAGTGTATGAAGGCCAACTAAGTAAATGTGGGGTGATGCAGATGTTTAAGGAAAAATTGTTTAAGGAATTTTTGTGTTGGAGATTTTGTTTTGGGTCCTCACTATGTTGTGGCCGACTCTTGTAGATGCACATTAAATGTTATTCATTATTTGAGCTGACAGTTGGAAAATATTTTCTATTTTATTGAAGCTGACATATAGCAATTGAATCCTTGGTGGTGGATATATCTATGAGATCGGTTAATTCATTTTGGTGTGTATGTGTGAGTGTTTGATATGTGTTGATGTGTGTGTGAATATCAGAAGAGTAGTTGAGCAATTTCCACTTGTGCAAAAGAGGATTTTCTGAAGTGAATTAGGGCAGAGCAGAGCAAAGTGCAGAATCAGACAGAAGGTCCAGAATCTGATCTATGAGCCTAACTGGAACAGTAATCAGGAATTTGTAGATGTTATCTTATTAGTTCAACCTTTTGATGTAATCCAAATCTTTGTAAGGCAGTGAGCCTTCTTGATTTTGAGAAGTGAGCTCTACGTAGTGTGTCTGAATGCAAGTGCATTCCCTTTTGTAAAACACTTATATTTGAGTACTCAAATAGTGGATTGACCTCCACCATGGTTTTTCCCCTAACAGGGTTTCCACGTAAAAATCCTTTTGTTATGGTGTTATGGATTATTGTTTTATGTTCATGCATCTTTCTTTTGATTGAATGTTATATACACTTGAGAGATCAATTTAATAAAGTTAAAAATTGCACAACACTAATTCACCCCCCCTCTCAGTGTTGCTTGAGTCCAACAATTGGTATCAAAGCTAAGTTCCTCAAAAGAAGTTTAACAGCTTGAGGTGGATCTTGGAATGGTATGGACTCTGGTAGTCTTCATCAACAGCTTTTGGTGGCACTTGATGACCTTGATCAGTCTAAAGCAGAAGTCTGGGAATTGAAAGAAAATCTTAAGGATGTCAAAAAATTCATTCAGAAGTTGAAGGATCGGATTATTAAGTCTAGGGAGAAGAGAAAGGATCTTTATGATCAGATTAAGCAGAAAGAGAGCAAAAGCATGGATGATGTTCACCTGAATCAAACCTTAAAGGAAATAACTGAAGAATGTGAAAAGCTTGCCAGAGACAATACTACCCTAAAGCATGAGATGGAATCTATGGCGATGAAGCTGACTAAGGAGATTGAAGAAAGAAGAATGAGGAAAATTTTGTCAAGTCCCTAAAAGAGAGATCTAATGAATGCAGCAAAATTAATGGAGAATTCATTTAGTTAGAGATTGAACTGCAACAATCCAGAAACAATGAAGAAGAGCTTGAAAAACATATTATTATTTTCAGACATGAACTTGCTACTGTAAATGAATACAAGGAGAAGTTCAAAATTAGCTCTGTTAAGCTTGATGAGCTAACTCAAGGACAGAAGAATGGAAAGGACAAGCGAGGCCTTGGATATGAGAAAGGAGAAAGTTTTGGATCTTGACAAGGGAATTTTAGGCAAGGAAATCTGATGGACAAAGCAAAAAGGAATTTGGTAAGACAACCTAATGCTCAAAAGTTTAATGGATATTGTTTTGCTTGCAATAAATTTGGTCATATGGCTGCTCAATGTAGGAGCAAAATCAAATCAAGTGATCCATCATTCTCCGGTCAGTGTTTCAATTGCAATAATTTTGGTCATAAGTCAATTGAATGCAGAAATATGTCAAACAACTCTAGGAATGTAAAATTTTATACCTATGGAAGATTTGGGCATATTGTTAATCAGTGCAAATCAAGAAGAAATCAATGGAATGACTACTCTAGACAAGGAAATGTTGTATGTTTCAATTGCAACAAATACGGTCACATTGAAAGATTCTGTAGAAACAAAAGAATGGATAGAAGAGGTTTGGCATACAAAGGGAGAAATACACAAAGAGATGATGAAGGAAAAGGGAAAATGACTGTGGATGAAATAAGAGATCAAATGAAGAATACATGGGTGAAGAAGAGTTCCTCTATTGTAGGAAATGAGCCAGCACTAGAACCTATTTCTAGTAATTCCTCCGGGAATTAGTTTTGGGCCTTTGGCCTAGGGGGAGTTGTCAAGAAAATCTTCCAAACCCCCTGTTGGTAATTGGAACTGGGATGTGGATGAGTGCAGTGGTTGCACTGATGATCTACAAAGGTTGTTGGAATAGTTGGAAAGGATATTATGCTGAGTTGAAGGTCCACAGAATTTTTTGTTTGATGACTGATAAAACAAGGTATCCAGATAAGTTAGGGAAAAAGCACTCTGCACCAAAATTTTGAAAGTGTGAAGAGGATTCGGCGGTGAAACCCTAATCCATCAGGTACTTCTGTTATATTGAGAAATTTTAGTTTAATTTGGTGTGTGGTTGAAGAACTTATTTTCAAGACATGTGTACGGAAGGGAAAATGGAACAAATCAAAGGAATGGTAAACTTGGATGAATATAGCAATGAGAAGATTAGAGCTGAAAGAAACATGTTGTCTTGAGATGAATTGAAATGGCTGAATGAAGCAAAGCACAAAAGCTTAGATATTTGGAGTGAATTTCCCTATTTCAAAAACGCAAAAAATCATTGAGTTTATTTTGGACAGATTGAATGGTGATATTCTAACTCTAGATAAACCCTATCATATCTCGAAAGAAGTGATTGCAACTGTAACTAGGTTATGCAAAGTTGGGGATGTGTCAAGAAAGAAATCAATCTGAAATAAAGAAGTCAAAACCCTAACTGGAGTACCTAGAGATCAAAGGGAATTGATAATATCCACAATTAAAGACTCATTGACAAGGTACATTGTGCATGGAATATCCTACAAAATCTTTTTCAAAAACAGAGAAGGTGCAACTTCGGCAGGTGTTGTTTACATTTCACACAAGATGATAATGGAAGATCGGGATTTTGATCTTTGCGGATTACTGAAATATCAACTGATGGAGAATGTGCAATTGAAAAAGAAGACAGATTACCCTTTCAAGTTTGGTACTCTTGTTATATGCCTTGTGATGTATTTTATGAATTGCTTACCCCTAAACAACAACATAACATGGGAAGAGAGTGAACCAATTTGCAAGCAGATTTACATATACTCTAACAATTTGGGAAACTGTGATCAAGTATATGAAAGTTTCTTTAAGGGTTGCTAAGGAAGTTTGGGTCGACTGGTGTTTCCATTCCGATAAGGGTACTTGAAGTTGGTTCCTCCTCCAGTGAGATGGAGAGAAAGAAGAAAAGAGTAAAATAAATTGTTGTTTGTACTCCACCAGCATGCAAGACTTCAAAAGTTGAAGGGAAAGGAAAAGAATAGGTGATTGTGGACATACCAGATGAGGAATCTAATAAGATAACTGAGGACACCCTAGGAAAAGAATTGGAAACAGCTGAACTAGAACAAGAAAAGGCAATGGCAGAAGAAAATGTAGGAGAAGGTGATCTAACCAAGGAAGATCTATTGCAGCTTATTCATGAGGAAGATGGAATGCAGAAAATTATGAACATATGGTCTATCATACCTTCATATGAGTAGGACATGATCTTAAGCGTACTAAGTGCTCATCTTGTGCACAATCATATCAAACTAGATAGTTTACAGAATAAGTTTCCAGAAGAGATGATTGAATGCATCAAGGAAATCATGGACTCTGAGTCTTAGAACAAGGAAGAAGTCATCCTATACTTGAAGAAGCAGTACAGGTTTCACTCACTAAGCTGAAAATGCACATGAATCAACTAAGGTAATGCATAAGCACAGCAAATAGCATTTATAACTATTATCTTCGATGGCCTCATGCAATTAGCAAGTACAAAGAGAATCTAGAACAAATTGAAACAAAATTGAACAATATTGGACAAAATTTTAACATGTCTTAGGATCAAGATGGTGCAATCAGGAAAAGGATTCAGGAATTATAGGAAAACCATACAAATTTTCATAACACTAGGAACAGGATGGTTGACACCTTTGGAAAGTGAAGGACATAACCGAATGCAGGCTAGAACAATTAATTGAGATACTGAGGAAAGGAGAAGTATTGGAAGAATCCTTCACCATTCTGGAATCCCTTATCAAGATTATCAACCAAACATCTAGAAACAATAGCATGATCATAATCATTGGGATTGCAATAGAAGCATGGAAGAAGTTTCTTTTGGAGATGAAGAAAAAGTACAAAATAATCTTCAAATAGCGGTTGTATTTCTTCAAATTTTTGAATCAGTTTTTGAATAAATTTTTGGTTACACTTCATAAGGGGAGAAAGAATATCTTTTATTATCTTTTTTTCATTGATGTCAAAGGGGAAGAGAGAGCAGTGAAAAATCCCTTATCAAACTTAGGGGGAGTTTTGTTGAATTTTGTCAACTATGGCTTTTTGAAGTTTTGAAGGTTCTGACACTTAGTCATTTTTCACCAAGTGTTGCCATCAATGCCAAACAGGCACATTGTTGGAACATGGCTTCTAGTTTTGTCATTGATGTAAACCTAAGTCATTGATCCGGTCTACACTTCAATATCTAATTATACCGGAAGATAGAGTAAAGAACAGGGTATCTGGCTGAAGTTGAATCTATCAAGTGGTTTGCATTACCAGTTTATCAATTTTGGTTGTGGATCTTAGGGAAGGCATTTGGATATATGAAATGTCTTACTCTTGATTATTGTGTTGTCACATCAATCGATGTACAAGTTAGGAGATCTAGTCATTCTTTTTTTTGTTCATCAGTGTATGAAGGCCAACTAAGTAAGTGTGGGGTGTTGCGGATGTTTAAGGAAAAATTGTTTAAGGAATTTTTGTGTCGGAGATTTTTTTTTGGGTCCTCACTATGTTGTGGCCGACTCTTGTAGATGCACATTAAATGTTATTCATGATTTGAGCCGACAGTTGGAAAATATTTTCCATTTTATTGAAGCCGACATATAGCGATTGAATCCTTGGTGGCGGATATATATATGAGATTGATTAATTCATTTTGGTGTGTATGTGTGAGTCTTTGATATGTGTTGATGTGTGTGTGAATATTAGAAGAGCAGTTGAGCGATTTTCACTTGTGTGGAAGAGGATTTTGTGAAGCGAATTAGGGCAGAGCAGAGCGAAGTGCAGAATCAAACAGAAGGTCCAGAATCTTATCTATGAGCCTAACTGGAACTGTAATCAGGCATTTGTAGATGTTATCTTCTCAATTCAACCTTTTGATGTAATCCAAATCTTTGTAAGGAAATGAGCCTTCCTGATTTTGAGAAGTGAGCTCTAGGCAGTGTGCCTAAATGCAAGTGTATTCCCTTTTGTAAAACACTTATATTTGAGTACTCAAATAGTGGATTGACCTCCACCGTGATTTTTCCCCTAACAAGATTTCCACGTAAAAATCCTTTTGTTCTGGTGTTATGGATTATTTTTTTATGTTCATGCATCTTTCTTTTGATTTAATGTTATATACACTTGAGAGATCAGTTTAATAAAGTTAAAAATTGCACAACACTGATTCACTCCCCCCTCTCAGTGTTGCTTGAGTCCAACAGTTTTTGTGTTAGAACCTTAGTCTTGTTCTCGAATTCAATAAATTTTTCAATGTATATATTTTTTTTCTTAATGTAAGGTCTTGTCTAAACATCTTGACCGAACATGTCACTTAGTGGGATGTAAGTTAGAGTTCCTCATTCTTAGTGAAAAATGTATACTATGGCATCATAAACTTGATACCATCAAATACACAAGGGTGATTCCTCAAAATTATCTTTCCTTGAGTTTAAATTTAAAAAAAAAAAATTGGGTTGTGTTGTGTTAAGTGGTCAAAATTATGGGCATGGCATTTGGTATCAAAGCCAAGGTTCCAACACTAGGAACTTTGGGTTTGTGTTAAGTGACTAATAAAATTTTAACTTTTGCAAATGTTTTGAATTGTTTAAAGTGTTTTGTGTTATGTAAGTTCTTTCGAGATGGTTAGGAAGAAAGTGAAAAGTCCTATATGAATAGGTTTGAGTATAAATTGTTCTTTGTAGGAAATATTATCTTAAATTTTTATTAATGTATCAAAACTGCTTTATTAATAATTTGTTTTGATCTTAAAATTAAACATGAATGATTTCATCTTAAATTTTCAAACTAAGTTAAAATTAAAAGACTAGTATGTTGCAGAGAATAATTACTCCTAGTTTAAATATAACCTAGGTTGTTTGATGAATGTTTAAAAGTAGAGCATTTCATTACTCTTCCATGAAATTGAATATTGTAGGTTCTTGTCAAGATTAGATCATAGGAAATGTCTCTGTTTCAAATTTTGATTTTATTATTCATTCTATGAATAAATCATGTTGTGTAATAATAGGAGTCCCTAGAATCATTTATTTCAAAACTTGAAAATGTGATCATTCTTTTCATACTTGTTTGTGATTCATGGTAAAAAATGAAAGCATTCCCTTTAGGAGATATATGTATTCATAACCTTATGTGAAGAACCACTTGGATGTTAACTCTAAATATCTTTTCCCAATGTCTTTCTTGTATTAATTCTTGATTTTTCATAGGATAGTTAGATATATCCTTGTTTTCTAGTAATACTAGTTAAGACATATTGAGAAATTTAATAAATTATATTGAAAGAAATTGATTTTCATGTACCTCTTTGTATCTTAAGAAATATTAGCTCGGCTAAATGAATGATGGTTAAATAACCAAACTATAGTTGCTTAAGAAAATTTTATGACCTATGCAACTCAAGTTGAACTTCTTTTGTTTTCAGAGTGTTGATGGATTTTAATCTTTACATTTTAACAATAATGGTCCTCTTATAATTAAGAGAATTAGAAATCATAAATGTTTAAACTTGGGAAATCATTAAGTGGTTTTACAGTTAAGTGGTATTTTTCTTTGGGGTATGTTAATTGGTGCTTTTTTGTTATCAATCAAGTCTAGAGTAAATTCAAAATTGTTGGGGTATTGGGAGTTTAGAAAAAGAAGTTTTTTAAAAGATGTCAAAGGTGTTACTTTAATTAGGCATGTGGAATCATAAGAGTAAATAAGGAAATCAAATTATGATTATAGTATATTCAAAACAACATTTAAAAGGGTCAGCCGTTATTTTATGAAATACACTAAAATTGTTGTATTTTCCCAAGTGCTTTCTAATAGCAATCTTTGAATTATTATCACATTGAATTTAATTAATGAAGACTACTTAGTTAAGTTGTTGATTTTAAAAATGCGTAATCTTTTAGTGATGGATTAAATTCTTATTTATCTCATTTGTTTGATTATAATATGAAATATTGGTAACCTAAGATTGTCGATTATCTAAAAACGTAATTTTTAAATTATGATTGAAAATTTTAAATGCATATACTTACATGATTATATTATATTTTAATATTAACTAGAAGATAAAGAATTGGACAATAAAGTAGATCAGATGTTTTCATAGTTGAACCTAGAGTTACCGGATAATTTATGAAACATTATAGAGGGCACAATAAACATAGGGATTTAAGAAGATAAAGGTAGAAAAAATGAAACCGTAATAGTGTTAGAAAAGAAACAAAATTAAGATTCAAATACCAAAAAACTTTCTTTATTGTACTTTTTTACCAATCATAGTAATGATGATTAAATTAAAATAAAGTACCAATGGATTTATAGGAGAATTGTGTGTATTAGTTTTGTAGATAGATATTGTTGTAAATCATGATTATTTTGGCTTAATAAGTATTATGATTAAATACACCCAAAGGAGTTTATTGTTATGTTTTGTGGAAAACTAGTGAATGTTGTGTTCATAACACAAGTTTGAGATACAGGGTATCTAACTTGGGATGAGGGTCTAGTAGTCATCAGGGGTGATTTGTCTATGTGCACCCTTATGACAATTATGTTGGATGTGAATTAAATGTAAGATGGAATGTTGTTACTAAATGTTTTTTATCATGTTGTATATGTTTGTATATTCCCTAGTGTTGACCACTCCAATTAGGGAAGGGCTTACTAGTGTGACTTGGGGTTGAGGGAAAGTTCTATTCCTTTGGATATTGTGATTTTTCTTCATGTTTTCCCTGAGCTAGATAAATTGATGTCAAAAGATTATGAATTCCCTTGGATGTTGAGCTAGTTCTACTCACCCGCTTGGTAGGATCACACTTGTTGGTCCATAGTGCAAGACCTTTCTCCTTTGATTGTTATCCCATGGGTTGAGGATGAAATCTTGTGTGCCATTAACTTTACTTAGCTTACAACATTGGATGTTCAATGGAATGAGTATTCAATACAGTTACAACTTCATGGGTATGTGATACTATCATTTCTATTAGCATAAGGGTAAGATTCAGTAGATATGTGTCATAAGAAGTGTTGGAAAGGAGTGAATATAAAGGAAAATGGTTTTAATTTTATCACCAAATATTTACAACAAATAATATAAAGGAATAAAATTTAAGGTTCATGACAGTGTAACATCAAGGTGATATTTTTGGCAATACTATCTAAGTGACAAGCTTGGCAGTGATTGTGATAGAGATTTGTGATGTTGAATAGTGTTCTCGTTGAGTGAGATCAAATTATTATTTGAGAATTATAGATAAATTATATGTGAGATACTTCAGATATATATGATTAATAGATATATTTGTTAGCATGTCTCGAGTTGTGTGGGACTATGCTTGGTTACTATGTGGATGTTTCATGGTTTGAGACCACTTTGATATTACTTTCTTATGTGGTTTGAGACCACCATGATTTTTACCGACTAATATATATGTTTGGTTTGAGATCACCATTCCCCTCCACCCCTTGAGTGGTTTAGAGAAATCACATAGTGGATGTAATGTGTGAAATGGTGGAAAAGTGGATACTCTAGGATTTGACCCTAGGGTTTAGGCACCTTTCCTTATTTCATTGTAGTATGTGAGTTTTTGATGGGGATTTAATAGATTTGGACGAGGTATAATACTAACTTGCAACCTAAAAGGTGAGTCATCTTTCCCTTGACCAAATATGAAATGAAATTGGAAATGAAATGCAATGATTCAACTAGCCTAATGATGCAAATGATAGTTTTGATGCAAAAACAACACACACAAAAAGTCACAAATAAATTCAAATTACAAAAATGGATAGAGCGAGACACTATGCACCTGTGATATAAATATGAAGCTAATTTTTGAGGACTAGGTTGCCCTAGGTGACTATGTCCCAGTACAGGAATCCCAAATCTGATTTCACAGTCCTCTGATGTCAGATCAAAGCCTTCTACTTCCACTTGTTGCATTGTCGAATCACTATTGGATATTGTTTTAATTGATTTTTTATTTGTTTTCAAGGTGTAGGGCTTGATTGTAAGAATGAATAATTAACCTTCAAACTTCTCCCAATCCTATTCAGATCTAACACTTGCACATTCAAAGAGAGAAGAAAGGTTGTGCAATTTAGGGGCTTGCCTTAGTCAAACCCCGTGTTAGTGTTTCCACTTCCACAATGGCAATGTCAATGATAATGATAAAGCTAAATGATAATGGAATGATTAATCAACAATGGACTGCAACTCACCACCCAAAACTGGTTTCCTTGAAGAACTAAAGTCATGCAAGATCTCCTCAAGGCTTGATTTGCTTGAAGACCTACAAGGGTTAGATCTCACAAAAAATATGAACAAACTCACATACACTTTGACATGATCCTTGGATCTTGGATTGTTGCAATAAATCTTCTAATGGTTTCTCTAGACTTGCTTGATAATGCTCTTGAAAATGCTTGATCATTAATTGCTCAATTCTCCTTGTTCTATTTCAAATGGTGGAATGAATAGGTACTTATACATAATTATTCTATTTCTAAAAATTAAATCTTGGCAGCCAACTTTGGACAACTGAAATTCAAATAATAAATTACCAACATCGACATATTTAATTTTGGATCCAAAATAGGGGGACTAAGTCGCCTTAGGCGATTGTGTCCCAACCCTATTTTTCAGGGTTTAAGGTGTCAAGGGAAAATATTAAATAAAAGCTTCAGTATTCCACTTGCAATTTATCAAAAAATGATAAAATGGGCCACGAAATGCATAATTTAGAAAATTAGGTGTACAATTAGGTCCATGCACTTAGGGGGAACAAAACATAGTGTGAAATTTTCAAGGGTGACAATTTATGATACTACAATGTGCAAAATTGTGAAATGTATATTATTGTTTTACTCTTTGAGTGATAATTCTTTTCTTTGGAATTGAGGTCACTAGTGTGGTGCTTTTGAGCTATTTCATTTGTGATGATTTTTTAAAGGTCTTTTTTGCCTCAATGATTTAATTTAATTTAAATAGTTTCGGTTTGAGTTGAGATTGGTTTTTATTTACTTCTCTTTTATGAGAACTTTTATGGTATTTCAAAATCTTGTTGTTATATTTCTTAGTTTGGAGGCTTCCTTAATGTTTTGTAACTAATGGCATGTGTGGTGTAATGTCAAAGCTATAAACTGTCATATCCAAGAGGGATCCCTAGCAGGTCATATGGGGGTGCAGATGTGTTGGGGAATTTATATTGTGAGAATGGGGGCCACAAATGGGACCGGTATGGACGATCGTAATCCATTTCCCCTTAGTTCTTGTGTGTGATTATTTCCATACCTTCCTTCTTGGAGGCTAACACCCTTACACAAACAAGGCGAAGGTACTAGGAAATGTATGGAGGGGTGTAGACACCTAAATCTAACTAACATATTTCTTCTGAAATATCATCATTTTTCTATTATTAGGTATCATCAATCTATCTTTTGCATTTAATTAAATAATTTTATTATTTAAATAAGTTAACTTTGTTTCCCCTTCATCCTAGATAATTAAATAATTTTTAATGATTTGATTATTTAAAATTTAAATTATCCCTCCATTTCTACTTTAATTAAATCACCTATTTCATATATTTTCCTCTATTAATTAAATAATTTTAATTATTTAATTAATTTATTAAATTTATTCCCCTCCTCCAAATTGATTAAATAATTTACAATTATTCAATTGATTTATTTAAACATTATCTCTTTCCAAAATCACATTAATTGAATAATTATTTGGAATTATTTAATTAATATTAATTATTCTCCTCAACATTATCTTCTTCTAAAATAAATAAAAAATTATTTATTTTATTTATTTCCCCCTTTGCACTTGTAATTAATAATTTATTTATTTAATTATTTATTAATTACTCATGCATTTCCACCTCACCAGTCAACTCCCACTCACTTTTGGATCACCTATCAATTAAATCAGTCTTATGTCTAATTCATCCTCTCTAACTCACAATCACTCACACTTCTCTGATTTATCAAATCTTCTTAATTGATCCATGCACTCAATTCATTGAAATCATGTAGTCAGTTAACTATCCATCAAGTCCTCTCATGAACTCTCATCCATTTATCTACTCAATCTCTCATCAAATCTCAATTGTTGATCAATATCAAGAAATATATAAAACAAGCATATTGTTCATCAACTATCTCTTTCATTCTAGAAAGAAATCAATACTCATATTATATCAAAGTGCTTGTGCTAAAAATATGAGAGCAACAAATCACTACACTTTTCTCCAAGGTGCAAAGAGGAGAACAATGGAGGTAAGAAAAGGGATCACACATGTTTGTAGTATCTATTTCATGTGATTTTACTTTATGCTTCATTGGTGTGATCTCTCTTGAATTTGATTGTGAAATATCTTATTTGTTGTTTGTTATTTGATTTCACGATCATTTTCTAGGTCATAACTCATATGAACAAACCCGCAACAAACAAACTTGAGATCTACTAGTGTGTGAGGGGGGAAATCATAGATGCTAAACGAGATAAATGTAATGAATTAGAATCTAATCTAAATCAAAACAACTAATCTAGATCTATTCCTACACTCATGAAGTGACTTTATAAGCTATTGAAAACACATAAAGAAATCCTACGATTATCCAAATGAATTCAAAACAAAGAGAGGTTACCATCCCATGTCGGAGTGTGTTTGCATGATGTCAGATTGTTCATATCACTGTGAAGCCTCCATTGTTGTGTGCGAGAAGATTTAATGCGATGTATGTGTTGGTTGATCAAAGATATGTTGAAGCTTTATCAATGGTGATTAGGAATGTTGGCAATACTTTGTTGTGCAAATGATGTTGTTTCTTCATTCCTTTTTTGTGAGGAAAGACGTTTGTTATATAGAATTTGTGATTCAAAATGAACAATCAGGATTAAACAATGTTGAATCAAGATCGACGGTTGAAAGATGTTGAGAGGATTTAGACATGAATAATCTATGCAAAATAGATTACACAATTTGTGTGATTGAAGAAATAGATTGAATAATTTGTGGGATTGAGAGATAGATTGAATAATCTATGGAATTGAAGAAATCAATTTGAACCTTCAATGAGATTGAAGAATAGATTGATTTGTTAGGAATAGATTGAGAAATCAAGGGATCATAATTTTCTCAATCAGAAAAGTGGTTGAGAATGATTAATTGATTTAATTCATTCATTCATTTTGGAGTTGAACATGCAAATCAAGTTTGACTTTTGCAAATAGAGTTGCATTAGTTTGATTTTATTTTTGATGATGATTTGAATAGTTTGTTTAAATTATTCAAATTTGGAGGGAAAGTGAGTTAATTAAATTATTATGATTTAATAATTCAATTGACTTAGGGGAATAAAGTGGATTAGCGATGTAATTAAATAATTGGTATTATTTAACTAATTAGGATGAAATAAAGTTAGATTAGGAATTTATTAAATAAATTTAATTTAACTAATTTATCGAAATGATGAAATGTGAATTAATTAAATAATGTTGTATTATTCAATTAATAGGGGAAATTAGGGTTTTAGGACTTTATTAAATAAATAGAATTTATTTAATTAGTCAAAAATGGTGAAAAAGTGAATTAATTAAATAATGTTGCATTATTCAATTAATAGGAGAAATTAGGGTTTTGGATGCAATTGATGTGAAATGCAGTGATGTTTGATGATAATGATGTTGATGATGTGAAAATGTCGTTTAAGGCATGTGATAGGTGTTAGGTCAATTTTACACGTCTACATTTTTCCCCTCTTTGATACAAAGTACTAGTTGCTTTGTTTCAAAGATTCAATGTTAAGATCAAGATTTTGAAAAAAAATTATGCCCCATTGTGCCCCGGTGGTCAACAGAATTATGGTAGGACTCTGTGCTACCCCCTCGAGAGGTTGGCAAAAATTTTAATTTTGAGGTTAGGCTCACGATATGTTCGATTTTAGTTCAGTTGTGGAGAGGACAAAAAAATAAGTCTATAGGTCCCTTCTTGCTTGTTTCAATGTTCTTGGGAAGTCCTAATTTGAACGTAGGAAGGTTCCCTAAGTAAAAATTAGTGTTTCCTAGATAAAAATTAGGGTTTTAAAGGGTTAAAATAGATAATTAGGGTTCTAATTACCTCATTTGTGCTTTGATCCTATGGAAAATTCTAGCCTCTAGATTTCCCATTTTGTCAGTTGTTGAGGAGAAATGCTTAGGATTCAAGGAGCCCCACATTGTTCAGACTTGGTTCGAGAGTTTGGACGGCCCGCATGCGTCAATGCCCCAGTATTTACCCTCTTGATTCTCATTTTCATCTTGTCATGTTCTCGTAATTTGTGCACAAAGTTCATTAAGTCAAAAGCACAAGTTTTAGGTTTTCAGCACACTTGCATCAGTTTTAGCGCATTTTTTTCATTTTGGAAAGCTCGCTTTTGCTCTGTTTCTGCACTTTTGATCTGATTTTTCACTTTTGAAACTCACCTTTGCTTTTTATTTTTGCTTTTGATTACTTTGTTTATGTTTTCTCGCCTTTGTGATACTTTTGCAGTTTTTCAAAATCTTTTCACTTTTGATCCTAGCACTCTTGCTATTTTTCCTCACTTTTGCAAAAAAAATCTTGCTTTTGACTTTTTTCTTCGCTTTTGTCTGAAATTCCATCACTTTTTCTAAGATTTCTTTGCTTTTTACTTTTTTAGAAACTAAGTTATTTTCTTCATTGTTTTCATTTCATTTTGTGTGCTCAAAGTGAAACCATAACATTATGGGTTGAAATGATTGCAAGTGGTCCTTAAACCACTGCAATCGAGGGAGCGACGACCCCAAGACCTATTTAATCTAATTTTCAGCTTTGATGTTTTGGAGTGAGACTTCCTAAATGCAATTGAACTACGTCACATTTGTTATATGTCTACCATTGGTGCAAGAGCACCTTTTGCTTGATCATGTCTCCATTTTGGAAATTCATGACACATGATCAATTTTTTGTATTTTCACTTTGTAATAGGGTTAAGTAAGTCATTTTAGGTCATTATGAGGTCACTTGATTCAAAAAGAGCAAAAAATTTAAGAAATACAAAAGTTGTCAACAAATATTGACAAAATTGCAAATTATGTAAAAGTTGCCTTAAGAAGTTGAAAGGTCTCAATGGTTTTTGGTATTGGTGGGTAGTTAGAGAGTAGTTAGAGTTTCAAAGGTAATTTTTATGCCTTTAAAAATTCCCTTTGTACATTTGAAATTTTGAGGGTGATGGAGATTTGAATTTTGAATAAAGAATATCTCTATTTTTGTGCATTTTCTACATAATTTCTTTGTTTTAGACTCTTGTACAAATTTGTACGGATAGATATGTGTTCCTAAATGGATGTAAGTAGTAATTCATCCAATCACCTTCCATTTGGATTTTTTTTCATGCATTTTGGTTGATATTTGAGTAAATTACAGTGATTTTACATAAATCTGCCAAAACCCTCTTTAGGGTAAATAGAAAGTTAGAAAATTGGATTTCTTTTAATCTCCACGGGGAAAAATCCTATATTTTGGTGAATTTAATTCTTCTCTGGATTTTCTTTCGTAAAATAATGATCTTGGGCTGAGGGTATAATGTTAAGTGATGAAGGATTGAAATTTAGGACTGTAATTTCTGAGAAAACAGTCTAAACAGGGCAATTAAGGGTAACATGGTCTAGGGTTTATTAAAATAACTGTGGAAATGAACTTCTAATGGTGAATGAATCTTATTCAAGTATAAATATAGATGATTGAAGCATTTTTCAAGTGAACTTGTGGTGGGAAGTAGGATATTGAATAAGCCCTGTATGTATGGAGCCTAATAGGCCTAATTTGCATGCCATCAGTCCAAATTTGAACACTATTTATCAAAGAAACTTATGTTGATATTTTGATATGTTTTAGTCCCCTCTAAAAGGTGTCTGAAAATAATTTTATAGTCTTGAATAGAGGCTTATGGTGGAAGTTATGTATGACAATATTAATAGCAAACCTACAAGCATATTGATCAGGATATGAAGGATTTGTAACCAGAATAAATAATTTGTATTTCAGGGGTGTAAAGAGAGTTTATTCATGTTTAATTAATCCTTTTAAAGTTTTTCCACATGTTGAAGCAATTATATGTGTCTTGCGATCAAATTTTGGTGCTTGGTGGCTTGTAGGTGCCATAGATGTACATTAGGAACAGTCCTAAAGAATGATGGTAAAATGAAAGGGAAAACATTGTGAAGTATTTTATATTGTTATTCTGACTCAAATGAAGGTGACTTATGCATTAGTTTGATTTGGTTATTCCTTTGAAGGTTGGAGTTGTGTTTGTAGTTATTGAGTGCCATGATTGTAAAAGAATGGGCAGCCAATGTAATCGTTTGTTTTGGTTTAAGTTGATATTACTAAAAGTGTCTTGAAGATCTTGAATGAAATTGGAACTCCTATCTTGAATGTTTGAATTGAATAGTGATTTAGAGGGAAATATAGTTGAATAAGTGTGTCAAAAGAAGGCGAGTTAGAGATATTTTGAGTTATTCAAATTAAGATTGTGGAAGGTGTTCATTTCTTCCTCTGTACTCTGCATCAACCATCCATTGTCACACTACGATGATGACCGTGCTCATGGAGCGGTGGCATTCAAAGACTTCTTTGTTCCATTTACCTACAGGGGAGGCTACCATTACCCTTGAGGATGTTTGGAGGATCCTCCACATACCCGTCCATGGTGAGCTCATTACATATCATGTTTGATAGGGTACCCATGCCATGTGATGTATGCTTGGTGTCAAACACTTGGAGGTTCGATAGTTTGAGATAGATTTGTCAGAGTTTGTTGGCAGTGCTGACCCAATTTCTCTTCTTTTGTGTGGTTTGATTTTGGGACTAGTTGTTCTTGATAGGAGAGGTCATCATTTCCCTATTGGATGGGGTATATGTATCGAGGGGATGTTTGAGCATGGGACTAGATATGCATGGGGTCTCTGTCTTCTTGCCCACCTCTATAGAGATATGCATGAGGTTGCATATCGGGGTGGGAAATCCATTTTTGAAGGTGTCTCTCTTTTACATGTATGGGCTTGGGAGCATATTGTGGTGACACGGCCCGATGGTATACAGGATCACACTGATGGTGATATGTACTCCTATCATTATGGACACTTTCTTTGTTATACCTTTCCTGGGGATCTTCCGTACTAGCATCGTGTGTTCGATGACATGTTAGGTTTTTTTTGGAGACCTTATATGGATTGTGATGCATGGCCCTAGGATCCGGAATAGTTAGTATATTTTCTACAAACTAGATGGTTGATTGGTCACTCTCACTCTCTTCTAGAGCAACATTTACCTGATAGAGTATGTAGGCACTTTGGAGAGAGACAAGGTTGGTTTCTTGATGCATTTGAGGCTTGGTTCGGTTAGACCACTGGAGACATCTGAGTATGGGGTCATTTGGATGATAGATATGTTGTGATTGATGCTTTTAGAGCTCTTTCCCCAGTCGGATGGGGTTGGCCTGTTGGTCTAGCGGATTCGGGTACTACTCTCAATTTTGATCAATCGTGGGCATGACACATGCCATTGAGATTTATAGATCCTAGCGGTGATCCTATAGTTGGTAGAGCAGGTATTACAGGTCGTCACAGGGAGCAGCAACATGTTGAGGTTTTAGTCGAGCAACTCATTCGGGGTAGATAGGATGGAGCACAAGGTGATCAGGCGGAGGTTTTGGGATAGGTTCTAGGTCCCCCTCCACCACCTAGGGATGGAGGTGCTCAATTAGCGATAGAGATAGCGCGACAACAAGCCTTGGAGACATTGATAGCAGAGAGAGATACTGATCGGAAAGAGTGAGATGGTTTTAGAGTAGAGAGAGACACAGAGATTGGTCATCACCTTGTGGTTGAGACATAGTTATAGGGTGTTACTGCTGAGAGGGATAGTCTAAGGGAAGAGCATGAAAGTATATGAGTTGAGCGAGATTAGTTGTTACAGATGTCAACATACTATCAGACCTTGTATGATGCTATTGTTCCTAGGGCTGCTCGGCATCCACGGTTTGGAGAGCCTAGTGTTGTAGGAGGTAGAGGTGGTGTTGAGTCAGGCGGGTAGTCTATCAAATAGCCAGATCTAGATGGTGGTCTGTAGCCTGGTCTATAGATTTCTCCCCCTTCCTTCTGGGAAATGGTATATATGTACTTGATCTTTATGATGTTGTTTGTTCATAGACATATTGCAGACATGATTTTGTATATGCAGTCATTGGCCCAATCTAGGCCTCATATATATATGTATTATTTTGTATTATCCTATTACACTTGTTTCACTTATGTTGATGTACTACGACATTCTCCCTATTTTTATGATGATATATATGATATATACCTTCTTTGAGTCGGATTTATTATGTGTTTATGTTCATGGATGATGATGTATGATGGTGTATGCTTATACATGTTTTGTACTTTTTTTATGTATGCATATGATGTGGATGGATGAATCATACTTTATATCATATGATGTTTTATTATGGATGATCAATATATCATTTGATATATGATGTTTCTTGTGATGTATGAATGATATATGATGGGTGCATGCCATATACATGATACATGATGTTTTCATTGTTTTATTATCATCATGATATGTATCGACGATATTGTGGGAGTAGGATGGATATGGTAGTAATGATATTGTGATGCAGGATGGATGTTAGTTGGAAGAAATATTTAATGATGGATAGAAATTCGATGTTGTTGATGAGTTTTTCTTTCACTTTGCTTGGATTTTTCGTAGTTTGAACAATATTGTTTGACATAGCAAATAGATACAATACACCAGGGTATTAATGACCAAGGTGACTTTGTATCCATTGTGTGGACTTTGACTCTACAAAAAAAGAGTATTCTTGCTCATACTAGACATATGAAAACTTTGTTTAAAAGTATATAGTCGGGTTGTGTTAAAAACTTTTTGGACTAGTCACACAGAGAGGTATAGAACACCTAACATGCAACTGCTTTACGAATTGTCTCAACACAACTTTCATACACTAATCAATGTGTGACCTGGGGAAAATCATAGATGCTAAACGAGATAAATGTAATGAATTAGAATATAATATAAATCAAAACAACTAATCTAGATCTATTCCTACACTCATGAAATGACTTTCCAAGCTACTGAAAACACAAAAAAATCCTAGGATTATCCAAATGAATTCAAAACAAAGAGACATTACCACTCCATGTCAGAGTGTGTTTGCATGATGTCGGATTGTTCATATCACTACGAAGCCTCCATTGTTGTGTGCAAGAAGATTTGATGTGATGTATGTGTTGGTTGATTGAAGATATGTCGAAGCTTTATCAATGGTGATTAAGAATGTTGGCAATACTTCATTGTGCAAATGATGTTGTTTCTTCATTCCTTTTTTGTGAGGAAAGACGTTTGTTATATAGAATTTGTGATTCAGAATGAACTAGCAGGATTAAACAATGTTGAATCAAGATCGATGATTGAAAGATGTTGAGAGGATTTAGACATGAATAATTTGTGCAAAATAGATTACACAATTTGTGTGATTGAAGAAATAGATTGAATAATCTATGGGATTGAGAGATAGATTGAATAATCTATGGAATTAAAGAAATCAATTTGATCCTTAAATGGGATTGAAGAATAGATTGATCTGTTAGGAATAGATTGAGAAATTAGGGGATCATAATTTGCTCAATTAGAAAAGTGGTTGAGAATGATTAATTGATTTAATTCATTCATTCATTTTTGGAGTTGAACGTGAAAATCAAGTTTGACTTTTGCAAATCGAGTTACATTAGTTTGATTTATTTTTGGTGATGATTTAAATAGTTTATTTAAATTATTCAAATTTGGAGGGAAAGTGAGTTAATTAAATTATTATGATTTAATAATTCAATCGACTTAGGGGAATAAAGTGGATTAGCAACATAATTAAATAATTGGTATTATTTAACTAATTGGGATGAAATAAAGTTAGATTAGGACTTTATTAAATAAATGTAATTTATCTAATTTGTCGAAATGATGAAACGTGAATTAATTAAATAATGTTGTATTATTCAATTAATAGGGGAAATTAGGGTTTTAGGACTTTATTAAATAAATGGAATTTATTTAATTAGTCAAAAATGGTGAAAAAGTGAATTAATTAAATAATGTTGCATTATTCAATTAATAGGAGAAATTAGGGTTTCAGATGCAATTGATGTGAAAATGTCATTTAAGGTGTGTGATAGGCATTAGGTCAATTTTACATGTCTACATTTTGCCCCTCTTTGATAGGTGTTAGGTCAATTTTACATGTCCACATCCTCTATTTATTCATGCCTTTGTATTTGGAGAGGAGGGCTTAGAGAAGTGATGTTTAGCATACCGAAATGCTATCGGAATTGAACCATATTTTTGAAGACAAGTTTGTTGCAAGTGTTGCATGTGAGATTGTAGAGGAGCCCATGAGCTTTAAATATTTGTAATCTTTTGCATGTTTATAGATAATAAAAATTTGTAGATTTTATCTTCCTATTTTTGTTCATATTGTGTATTTGTAACCTTTGCATGTGTTTTGTGAGGTTTTGTGATCAGGTTTGAAAGGAAGAGAATCCCTTTTCATCATTGGTATTAGAGTGGGTCATCTTGAGCCTGTAAATAGAGCGCCGAAGAGAGGCAGTTTGTAGCAGGACCTGTGAGTTGTGGGTAAAGATCAAAATTCATCCAAGAATTTCCAACCATGGTAGAAGTAGAGGCAGAGGTGCTGGAGGAAGAGACCCTCTTAGAGATGAAATTAGATCTCTTAGAAGGAAAATGGAAATTTTGCAGGAAGAGCTTCATAGGAGAGAAGTGCATAGAAAAAGAAATGGTAGTGAAGATGAAACAAAAGAGGAAGAGGAAGAGGAAGAGGAAGAGGAAGAATGGGAATAAATGGATCATGGAGAAGTTAGATTGTTGAAGGAAATCTCGAACATTGGAAAGAGACCAAAAATGGAGGTTTGAACCTTCAATGCAAGTCTAAATCCTAAAGAGTTGATAGATTGGATCAATGATATGGAAGAGTTTATCGAATTTGAAGAGATTGAAGACCCTCATAGAGTGAGGTTTGCAAAAATGAATTTAAAAGGCCATGCAAGCATTTGGTGGAAAGAAGTTTAGCTTGAAAGAGGAAGACAAGGGAAATATAGAATTTCCAAATGGGATAGGATGGTAGCAAAAATGAAGAGGCAATTTATCCCAGTAGATTATGAGTTGGAACTGCTCAAAAAGATGCAAAGCTTGAGACAAGGAACAAGGACTATGAAAGAATACACAGAATAATTTCACAAGGTCCTGATTAGAACAAGACATTCTGAAGAAAATAAGGAGGTAGCTCATTACATAAATGGGCTAAAGCCAAGCATACAAGAAAAATTGGCATTGGTGAGAATGACCACCATTGAAGATGCATACCTGTTTTCATTGAAAGTTGAAGAAAGACTAAACAAAAAATTTGAAAGAAAACAAAGAGGAAGAGGTGATGGTGGAAGAACTGGAGGAAGAATTTATGATGGAAATCAGAAAAATCAGAAATTTGAAGACCAAGGCAGCAAAAAAAATCAAAAATCAGAAAATTATCACCCTCCCAGAGATCAAAATGCATGAGGTAGAGGAAGATCGGGTAGAGGATTCAAAAGAAGTGGCTTTCATGGAACCTATTTTCGATGCGGTGAAGAGGGGCATAGAGCTTATGGCTGCCCTCACAATCAAGAAAGAACCAATAGAAGACCTAAAAATTAGAATAGAGCAGCAAAAATCAATGAGGAGGATGTGCGTTCATCGCATTCTGAAGAAGCAGAAGGAGGTGAAGTCCTGATGACAAGAAGAGCATTGTTGAATGAAGAAAATGAACCAATTTAAAGAAAAAGATTATTCAAGACAAGATGCAAATTCGAAGGGAAAGCTTGTAATTTCATCATAGACAGTGGAAGCACGGATAACTTGGTATCTAAAGAAATGGTGAAAAAATTGAACCTAGAAAGAAGGAAGCACCTGAAACCGTACTAAATATCTTGGGTACAAGATAACCAAAAGCTTTTGATAAGCGAACAATGTTTGGTAAAATTTAAAATAGGAGGTTATTTTGATGAAATATTATGTGATATAATTCCAATGGATGCATGTCATATTTTATTAGGGAGGCCTTGGCAGTATGATAGGAAGGAAATGCATGATGGTTGTGCTAATATATATACCATAGTTAAGGATGGAGTGAAACATAAATTAAAACCTTTGAAAGAAGATTTGGTTCAAGTTTTTGGTAATGCAATATTTTGTTTAGTTGATGCAAGAAAATTCATAGATGGAATGAAACATAAAAAAGTTTGTTTTGCTTTGATTCCTAAGTCTAACTGTGAAAATGTGAAAGATATTCTTGTGGAGGTTGTAGATTTGTTACAAGAATTACCATAAATTATTTCAGACAATGCACCTGAGGGGCTGCCACCCATGAGGAAGATAAGTCATCAAATTGATCTAATACTAGGAGCAAGTTTTCCTAACAAAGAATCCCATCGAATGTCTCAAACCGAGAGTGAAGAGTTGAACAAGCAAGTTCAAAAACTGTTGCGGAAAGGCTTGATTTGAGAGAGCCTAATCCCTTGTGCAGTGCCTACTGTTTTGGCACCAAACAAAGGAGAAGAATGGAGGATGTGCACGGATTCAAGGGCTATCAAAAAAATCACCATCAAATACAGAGTTACATTACCCAGAATGGATGATATCATGGACTGTTTGAGTGGGGCTGAATACTTCACCAAGATTGATTTAAAGAGTGGTTATCATCAAATACCAATCCGAGAAGGTGATGAGTGGAAGATAGCTTTCAAGACCAAGGAAGGTTTGTATGAATGGTTGGTCATGCCATTTGGACTAACCAATGCTCCTAGTACGTTTATGAGGTTGATGAATGAAGTACTAAAAGAGTTTTTGGGCAGATTTTTTATTGTTTATCTAGATGATATATTGATCTTTAGTAAGACACTAGAGGAGCATTTGTTGCATATCAGATTTGTTTTTGAAAAGTTGAAGGAAGAGAATTTTCTCATTAACTTGAAAAAGTGCAGCTTTATGAAGAGGGAATTGGTATACTTGGGTTTTGTTGTTTCAGGAGAAGGTCTCAAGATGGAACGAGAAAAGGTGAAAGCTATTTTAGAATGGCCTACACCTAGAAGTGCTATCGAGGTGAGATCATTTCACGGTTTGGCTAGATTTTACAGAAAGTTTATTAGAGGTTTTAGTAGTATTTGTGCACCACTAACTGAGACCATGAGAGGAGATAAAATGGATTTTAGATGGACTACAGAAGCAGCAAGAAGTTTTGATTTGTTGAAGGAAAAGGTGACCGAGCAACTTGTTTTAGCACTTCCTAATTTCAACAAGGTATTCCAAGTTGATTGTGATGCAAGTGGTAATGCTATTGGAGCAATCCTAAGTCAAGAAGGTAAACCCATTGCTTACTTTAGTGAGAAATTAAATGATTCAAAAATAAAATATTCAGTGTATGATCATGAATTTTATGCTATTGTACAAGCATTGAAAAAGTGGAGACACTATCTTTTGCTTAAGGAATTTTTTTTATTCACAGATCATCAAGCACTTCAGTATTTGAGTAGTCAAGGAAAGCTAAATCAAACACATATGAAATGGGTAGAGTTCTTGGAAATTTATACTTTTGTTTTGAAACATAGGAGTGGGAAGTCTAATAGGGTTGCAAATGCTTTGAGTAGAAGACAGGGTTTGTTGATTGAAATGCAGGTTGAGGTTGTTGGATTCAATGAGTTGAAGGAGTTGTATGAAGAGGATCCAGATTTTGGAGAGGCTTGGAAGGCTTTCAAAAAGCCTATTGCTGGTGATAGAACCAAGTGGTTGGATTATTTAATCCAAGATGGTATGTTGTTCGAAGGTAACAAGTTGTGTATTCCTAGAAGTTCAATGAGAGTAAATTTGACTAAGGAAAAACATAGTGGAGGACTTGTAGGACATTACGGTTTTGATAAAACCATAGCACTTGTTGGAGAAAAATATTATTGGCCTCAATTGCAGCAAGATATCAGATAATTTGTGCAAGGATGTAGGACTTTTCAGGTAGCAAAAGGAACTAGTCAAAACACTAGTTTATATCAGCCATTACTAGTACCTGAGAGGCCATGGGAGGAGATTAGTATGGATTTTGTTTTGGGTTTACCAAGGACCCAAAGGGGACATGATTCAATATTTGTTGTTGTACATAGATTTTCCAAGAAGGATCATTTTTTTCCATGCAAGAAGACTAATGATGTTGTGAATGTTGCAGAATTGTTTTTTAGGGAAACAGAAGCTTGGGTAATTTGTTGAGATGCCTAGTTGGAGATAAGCCAAAAGGGTGGGATTTGATTCTAGCTCAAGCAGAATTTGCATATAAAAACTCAATGAATAGAAGTATAGGTAAATATCCATTCCAAATTGTTTATGGCCGCAACCCAAGAGTTGTGTTAGATTTGAAAAAGATTGATAATGTTGACAAGAAGAGTGCAGAAGCAGAGGACTTTGCTAAACACATAAAGAGCATACATGAGGAGGTACGAAATCACATCTACAAAATGAACTTTCATTACAAGTCCAAGGTTGATTTGAAGAGGAAACATAAGGAGTTTCAGGTTGGTGATGAGGTAATGGTACACTTGAGAAAAGAAATATTTCCAGTTGGTACCTATAACAAGCTAAAAATGAAGAAATTTGGCCTTGCCAAATTGTGAGTAGGCATGATTCAGGTAATGCATATGAAGTAGAGTTGCCTAGTGGACTTAATATTACACCTATTTTTAATATTTTTTATCTAACAAATTTTTATGAAGCTGAAAATGATGAAGGTACAATAGATGAAACAATTCATATACCAGCACCTACTTCGGAAGAGGGGAAAAGAGAGGTAGTTTTGGACAGCAGGGTGAGTAGAAGTACGAGGCACAAAAAATACTTCAAGTACTTGGTCAAATGGTTTTGAAGGCCTATTGAGGACTCATATTGGTTGTCAGAAGCTGAATTTGAACATCTTGGTTACCCTCTTGAGAAGTGACAGGGTCACTTTTCTTCTACCTTGGGTGTCTGATGCAGGAGCATCCATGGTGTACTGGCAATCTTGTGTCACCAAAAATATTTTATTTTGTTATGTTTGATTTCAATAAGGGCCTAGGTGTTAGAAAATGATATTTTTCATTTGCAACATTGTAAATTCCCATGGGGTGAAAATGTAATGTTAATTTGATGGTAAATTACCCTCTGGTAACTCGGTAACTGTAATTTGTGAAGGGATAAGTCTTTGGGTGTCCCGCCTTTGGAGGAAGTCAAAAGAGGTCATAAATGTATGTACATGTGTCATGAAAAGTATAAAAGTGGGCTGCTAAAGGAATATTTCATGTTGCTTGCATGTCTTTGCATGCAACCACTATTATGACAATTGTAAGGAATCTATAAGTTGTGTAAGATGTCATAAATCCCAAAACTTGATTGGTCAAAATTCTAGGTGCTCAAGAGAGGTTAGCATGCATGGTGCCACATGTCTTATGTTATATTTTCAAAATCCCAAGGAGGGGCATACTTTCTTGAGGGTGGTTTCCAATTGCTTGTTTTGGAAAACCATGTGTTGTTTTCTCCTTCCACATCCTCTATTTATTCATGCCTTTGTATTTGGAGAGGGGGGCTTGGAGAAGTGATGTTTAACATACTGAAATGTTGTTGGAATTGTACTAGATTGTTGAAGACAATTTTGTTGCAGGTGTTACATGTGAGATTGTAGAGGATCCCATGAGCTTCAAATATTTGTAATCTTTTGCATGTTTGAAGATAATAAAATTTGTAGACTTTTTCTTCTTATTTATGTTCATATTATGTATTTGTAGCCTTTGCATGTTGTGTTTTGTGAGGTTTTGTGATCAAGTTTGAAAGGGAGAGAATCCCTTTTCATCATTAACTAAATGGAATTTATTTAATTAGTCAAAAATGGTGAAAAAGTGAATTAATTAAATAATGTTGCATTATTCAATTAATAGGGGAAATTAGGGTTTCAGATGTAATTGATGTGAAATGCAGTGATGTTTGATGATAATGATATTGATGATGTGAAAAAGTCGTTTAAGGTGTGTGATAGGTGTTAGGTCAATTTTACATGTCTACAACTAGAATTCACAAATAGACTTAAGGTAACCAAACTAAGTCCATGATTAAAATATTGGGTCAAAATCCATAAATTATACCATTCATTACTACCCAACTTGGCAGGGTCATAACTCCTAGCTCAGTGGTCGAAATTACTTTTTTACATCATTGGACTCCAAGAGCTCTAATTTTAATCCCTTCAAAATTATACCTTTGAAAACCATTTCAAGGGATCAATGACAATCTTGACCCCAAATTCCACTTTGAAGGCCTCTAAAAATGTGATTTACTAAAACGTAGAAAATACTAAAAAATATTTTTTTTAATATTTTCATTTTTTCTTGTGCCAACACCACCCAAGTGTTTGTAAATTGATACCAGACCATCAATTGTCCAAAAAAATTAGCCCGCACATTATTCATCGAGGTCTTAATACTTTGTCTCTACATAGAAATCTCATGGAGTCCAATCAAAGTGAGTTAAACATTACCATAACCATGGGTGATACTCAACATGAGTTTGGTATGCCTTCTTTGCTCACCACAAATCCTTACCAAAACCCACTACCATCCTCATCAGGGGTTATGCCTGCTTTAGAAGAAATCATAAATAATACTTCATCCCAAAACTTGGGGGAAACGATCTCCAACAACATCATGTACCACAAACCAATTTTTCCTTGCCTTCTTCCATGGCATAACAAAAAAACTCCTTCATACAACCTACTAATGACCTTACCATCCAAACTATTAACAACACCTCCATGTATTCCCTACACTCACTTGATATCACACCTCAACAAATTGCAACTGTTATCCCACAATTAATCATACCCACTAATTCCACACAAGTATCATTACTTACTGTAGATACCTAAATTATTGTACCTAACCCTAATTGTCATCATTAGTTACGTCTATTTATCATCTATCACCTAATTTTTTAATAATTAGTTATCACATCACATCTTATTATTTATTAAATAATAATTATTTCCCATTTAATTCCTTATCTATTCAATTAAATAATATTTTATTATTTTATTATATGAGATCTTATTATCCATTTATCACATCAAAAATCATTTATTAATTAATAATTCCCATTTATCCATTTAATTAAATAATAAATGTGATTTAATCTCTATTTTCACTCATTTCTTAACTCATATTTTATCTTCAGTCAACTCCATCATCACTAATCAGTTAACTTAGTCTTCGCTTAGAAACTCAATCTTCTCTCACAAGTTAACTCTATTTTGCATTTTAGAAACTTCTTTTTCATTATTAGTTAGGTAAGCATGAAATTGGAAACTTCATGTACACATTTATCCATCATTTTAATTAGAAAATTTAATATTATCCTCTCATGACTTGAATTGGAAAATTTATAATTTCAATTGAGTTGACTCCATTAACTTTCTAGTTAACTTAGGTTCTAATCGTCATCCATATCTCCTAGGTCTATGAATTCAATCATTTTATTTATCATTGGGATCCATCATACATATAAGCAAGTCTATTCTATCAAATCACTCACTCACCTTCTTATTAGTGTTATGTTATTTTGGATTGCATCCACATACTTTCAAGGAAAATCAACATCATCAATTTATATATGAGATTTGCAGTGGATTTCCTAGGTTAGAAGTAGTTTAATTTCAATTTATTTGTATTTAAGTTTTTTTAATGTTTAGCTTATGATTTTCAATGCATACATTTTGGTGAACCTGACATGAACATGCAATATTTTAACTGGTTTTATTGTTTGTGAGCATGTTTTTTTGCAGGTTACAGAAGTTTTGGCAAGAAAACATGTTCCAAGGAATATATTTCATATTGTGATATGTTATTTCTAACAT
Source organism: Sequoia sempervirens (assembly GCA_007258455.2). NCBI lineage: Eukaryota > Viridiplantae > Streptophyta > Pinopsida > Cupressales > Cupressaceae > Sequoia > Sequoia sempervirens. Next base: position 184,135,162 of record VDFB02000002.1, read on the forward strand.
GTTTTCTAATTTCTAACATCATGTTGAATGTGTTTGTTTGAAAGATTTTATCATTTATAGGTTTTAATTGATCTAATTATTTGCAAGTTTCAAAGATCAAATCATGTTAAAATAGAAAAATCATATTTTAAATAATTAAAATCCATAGTTTGTATGTTAAATCATTTCTTAAATAGAGATATCATGTTTAATTGCATAAATCATGTTTAAAATAGAAAAAATTATGTTCTAATAGTTAAAAATTATATTAAATTTTCAAAAAACTATTTAAAATTTGAAAAAAATCATGTTTTTTAAGCAAAACCACCATTTCAAAGTCCAAAAATATGAATTATAATGCAAAAACACTCTTATTTGGTTCAAAACCATGAATTTATTGGAAAATCATTATTTTGAAGGTCAAAACCAACATTTAGATAGAAAAAAAACCATTATTTTTAAGGCAAAACCATTGTTTTTAGAGATAAAACCACATTTTGCATGTAAAACCACAGTTGGAAAGGTCAAATCAGCGCCTAACACATTTTTCTTTAGCCTCTAGTCACTTGGGTGAACAAGAGTAAAGTCGGAAGGGGTTAAAGGACCTTAGGCCTCTTCAAATAAATTTTCTAAAAAACTACCTTCACCAAAATGATCATAACTTTTGTAATACTTATCCTTTTTCAACTTCTTATAGGCATTGGAAATCTAGTTTTGAGCCACATGCAGTGGTGTAGATAATTTTTTTATATCAGGTTACATAAATTAGGTATAATTGTTCAAAGTCAACATTTATTTTTAAAACTTCAAATGAATGTAATTGTTGCATACTTTATCTTTTTTGAAAAAAAATAATAATTTATCAAAATTTTGCAAGAAATCTAACCATGAATTTTTTTTTTTCATTTGAAGTTTTATTTTGCATGTTTTCATTAACATTTAATTGCAACTTTCTTTCATTGTCGAAGAAAAAAATTTGTAGGTCAAAGTGCTAAAAACTTAAAATTCTAATGTATTTATCTTGTAGGACGGTTCTTTGAAAATAAATTTTATTGACCTTTTCTCTTTTTGTTTGCTTTTTCTTTTTATCAGTTTTCAAATCATTGTGATGAAAGATTAAAATGAACCCTACAAATTTTGATTTGGTTAATTAAAGAACAAGTGTCTTTTAATCCTGAAAGAGTGTGTATGCTCTTCTCTCATATGCTTGTGTGATATTGAGAATCAAAAATGCCACCTTTTCCTTTTTTTTAGGGGGTCTATTTAGGGATTTCATCACCCTAGAGGATGACCTCAACTCTAGTGCTCCAGTGGAGTATAAATAGTGGGGGTGAATCGAAAGACATGCCTCTTGGAAGTTGTGAGTTTTTCATTCAAGCTAAGTCCCCAAGAACTTTATACCTTGGGGAAGTGAAGGAGAAGGGTGGGTTAACCTCTTCTCCAAGTTGTTTGACTTTCTTGCATTTTCAAATTCACATATTAGGCCTCACATGCCCTTGTGGCATGTAGAGGATTCCCCTAGAAAGCATGTATAGCCTAGTTTAAGACCTTTTGGTCATTGCTAAGTGTGGTACAAGGTATAGTATCATGCCCAAAGTTACTCACCGTGTACTTTCTCTTGTTGAGGTGACAGTTATTCCTTGGTAGGGCCTTATCCTTTCAAGGTAAGGGGTGTAGAGGTGGTACATGACCTTTGCATACCCTAGTTACCCATTCATTTGAAAGTATTACGCCTTTGGCGGGTGGGCCTACACTAAGTTAACACTCCCACTTTATTAATTTAGGCTCAAGTTCATGTGCTTTATGTGTCTAATTTTGTTAGAGTAAAACCTCCCCATCTAAAGCCCAATGGGGACATTATCCTTTTTCAGCCTTAGATTTTTTAATCTTCTATCTTTCTATTAATATAGGCTTTTGAAAACAATTAGTGTCAATAGGTTCATTCCACCCCTTACTAGGTCACAAAAAAAAACATGGAACAAAGAAGTACAAACCCATTTGTAATTGGCTAGTACGAGCAAATTGAGAGTTTACAAGATAACCCTAGAGTTAATGATCAAGACTTGGTAGACCAACCTAAATACTCTCCCGAGTTTGTTGATTTTATGAATGATGGGCTTACCTAAACCTATTTAGATCATATTATAAGTTTGAATAAAACACACTTCCTAGAGCAACTTATAGAGGATGGTGCCACACTCTCCTCTAGCTTTGACCAAGACAAGTTGAGCAAGCTCATTACAAACCAAAATGTAGGTACATCCACTTTTGAAAATCCCTTGTATGAGATTTCTCAAAATGCAACTATAGATGTCTCTAATGTCAACCAACCTGCAACAAATACCTTCACCATGCAAGAGCCCATAGTTACATTAAATGTCCAAAGTCAATTGCATGGAAACTTGTAACAAGTAAACACCAATCCCATTGACACTTACCCTCCATTAGATGAAGTGTAGTGCCCCTCCATTCTCACCATGGATGTGCAAGTACTTTGGCTTTGGAACCTGGAGATGAAGGTAAAATAAAAGGGATATTTAAAGGTATGTGCTAATGATGTTAAGCAGTTGATGTTGTATATTATGAATTTATGGACTATGTGTGAAGGTGGGATAGGACTAACCTTATCATGAGCACTATGTGATTATCTTGTCATAACTATAATGTGATTATCATCCTGATTTCTATATGAGTTGGTGAGGTTCATACTGATGTGTTTGGGTGTAAGGGAAAGTGTCGCATCACTCACTTGTGAGTACCCTGAGACATTGTGATTCTCTTTTCATAGTGTGCCTAATTATATGTATATGTATATGCACGACCATTTTGTGTGTTGCAAGTTGTAGGTACTAGGCAACGACTCCACCTAAATTGGAAGGTATGAGTGTCTTAAATCCAATGGAACAGTTGATCAGATATAGCACTTAAGTGGTCCCCTACCCTAGCCATCATCCTTGAAGAGGATGAGTATTCAGTCTGATACCTTGTCAGTGTTGTCAGTTTTGTCTTTGGTCAGTTGGTGTTGCTTGAGGTCTTGCTTTTCGACCTCGATTAGGGTTCAGGTATTTAATTGGCATTTGGCTTTATTTAATTTAAAATTGTTTGATAAATGCTTTTGATTATTTTATGCATCAAAATTAATTATTAAGTAAAAGGATACCTTGATAAATAAATAAATATAAATATTTTATAAATAATTATAGCTTATAATAAAATAAATTTGTAATGTAATATTAAAATAATAAATAAAAGGTTATTAAGTTGGGTTATAAAACTAAGTATAATATGTAAATAATTGTAGGGTAAATGATTTTACCCGTTTGCGTGAAATCGGGTGTTTAATTATATTACTTCGTAAATATTTCATAGTTACCAAAATTAAGAATTTAAATGAATAATTTTTAATTGCTTTAACTATTAACTTAATTAATTAAAAAGTAACTGTAATTCGTTGGTTAGTTGGTTGGTTTTCCTGTACTTTGTTCGGCTCCATAAACATTTTTGTTTGGAAGAAAATTGCATGTAAAAATATTTATTCTAAGATGGTTTTTGTGTGGGAGGATAGTCTGAAAAAATTCCATTCTATTGAAGAAGTTTTCATTCTCCAAAATCAATGGGGGTTTTAGATGGGTTTAAAAGAAACCATCACCATCGCAGCTTGTTTCCAGCGCAGAGGATTGGTTGTTTTCAAAAATGATTGATAATATTTGCATAACGATTAATAAATATATATATAATGGAATTTTAATAATGTTCCTTGTGACTTTGTTTTATTGATAATATCTGCATAACGATTGGGAATAAATATCATTTGGTAAATGTTAATAGTATGTTTTTATTTTATCAATAGTATGATACATATCGAGTGGAGTCAAATATATTATGATTTATTCATAATATAATATATGTGTATATATATATATATATAAAATATTACGTTTTGGTTAATGGTGAAGAGATAAAATGTTATTTAATTAAGGAGTATAATTGGATAATTTATTATTATTAAAAAGAACGTTTGATCATGTATAAAATTAAGTGCATTGATTTATTCAAACATAGGTAAAAGAATGATTTCTTACATATTCGATAAGTGAAAATTACATAATAAAAAATGTTGAATTAGATAATTAAAATGAGTAATTAATTTGTTGCAAATAGATGAATTGAGTAAATAATTAAGTTGATTTATTTCACATATAGGTAATTGTTAATATTATGCGATGGTAAAATGTTAGGAAAGAAAAAGGTTATTTAATTTAAATGTTTTAGAATAAACAATAAATGATTTAGGTTATTCTCGGTTAATTATTCAGTAGATGATTATTTTTATATAACTATTTATAGTTGATTAGTAAAATTAACATGTAGTTAATTAATTAGATAGATGATTATTTTTATATAACTATTTATAGTTGATTAGTAAAATTAACATGTAGTTAATTAATTAGAATAATAATAACATTCCTAACTCTAGCGTTGGGGATCTTAATAAAAAAGGGGTGTTTATTCATTAAAGATAAATTTACATTCAAATTTGAACATATATCTCATAAGAACATGTAGTCCAAGAAATCTTTTAATATAATTTCCTTAATTTCAATTTAATTACAAAGATAATAAAAAGGATATATCACCTACAATATAGATCGAATTTGAAATTAAATGAAGTATACATAAAGAATTTATCATGAGAACCTTTCTTGAATATTTATAAAATACTAGTAAAGATGGTTATGAGGTTGGATAATTCTCTTAGGTCAAAACCCTTGCCTAAGTTTATAAGCGAAATGCGTAATATCTTCTAGCATATATCAAACTAATGTAATATTTCTAACATTTTAAAGATAATGTATTTGAAATAAATTTGTGTAAGGGAAAATTTTATAATCAACATTTCAAGTCACGCTTGTGGTCTTCACTAGGTTAAATGGCTAGGAGTTGGTTAAAGATAGATTCAACTACAATACAATGTGTAAATCGGGAATGTTACATCTATTGTTTTATAGATTATAAGTAATTAGAAGCATCTAATATTTTTCTATTCCATTAAATTGATTGCTATTTGAATAATAGGAATTAATGTTAGAATTTGGTTGCTTAATGCATCATAACCTTACTATATCCATATTTTCATTAAGTGTAAGGTATTTAAATACGAATAATTAATTTACTCTTAAACTTGGTTATTTGATGAAAATTATTTGTTCTTGTTAGTAAGGGCCTTACACTCGTTTGTCGTCTTATATGATTATTAATTTTGTGTTTGCACTGCGAATAGAAACTTTTATATTCATATTTGCTTGTCTATGAATATATATATAAACATATAAACATATTCATGCAAAACCAAGTGGAGTATATAAAAATATACTGTTAGTTGATATTACTATTTCTGTGTAAATTCAATGTTCTACTATACTTAAATGTGAATGGATAATCTAGTGATGGAAGTGGTGTATAATTTCTTGGGTAAGCTTCTTGTTAACAATAACTCTTTATCAATCTCTTTATAAGTTCATTTATGAAATAGTAACACAAATATTTGACCTTGAATACTCCAATATTTATTTCTTACATTAAATATTTCATTATTTTTATTACATCCATATTATTTTGGTATTTCAGAATAAGTAATTTACCTTTGGTTATGTTACTTTAAAATATTCTCCTAAAAATTGAATATTAGGTTACTTCTTGTTAGTTTATTTTGGGAGGGCATTACGTGTTGGTAGTAAATAATCTATTAAATTGAGCCAAGTGGTTAAGTTAAAAAGAGTGTTAAGGAAGTTGAAATAATGCTTTAATTAAAGGAATGTCTTCATGAGTATAATGTGATGATTAATTATTTGTATTAGACAATGTCTTTTGATTAATGGATTAAGTGTTTATGTTATTGTTGAAAGTTGGGTGTCAACTGTGTAAAATTTGTGTAAGATTATGTGTCATTGGAGAATGTGTTTAGTGTGTTGGCTTCCAGAGGCCTAGGAGGGGGTCTATATTTGTATGTTCCTTATGATTGTTTAACCCTGAAGTGGTTTGGCTATGTTGTTGGTCATGTGCACGTGTGAACTCAAACCCAAGGGTGTTGCCCGCCTATCTATGCATGGATTCATGAGATTTAGTAATGATATTCTATTGAAAGGTATGCATATGTGTATTGAGTGAAATGCAAATCCTAAGTGATGTACTACCTACTCTTGATGGTTGAATTGTGACTATGGGTTGGGACATGGGTTCATGTTGTCCTGACCAGTATTCATGTGATTGTGATAAGTGTGCAAGATGGTTAATGTCTTGCTTGATGTGTAGGTTTTACTAGTTGCAAGTAGGGGGAGTGGCTCTCAATGGGGGTCGGAACCCAAAGTGGTGTCCAGGATAACCCACTGGAGGGTTTCTTAATCTAGTGATAACATTAATAATGAATTAGGGGGATGGGTAGAATTCACATTAAACAAGATAATGATATGTCTCACTCATGGCTCAAGTGCTCGTTTAGGCTTGAGATGAGATGGGAAGGCCTGGAATGGCAAGACCAACTGCCTTGTCCTCATGAAAGGTATGTTGGTTCTACATGAGTTTGTATGGGGGTCAGGGATCGGGAGAGGCTACCAGGATAACCCAAGATGGGGATCGAAGCCTAAGAAGATCTACCAAGATAACCATATCAAGCTATGTGATGACACTCCTCCCTATTGTATTCTAGCATTCCTTAGTTGCATTTTTTCCTTTTGTTTTGTGAGTGCCTCTGGAAGTGAAGTAAGTGTTGTAAGTGATGTTGGTGTTGTTAGCAGTGTTGTGTTGGAGTCATGTATAGCCCTTGTTTATGTTAGCATGTTGTTTCCTAACTATATGTTGGATGTGGGACCTTGTGTTATCTCCTAGCACAAGGGGTGGACCTAAGGTTTCCACATGGTCGAGAGGTTGGTGCTTTTTCCTCCATTGGTTATTCTTGTTGCATGTTTGTGTGCATGGAGATTGTTCATTGCATTGTGGATTCCAGTTCCTATTTCAATTCATGAAGGAAACCTTTCATGTATTTGTGTATTGGATTGTATCTCAGTTGTATCTCTTATTGTAATATGATGTATTCTTCCTACATGTACTAAAGGAAGCATTGTTATAATTATTGTAATGATATAACAATTATTGATGACTTAATCTTGTAATGAGTATTGTAAAGTAATGCATCTTGCATATGTTAGTTAGCTAGAAATGATCTTTAATATTGATTATCAGTTATCCTCATTTAATTTGATGCTTTAAAATGAACCTTGCATGTTAAATTGCTCATGTTATCTTTTATGTTGATGAAATATTTCTAGTAACCTTGATCGTTAGTTTGTGAGTAGCGTAGTCAAGGAACCTTAGAGGATTGAGGATTAGTTTATCATGTTATTTTATGTTATGCATTCTTTGGCTGTTTAAAAATAAAATGTTCCATTAATTTTTCATAGTTAGTGTTGTCCTCTAGGGTTCCTTGGTGTGGGCGTTACATGAATTTTTTTCTACTTTTCCTAGTTCTACACCATCTATTCATATTAATAGGATTATAACCCCACCTACCTTACAACAAAGCACATTGTCTAACCCCACTCCCATTAGGATTCCACATAATACATCTAGTCGAAACATCCCTCAAATTCAAACCTCATTTTCTTTCATGATACCCTTAATTCAATCATTACTAGCTTTGTCCTTACCCCAACCATCACCTACCAACTTAGCTATGGTTTCATCTTACACTTCACCACAACAACACATTACATCTTACCCACCACTCATAAACGCATCTCAACCCACATGTCAACCACAACCTATTCAAATACCTCAAACATATCAACAACAACTAACATATCAACAATCACTTAACTATTAATAATCACCCCCTCAACAACAACAAAAACAATCACAATATATTCAACATCCAACATATCAAACACCCTTGAACACATAAAACCTCCTACCCAACACCAACAACAACCACCTCCCTCATATCAACAACAATAACTTAATTACCAAAAACTTCCATATAACCAACTCTTGGGTAAGCCTTGTTAACAATAACTCTCCAATCTCCTCATGAAGATAGCCACAAAATTACCTTGGAATACCTCCAATTGGCATTTCAATTACATATCCATATTTCATATTTTTTAATTACATCCATATTATTTCTGGTATTTACCCATTAGGCGATTATGTTACGAAATTATTCTCCTAAAAATTAGAATATTAGGTTATCTTCTTGGTTTATTTAGTGGGAGGGCCGTGTTGGTACTATTAAATTGCGTAGCCAAGTGGTATAAGTGTAAAAAGTCACGCTTGTGGTCTTCACTAGGTTAAATGGCTAGGAGTTGGTTAAAGATAGATTCAACTACAATACAATGTGTAAATCGGGAATGTTACATCTATTGTTTTATAGATTATAAGTAATTAGAAGCATCTAATATTTTTCTATTCCATTAAATTGATTGCTATTTGAATAATAGGACTTAATGCATCATAACCTTACTATATGTGTACGAATAATTAATTTACTCTTAAACTTGGTCTTGTTAGTAAGGGCCTTACACTCGATATGATTATTAATTTTGTGTTTGCACTGCGAATTATATTCATATTTACTTGTATATGAATAGCAAAACCAAGTGGAGTGTTAGTTGATGTCAATGTTCTGTGAATGGATAATCTAGTGATGGAAGTGGTGTATAATTTCTTGGGTAAGCTTCTTGTTAACAATGTTCATTTATGAAATAGTAACACAAATATTTGGAGGTATTTCAGAATAAGTAATTTACCTTTGGTTATGTTACTTTAAAATATTCTCCTAACTTCTTGTTACATTACCTATTAAATTGAGCCAAGCTTTAATTAAAGGAATGTCTTCACAATCCATCTTCTAGGAGGGGGTCTATATTTGTATGTTCCTTATGATTGTTTAACCCTGAAGTGGTTTGGCTATGTTGTTGGTCATGTGCACGTGTGAACTCAAACCCAAGGGTGTTGCCCGCCTATCTATGCATGGATTCATGAGATTTAGTAATGATATTCTATTGAAAGGTATGCATATGTGTATTGAGTGAAATGCAAATCCTAAGTGATGTACTACCTACTCTTGATGGTTGAATTGTGACTATGGGTTGGGACATGGGTTCATGTTGTCCTGACCAGTATTCATGTGATTGTGATAAGTGTGCAAGATGGTTAATGTCTTGCTTGATGTGTAGGTTTTACTAGTTGCAAGTAGGGGGAGTGGCTCTCAATGGGGGTCGGAACCCAAAGTGGTGTCCAGGATAACCCACTGGAGGGTTTCTTAATCTAGTGATAACATTAATAATGAATTAGGGGGATGGGTAGAATTCACATTAAACAAGATAATGATATGTCTCACTCATGGCTCAAGTGCTCGTTTAGGCTTGAGATGAGATGGGAAGGCCTGGAATGGCAAGACCAACTGCCTTGTCCTCATGAAAGGTATGTTGGTTCTACATGAGTTTGTATGGGGGTCAGGGATCGGGAGAGGCTACCAGGATAACCCAAGATGGGGGTCGAAGCCTAAGAAGATCTACCAAGATAAGCCATATCAAGCTATGTGATGACACTCCTCCCTATTGTATTCTAGCATTCCTTAGTTGCATTTTTTCCTTTTGTTTTGTGAGTGCCTCTGGAAGTGAAGTAAGTGTTGTAAGTGATGTTGGTGTTGTTAGCAGTGTTGTGTTGGAGTCATGTATAGCCCTTGTTTATGTTAGCATGTTGTTTCCTAACTATATGTTGGATGTGGGACCTTGTGTTATCTCCTAGCACAAGGGGTGGACCTAAGGTTTCCACATGGTCGAGAGGTTGGTGCTTTTTCCTCCATTGGTTATTCTTGTTGCATGTTTGTGTGCATGGAGATTGTTCATTGCATTGTGGATTCCAGTTCCTATTTCAATTCATGAAGGAAACCTTTCATGTATTTGTGTATTGGATTGTATCTCAGTTGTATCTCTTATTGTAATATGATGTATTCTTCCTGCATGTACTAAAGGAAGCATTGTTATAATTATTGTAATGATATAACAATTATTGATGACTTAATCTTGTAATGAGTATTGTAAAGTAATGCATCTTGCATATGTTAGTTAGCTAGAAATGATCTTTAATATTGATTATCAGTTATCCTCATTTAATTTGATGCTTTAAAATGAACCTTGCATGTTAAATTGCTCATGTTATCTTTTATGTTGATGAAATATTTCTAGTAACCTTGATCGTTAGTTTGTGAGTAGCGTAGTCAAGGAACCTTAGAGGATTGAGGATTAGTTTATCATGTTATTTTATGTTATGCATTCTTTGGCTGTTTAAAAATAAAATGTTCCATTAATTTTTCATAGTTAGTGTTGTCCTCTAGGGTTCCTTGGTGTGGGCGTTACATGAATTTTTTTCTACTTTTCCTAGTTCTACACCATCTATTCATATTAATAGGATTATAACCCCACCTACCTTACAACAAAGCACATTGTCTAACCCCACTCCCATTAGGATTCCACATAATACATCTAGTCGAAACATCCCTCAAATTCAAACCTCATTTTCTTTCATGATACCCTTAATTCAATCATTACTAGCTTTGTCCTTACCCCAACCATCACCTACCAACTTAGCTATGGTTTCATCTTACACTTCACCACAACAACACATTACATCTTACCCACCACTCATAAACGCATCTCAACCCACATGTCAACCACAACCTATTCAAATACCTCAAACATATCAACAACAACTAACATATCAACAATCACTTAACTATTAATAATCACCCCCTCAACAACAACAAAAACAATCACAATATATTCAACATCCAACATATCAAACACCCTTGAACACATAAAACCTCCTACCCAACACCAACAACAACCACCTCCCTCATATCAACAACAATAACTTAATTACCAAAAACTTCCATATAACCAACAACCACCACCACATGTGCCAAATCCAGCTCTTAGGAATCCCTTTGCCCAAGAGTGATAAGAGGTGAAGGATACCCTTAAGGGGATACAATTAGGGACCCTAAAACATACAAATTTGAAGAACTATGTCCCTACCCCTTTGATAAATCGATAACATCAATCCCTTTCCCTCAAAATTTTTGAAATTCTTAAACTAGATAAGTATAAAGGGAAAGGGAAAGGAGACCCACGTGACCATGTTAAAGAGTTCTACATGGCATGTCATGAAGTGTTCTAGTGATGTTTATCTTATGATACTATTTCCCAAAATTTTAGGACTCAGACAAGCTCTTGAATGGCTTAAGTGCCTACCTCATGAGTCCATTATCACTTTTCCACAAGTAGTCAAAAAAAGTTTCAACCATTTATCCTACAACATAGAACATGAACTTTTGATGCTTGACCTATGCAATGCTAAACAAAGAAATGGTGAGAATTTTTCCTCCTTCCTCAAAACATGGAGAAATCTCGCTAGTTGCTTCCCATGGGCTATACTTGAAAAATAACTTATCAATATCTTCGTCATAAACCTTATCCCAGAAATGGCCTTTCATTTACAGGTCCATTATGTCACAAATTTTGATGAGATAATTGAAAAAGGAGTTACCATAGATAAAGCTCTTATTGCTGATGGAATAGTCAAAATCTATAAGGACAAAGATAATAAACTCAAACTAATGACAAGTCCAAATCCTAGCCTAGAAACAAAAATGTCATTAGTGATGGGATAATTGACACTAAATTGTCCAAATTGCACCAATAGTGCTAAAACAAACCAACTCATACATTCAAAATGTTCTAAAAAAATCCTATTAACATACAACAAGAATCATCAAGACCCCCTACAACTCAAAGATGTACATACAATCCTTTAGGGGAATCAATAGAAATAGTGTTTGAAAAGCTCGTCAAGGAAAACATGATTAGATACCCATACACCCAACCCTTTGATGAAATCAAACCAAAACCCTTATGGTATAGAGATAATAAATACTGTAAATACCATTGTGTTAAAGGTCATACCCTCTTAAAGTGCATGTAATTGAAAAACTAAGTCCAAGATCTTATTGATCAAGGTGAACTTATAGTGGAAGGTCAATCATCCTCTTCACCTAATGAGCAATTAGGCATCTATCAAAATTCGTTCTCTAAGTATGACCAAGGTCAAAACCAAGGTAGTCAAACAAATAATGTCTATGCTACATCCTCCTCATATGACTCAGTAGTGGGCCATATCAATGAAGCCAATCCACAAGTCAATAATGTCACTAGTAAAGGTCCTAATTGTGTTGTCACCACTAGGCATGGTCAAGTTACCATTTGAGTAACACCTTTTTCCTCTCAACAACCAACCCAATATGATTTTCTTGAACATCTCAAAGACTCTGGCACAGATTTCTATCTTGGAGCTACGTAGATCATCCCCTCTTTTTAGGGACATATTGGACCAAGATTTGAGAGAATCTTGAGTTCCTAGTGATATGAACCTTAATCAATTTCAAGCCCTTCTAGGAAACTTATTCTCTTCATACCATTTGGCACTCCTAATGGCATTCCATCTCTAGATTCATCCCATAATAGAGCACTTTATATAGAGACAATCATCAACAAATGTAAGGTCAAATGAGTCCTTATAGATGGCAGGTCTGCTTTTTAAATATATGAACCTACAAGCTCATAAAATAATTGAGATATCTCCCAAACGTCATTTCCTGGGACCAACAATATCTTATTTATTGGGATAATTTGAAAATGACCAAGCTATATTTGAGTTCATGGGACTCTATGAAGGTATTCCAATCAATGATCATATTAAAAAAATTGGCATAGACTTAGATCCAATAACCTATTTCAAGGAATAAGTTGAGTTCCTTAACCTTGAAAATTCAAAAAAGGGAAAGAAAAAAAAAGGAAAAAAATGAATCCCCTAGTGAAAACCTCTTTGAGGCGCTAGTGGATATAAAATTAAAAAAGAAAAAGAACAAAAATATCATGTCCACTAATGAAAGACTTTTCGAGGCATCACTAGATAGATAACTTCGCCTTCCATTAAAATTTTCAAAGTGGAAAAATCAAGTATCTAGAGTCAATCATGAAGGAACAAATACCATTGCTTTACTTGAATTCTTTTGAATGTCACAAAATGGTCTTCATTGCAAATCCTATGTCAAAAATATTTTGGTCTCCACGTCTAATGTCTAAGGATTAGAATTCACTCATATTCTTGTTGGTTTTAACCATCCAATATGTCACATCTATAAACACCTCTACCATTACACCTTACCACCCAACCTATCTCACATACACCATAAATGCTTTTTTCATCATTTATTCCATCTCAGCATACTTGGCGAACCATCATATCAAAGGAGCTTCAAAGTCACTTTACTAAAATACCTTAATTTGAGAGGGGCTTCTATTATAGTAAAGGAAGTGCCTAATGGTTTCCATAGTGCAAATACTAGGGGTGTTATCTTATCCATTAGAATTTTCAAAACATGTTTGCATGAGTTGGGATATTTAGATCAATGGTGCCTCAACGCCATTAGCCACTTTCAATCATATCATAATCAACTTAGTCAAAAAATTTAGAAGATCGAAGCTTAAAAGGTTCAATTTGATAATCAACAGTCTACACTTCCAACGCTTTCATGCTTAGTCTGATGGATATCCCAATTGCAAAAAATTGAAAAAAAAAATCTAAAAAAATTATAAAAATAGAAAAATTCATCATGATGAAAACCTAAAAAATAGGCATCGTGTTTGACATCTAAAAAAAATTGAAAAATGAAAAAAATACAAAAAAAGAAAATAGTAAAGATAAAAACCGTCCTATGGTGAAAACTACCTTTGTGGGTACCATAGTGAAAATCTACTTGCAGACACTATGTATAATAAAGTCAACTTTTTCATCTTGTAGGTCCTCACTGTCATCCACTTCTCCATCCTATATCCATGTCATTTAGAGTCTTCCATCCATCCCATTTTGCACCTTGTTATACACTGGGGGGCAAGTGAGTACATCCTATTTCATGAATAAATCTTGATCCATTCCTTTTGTCTCATTTAGTGACTAGGATACATTCCACAGTCAATGAGTTGTATGCACTTTCCATAAATCTGTCAATAAATACAAGAAAACATCCAAACATAGACATGTGCTTCAAACCATCAAACAATACGCTTGAAAAATATGCTTTTAACATAAAATCTTAGAGATCGACATCAACCTTGATAACATATAATCAAAAAAATCATTTGCCATTGTGAACAATTCCTTATCACCTATCACTTGTCTTATAGAAGATTTTTCCTTCTCGAAAACAGATTCAGGTTCTCGAAACCAGACATTTGTCTTATACGAGATGTTTCCTTCCTGAAACCAGACATGATCCACATCCATCCTTCAATCTTTTACGTACCTTGGCAGAAGATAGTATTGTTGTGTGTCTATTGATCATTGCTTATCTTTTTCTTTAGTTTATCTTTTGATCATTTAATTTTTATTTTGACTTATCTTTTGACCCACACAATGCCTACTCAAGATTACCATGATCATTTCATATCATGGTGTGTTTTGATATGGAAAAATTTAGGGAAAGGTCTATTATATCTGTGTCGTGTCTCATGGTTGTCTCATCATAGATCCACCAAGAGTGTCATATGCCTTGTGAGTGTTGGGGAATCCTATTGTCTATTGTTTGTTTTCTTGAGAGTCAGTCCATGCATTAGATACATTGTCACCTTGGTCTTCTATACCCTAGTGCATAATATCCATTACTATATCAAATAAAGGTTGATAATCTCAAAGTTAGCATAGCACATCATCATCATTGTATTCATAATCATTTTCCTTGCATCCATATTTTAATCTTTTTTCATCCACCATTTTCCATCTTTCATCTAACATTTTCTTTTTCTTCTCATCTTTTGAGAGATCACTTATGCACTTTATGCACAAGTAATCTCTTGAGGGGGCATCATCAGTCATCTCATCTTTTCTAATTGTCATTTCTCACCTAACTGGGGCATGTCATCATCTTATTCATCTCTTCTATTTTTTTCTTGGCTAATGTCACTTTGAACATTGCTTCAAAGAGGGGCAAAATGTAGACACCTAAATTATTCCACCTAACCCTAATTGTCATCATTATTTGCATTTATTTATCATATATCACCTAATTAATTAATAATAATTTATCACATCATATCTTATATTTATTAAATAATAATTATTTTCGTTTTAATTTCATTATCCATTTAATTAAAAAATATTTTATTAATGGGATCTTATTATCCATTTATCACATCAAAATCATTTATTAATTAATAATTCCCATTTATCCATTTAATTAAATAATATTTTATTATTTAATTAAATGTGATCTAATTTCTATTTTCACTCATCACTTAACTCTTCTTTTCTCTTCAGTCAACTCCATCATCACTAATTAGTTAACTTAGTCTTCATTTAGAAACTCAATCTTCTCTCACAAGTTAACTCTTCTGCATTTTATAAACTTCCTTTTCATTATTCGGTTAACTAAGCATGAAATTGGAAAGTTCATGTGCACATTTATCCATCATTTTAATTAGAAAATTCAATATTATCCTCTCATGACTTGAATTGGAAAATTTCTAATTTCAATTGAGTTGACTCCACTGCTTTTCTAGTTAACTCAGGTTCTTATCCTCGTCCACATCTCCTAGGTCTATAAATTCAATCATTTTATTTATCATTGGGATCCATCATACATCTAAGCAAGTTTATTCTATCAAATCTATCACTCATTTCTTATTAGTGTTATGTTGTTTCGGATTGCATCCACATACCTTCAAGGATCAACATCATCAATTTATATTTGAGGTTTGTAGTGGATTTCATAGGTTAGAAGTAATTTAATTTCAATTTATTTGTATTTAAGTTATTTTAATTTTTAGCTTATGATTTCCAATGCATACACTTACCATGCACACTCAATCTCCCATATACACCATTCAAATAACCAATCCATTATATAACACAACCTCTAGTAAGATTGCCGCTCCCACTTCAATATTTAATCCTCAAACATTACCACAACCATCTCACATCACACAAGCATCTTCACCCAACTTGCATGCAAACACAAACACCATTCAACATCAAAACACTATCAACAGTTTGTTATATCAACAAAAAGTTCCCTTCAACAACTCTAACATCTCCACTCCAATGACCAACAACCAAGCATTGCTATATCACCCCATAATTCTCAACCACTTAAAACTAATGTTCATACCTACATACCTAACAACCTTAACACCACCCACCAAAAATACAATCCCACATCATAATATCCACAGGATACCACCTCAAATCTCAATCAAAACATAAATCCATCTAATCAAAACATCTATCAACATAACCCCTCTTAAAACATCATGACCTCTTAGCAACACATCAATCCACCAAAATACCTTCATCTAAACTACAACATGAACCCATCTAACCTCAACATTCATCAACAATACCCAACTCAAAACATCATAAACCCTCAACAACAATTTGCTACATCAAACCACTTTACAGATTCCACCACATCCCCTCATACTTACATTCCATCAAATTATTCATACATTCTCCAAAATAACTCATCACGAAATTTCCCCCAAGGTCAATCACCATCACATCCCATACCTGGCTATAACACTGTCAACATACCCAATTTCACACACTTGAACAATTTGGCTCTACAAATCCAAGATCTACATCAAAAAAATTCAAACATCCACATGGGACCAATGAAGCAGAGTTATATGCTACAGGAATAATGCCCCTATCCTTTTGACAGGACACTACCCATGCCACCTTTTCCACATAACTTTGAGATTCCTAAATTTGACAAGTAAAAAGGAAAGGGATAACCTCATGAACACATTCGATAATTCTACGTATATTTCTTAGAGGTTGTTCATAATGATACTTATCTTATGCACCTCTTTCTAAGAAGCTTAAGAGGCAGGCCATGGAATGGTTTTCTCGAGTCCCATCTAGCATTAGGACTTTCAATGAACTAGCTAAAAAAATTGTTTCATATTTCTCCTATAACATAGAACACGAAGTCTCAATGACCGATGACAAAACAAAACAATGGAGAAATTTTTTCCTCTTTCTTAAAGAGATGAAGCTTAGCAAGTAAATGATATACTTGAGAAACAAATAGTTTAAATATTCATCCAAAATATGAATACAGAGATAAGATTCCATCTCAAAGTTCAATGCTCCAATAATTTTGACGAGGTCATAGAAAAAGGGCGTACCATTGAGAAATCCCTTATATCCAAAGAACTTGTCAAAGATATGACAACAAAGATTGTGTGAACTCCTCAAATGATAAATCTCGTTTCTAAAATGTGGTCAATGACATGCCAAGATGGCCCAACATGTTCAGCCCACCTTAATCTTACAAGCAGTCCAAACATAGACAACAATCCAAGATAACTCACAGAGAGGACCTCCTAGACAAAACATATGAAAATATACTCCTTTGGGAGAGCCCATCGAATCAGCACTCCAAAAACTAGTCTAGTCAAATTCAGTCACACTCCTAGAAATTAGGCAATAAAAACCCCAAGTCAATCCCACATGGTGGAAGTACACTAATTTCTACGAGTTGGGCCAAAGGACATACAACTCCAAATTGTTTCAAGCTAAAAACTCAGATCCTATGACATGAGACAACCTAATAATGATCCCGTCAATCTCCATTCTATCCATGATCCTAAAATTGAAGTTGACTCCATCATATTCCAATAACTTCCACTTCCACAGATGAGAAACTTGCTTCCCCCGAACACATAGATGATCTCCCCCTTATCCATCCAGAACAAGAGTCTTTCTCTCTAGACATATTTGAAAATGAAGTTATAACCGAGTTCACAAGATTCCATGAGGATATATCACAAAGTGACGAAGAAAAAAGCATAAAGATGGAGAAATCACCAATATCTTATCAACTTGGATCACTCACTTTTGTCAAGGGATTATTTCTTACTAATGATAAGATAACCACCATTGATCATTCCCAACAGCACAAAGAGGAGTTAGCATCTTGTTACTAGAACAACACATATCCTATTACAAACAAAATTTGTCAACCAAATATTTTGGAACCAATACCTTTTGTGGAAAATCCAGAAATCCAATGATGTGAGTGGTACCTCCATGATATTGGGGCAACTTCATCTAATGCAAACATCAAAATAGGGGTCATGAATATTCCTTACAATAAGGTTGTTTCTAGTACTCCTCCAATTCACATCATAGACCATCATTCCCAAATCATTCAATCTATTAATTTGTAGCAACAAAAGAAAAATATTTAAAAATAAAAAGATCAAAGTCAAGACATTGAAGCTAATAAATCCAAAAATCAAAGTGGACACATACAATCAAAATGGATCCCAAGGAAAACTAAATCATGCAAAACATCCAATCCAAATCCAAAAGTCAATGAAATTTTGGAGTCATCTCAAAAAAGGCCTTCCATCACTCAAAAGTGTCCACCTCCCTTAAAACAGTCTTTGATAACACCACGAAAGGAGTATAAAATTGTTGGTCTCTAACACACTCTAAATTCACTCTCCATCATCCACAATCCTAAGTTTGAAAAATAAAAAATATATCCAAACTACCAAGTAATTTATCCACATCTTACATCCCCCACCCAAATCCAATATCTTCCCTAAAATCCAAAAATCCAAAATCCCACATTCACCATGTCTTGGCAACAACACTTTATCATAAGGATTTTAATGCCACTCTATGGCAATGTGCACATTTAGATAAAGCCAACTCTAGTATCAACTAGGATCACAATAACATCCATGGGATACATAAAAGTGCTTGTGTCTTGGAAAAACAACTCCTCATGCCAGGACATTATTTGGCACATTATGTCAACAACATCTACATCAACACCACCAAGTAGTCTAGCATAGTTGGTGATCATTCAAAAACTACAAAAAAAAAAGTAAAGAAAAATAATTCATCCTCTAGTGAAAATCATTCTTATGGCCCTTTGGACAAGTACCATGATAAAATTCCATTCACGAGCATCATGTGTAAAATTTGATTATCTATGTGTACCATTCTAGCCAGGAGCACCTTAACTCATACATCATGTTAGTTTATCCTAACACCACTATCCATCTAATCCATTACATTTTCATCCATCTTCCCTATCTATACCTTGATCTTGATAAAGACTAGGGGCATATGCTTCAAAACATGCTTTTGGAAAAATATTGACATGATGTATGGAGGACATCAATGATACCCTGCATCATGTATATCACAATCAAAGAGGGTAGTAGAGAGATAAGATATCCCCATCCATGATGAAGAAGCTCCAATGCTGATGAAGAATGCCTACAAAACAAAAGATGACCCAATGTCTACAAGCAACACATCTTCCCTTAGGAAGAAACAAGTTCATAAGCTGATGTAGCCACTCCATGTCCAACTGAAAGGAGGAAGCATGAATGCTCAACATGTATGCCTCTGAAAATAGATGAAGATCCTCCAAGCTTGAGTGAGCCACAACATAATCATGGTCAAATTGAACCAAGAAACATGACAAATCAAGTAATGGAGGAGACTCATGAATGTCAATCTCCAAAGACAAAGTAGATGGGATAATAGTTGTACTGAAACTGTCATCAAAGAGGAGAGAAATCCCCTCAAGTGTGTCCTCCAAATCTGCAGTATGAGACTCCATGAACAAGTTAGAAATCCCTATCAAATACTCATCCCATAAAGCAAGATCTGAAAAACTATGATCATCCTGCTAAATAGAAGCAATAATGGCTGAAGGAGCAGGAGGTGGAGGAGTAGGAAGCTCAGCACTGGTCTCTAGAATACCAAGGTGTAGTTGACCAAACTTCTCCTCACTAACATGGTTCACACTCAATGGAGTGTGTGATGCAGTCAAAGGAACATTATCATCTTCTGAAGCAAAATGTGAAAAGGAATATACACGAGATGAATGATCAACCATCCCGAGAGCAACAATATCCCTAGTCTCCAAGTCCCTTATGTACACCCTATCTGGAGTGAACTCAACTGTTTTACCTTGACCCCCATGAGTAATTTGATAAATAGAAAGGAGATTAGTGGACAAGGAAGGAACACAAAGTACATCATTGAAGGTCCCTTCCCCCATATCAATAGAACCCTTCCCACTTACCTTCATATATGTATTGTTACCCATCAATATATGAGGTGAATTACAAGGCTCAAAAGAAGAGAACATATCAATAGAAGATGCCATATGATGAGATGCCCCTGAATCAAGAAGCCATCTATGAGATTCAAGACTTGTAGAGGCCAAGAGTGCTTGTCCTTTCATCTTGTGTAGTCCAGAAGTAGATCATGTGTCCTGTGACTGAGATGATGATGATGGAGCTGCCGATTGAGATGTTGAAGAAGTACCAGACACTGATGAGGGCAGCTTAATGTTATTCTTTTGAAGAAGGTGTGTCAATTCATCAATCTTCTTATTATAACATCTATGCTCATCATGTCCTAATCTTTTACAATATGCACATTTTGACTTCTTCTTTTTAGATGATTCCTCTTTAGAAGAGGATGTGGACTCAGGAGTGCTATGTGAAGGAGAATCTTTACCTTGCTCATTAGACTTGGGTGCCTTGTTCTGCTTCTTACCTTTGCCACTTGAATCCTTTGTCTCTTTTGCAACAAGAGCATGAGATCTAGAAGACTTCAATGTGCCCATGTGTACCAACTTTTCTTGTTCCCTTGTGAGTTGAGCTGCAAATTCATCAAGAGAAGGCATTTTGTATGCATTTCCAAGAGCATCCATTGTAGCATAGAAAGTAGAAACAAACACTGAATAATCAGGACCAAGCTTAGCAAGAATAGAAAGTATCAACTGTTCATCCTCTTTAGTTACCCCACAATTAGATAACTACAATCTAAGAGAATTGAGCTTAGAGAAAAAGTCTTGGACATTGTCAAAATCTGAAGGATTAAGACCCATGAGTTCATTCTCCAACTTAAATTTCCTCATCTTATCTAGCTTACCAAAGAGACTCTCTAAAGTATTCCAAGCTTCATTAGGATGAGTGCAAGATGCAACATGATATCTAAGATCTGAAGAAATGGACAACTTCAAAGTACCAAGAGCTTCATCCCTTCTATCAAGCCATTTTCTTTTCTCTTTTGCTCCTGCAGGTTCTGGATCTTGACCAAATGTGATTCGTTGCAACTTTGATTTTAACAATAATAACTCCATTTGAGATTTCCACTCATGATAGTTATATGGAGTTAGAAGTACAACTTTTGTCAAATCTATGACACAATGAGTTATTACAATAGAGGAACAACAATTTTCCCTCACAATACAAGAAATCAACCCCTTTGTCCCAACAAGATTACACTTTTTTTGCAAATTTACGACAAGGAATCCCAAACTATCAAATCAGCTACAAGCTAAAAATATGAAAATCTGGAAACAAATCTGCAAAAAGCGCATGAGTAGATCTAAAGTACTCCTGAATACCTTCCAAATGTCACAAATTTGGAGAAAATCGGAGATCGGAGAACAAAGATATGAGCTTGGAGTGAAAAACGATGATCGGGCTTCAACCTAAAAAAGAGGCACAAAATTGCAAAATCTCTGCAAAATATCTGCACCACTGAAAAATTCAGGTCTTCACCTTTCCATCGATATTTCGTTTCAAAAAATTCGCCTCCGTTAGCCAAAGTTATGAAAAAACGAAAAAAAGGCCCGTAAAAGGGCACTTGGGGGGCAAAATCAAAACCTAACAAGGTTAAATCGGAGCAAAATTCGGGCTCCTGAGCACTAGCACTAGCACTAGGTCATCCATATGACCATCGGCAAGAAATTGTAAAAAATAAATAAAAGCCTCGCGGGCTTACAATACAATGTCGCCTTAATACAAAAGGATTATGGTCGGCATATAATAAATAAAGTTTATAATATATGCAAACACCTTTTTTTAAAAAAAATAGGCCGACAAACAATTAAGAAACCCACGGTCTACCTGATCTCAGTACCAGCTAATGACTGTAGTACCATGATAGGTAAATGCTTTGATCTGTCGATGTACGCCTGATGGAGGATAAGACAGGGTCTTGGACCATATACCGACGATGATGCGGCCGAAGATTGGTATCTGCGACCAATCGTTATTGCCCGTCGATGGAGACAATACCCGCCGGTAAGATAACCTCTACCATTCGCTGATGGAGTGAATGTATGTCGAATAGTTGATGCTGAATGATAGATGGACAACTCCATATGGATGCAGATAAAAGCTTAGTACCCAGAAATACAGCGACCGTACGAATGAGCCAACGCCGAGATCTATGACCGGGCCGGAGATTTGATAGGGTACGCAGGAGGTGGGTGACGCTGACGGGATCCACAGAGGATATGCCTCTGATGTAATGTGTGGGGACGTCGATACAACCAGTGATGACAGACCGCCGATATGACAGGTCGTACCTGCCAATGGAGCCTCTGTCGATGACCACCAGCCAAATGAAATCAAACCTTCATGAAATGTTCCATGCAATGAATGCGCCAATGGTTGTGACAGTGACCGGAGCTTCGTTGATGTACGCCGATGTATAGACAACCCACACAAGATGATTGACCACCGATAGTTGTGTTGACTGGCAGTGAAAGCCTTGACCAATGCGATAAGACTCTGCGGAAAGAAGGTAAGAGTACCAGTATATGCCCGCGGAATATTCCAAAGGGCCCGCAGAAAATTAAATAAAACCCCAATTATATTTGCCCAGAAAATATACAAAAAATAGAGCCCGATTTAAATAAATTTGCCCCAAATTTTAACAATATACCCGCATAAAATATTTTCAAAATATTTTTTTGCGAAAATATGAAAAAACGTACTGCTTGGGACACTGTTCCAGCAAAAAAAAAATTGCCTCGAAAACAACTTTACCCAAAATAGGCAAATTTACAGTCAAAATTCGTCTGCGAAGCCTTCTGAACTCAACCGTGAGGTTATTGAAACCTCAATCTGCACCCAGCAAAATATCTTCAAGCCAACATATCACCCTCGAATCTGGGAAGGAATCTGCGACACCTGGAGAGCACTCGGATACCATGTAGGAGTTGATGGTGACTCCTCAACACCCCCAAGATCAGTTGCACCAAAACCACTTCCACAAGAGAGAGAATGGCAAGAATGCTTGCTTCACAATGCAAGATTGATTAATGGTTGAATTGCTTGATTGTATTCCTTGAATACAAATGTACAAGAGATACCTTGCTTATATGGGCAAGGTTGAGAGATAGGAATGAATATGATGTTGACAAATGTCATGATCCTATGACATGAGACAACCAACAACCTAATCACCTAGGAAATGATGCATCCTAGCTAGATAAGATAAGTTCTAGAAAAGCCAACTAAGACTTCTAGAAGGAATCTTTTGCCTAAGTAAACTTAACCATGTGAATACGTCCCTTAATTACCTAGTGAATGAATTAGCTAGGTACAAGACAATTATTCACACCAACAAAGGAGAGACAAAATCCACAAAGTTTAAAAGCCTTGTAGACTAGAGGTGCTTGCTCAAGCAAGAAACGACAAGTTTTTGTTGCAAATTACATCCTTGTATGATCTTTGTTTACAACAACTATTAGTAGATGTTCAATTATCACAAAATTTTATACATTGATATGATCAGATAATGAGAGTCTAATTATTTCTTTCACTCTTCATTCAAGGCCATCACGCTCATTGGCTTGATTTTCACTAGTTGTCATTGACCTAAGGATGAATTATCAAGGTTCCAAAGTTCCTTTGATGGATCCATCATGGGAAAAACAAAGGTGCTTCATTAGAATCATTGAGAGGAGCCAACTATTAGACAAGTTATTTTTAGTCTTTGTTATTATTAGAGAGGATCACTATTTATTACACTAGTAATTTTTAGTCATTGCTATTATTAGAGAGGATCACTATTTATTAGACTAGTTATTTTTAGTCATTGCTATTATTGGAGGATCACTTCTTCTAAAAGATATGTTCAAAGATCCTATTTTAGGACTTCTTGTTTTAAATTATCAATTCCAAACAATTTTGTAATTAAGATTTGCTTGGATTGCAAGTAAATCATTTTCAGCATAACAAAGTATGTTTTTCTTAATATATAAATCATTTTATTTTTTTTAGCCAAAAGTGGTAGCCCACTTATAATTTTATTTATAATATTTTAATACATATTGCTAGTTCAGGCGGACATACTGGCGGAAAAGAGAAGAAAACCCCTAGTCGTAGTCCGAGTAACAGTTTTTACAAATCACTATAAAGACCAGAATGGTCATCTATAATTTACAATTCTTTATCCTGCCCAATACAACTGAACTAGATCCCCATTGATGACCAAAAAGCCCAAGATAAATATACATACTCAATGTATAACAATATCCCTTAAGCCAAAATTCAACCCATTACACAATTACAACATACATTGTGCTAAAAAGATGCAGATTTGCTTCCAGCTCTTTGAAAGCCATTAACCGAACTTTCTTCAGTATCCACATGCTTTCCTTTATGTTGGCGGTCATAAGATGGAACTGTTTTGTTAATGTCAGGAACATAACAGTAACAGAACTTTCTTTTAGCAGCTTGTGACGTGGCTGGGAGTTGCAAATCATGAATACAGACATGACTTCTCAAAAAAGAAATTGCATGGAACTTTCTTTTGAAATCATCAATCTCTTCCATAGAAATAGCCAATCTATATTTATTGAGAACCTAATATAGATGCACAGAAGTATCATGCATTATGGACAATAACATGCCTTGAAAAATCTTTGCATACCTCTTCTTATGGAACAAGAGGTGACGTGGAAATAGTCCACCTATCAAACCATCACCCAATGTGAAGTCATACTGTTGAACACTATTTAGCAGGGCATCATTTTCCAAATATGCACTAACAACATACTTGTTAGCAATAATCTTCAAAACATCAAAATTTTGAACTAGGTCCAAAATATTCGATAAGAAAATAGAAAGCAAATTGGCAGGAAAAATTATCCTTTGCAACTCTGTTTGCAGAATATTCTCCCCAATGATAACTTTGATGCAATTTAAAATAGATCTGCACTTAACTTTAAATACCTTCTGCAATTCATCCTTATCGATTGAAGCCAAAAAGGGTTCCTCCCAAGATTTAACTTTAACAGGAACTCTGTAATTGCGAACTTTAAACTCTGCCAATTCCATACTCTCAAATTCTCCAGAACGTTAATAACCAAGAGCAGAATTGTTTGAAACAAATGAGCAGAGTAAATAGTATATAGGAAAACTTCACGTTCGCGCGATGTAAGCATTGGAAAACACCCAGTAAGGATAGCACAGGTGAAGGATAATCGAGGAGACATTACAATTTTAAGCTATCCATACTATAATGCCAGCATTGTAATGTAAATGTCGCCAACAAAATGACTTTATATCCTTCAGAAGCTAAGTACCATTGTAAGCATCATAATATTACTGATTTAGAGTTTTAGCAACACTTCAAACCGCGATATCCTTACTGGATACCCAATGCTCCATCAGATTTGTACACTCTGGCTTATATTGCATAATGTCTTAGATAGCCACGACAACTTAGGCCACACATGTCATCGTATGACATGAATTTTTGGATCAACACAAAATCCTGCCAGCTTATCACAAGAATCAATAGCAGTACCCATCTAATGGAATAAGTACTAAGGCCACACATGCCTTATATATAAATCATTGTTATTATTAAAGGATCACTATTTATTAAACTAGCTATTTAAGATTTGCTTGGAATGCAAGTGAACCATTTTGAGCATAAGAAAGTGTGTTTTATTTAATTTATTAGTCATTGCTATTATTAGAGGATCACTATTTATTAGACTAGCTATTTTTTAGTCATTGTCATTGTTGGAGAACCACTTCTTCTAAAAGGTATGTTCAAAGATCCTATTTTAGAAATTTCTTTTTTTAAATTATCTATTCCAAACAATTTTGTATCAAGGCTTGCTTGGATTGCAAGTGAATCATTTTTATCATAAGAAAGTACATCTTTTTTTTCATTTATTTATCATGCAAATCTTTGTTAAAACTTATAAATAAGTGCCATTAGCACTTGTATTTTCTATAGAATGGTAATTTTATGCCTACTTGTTGGAATTGTGATTCACTCTCCTTGTTTTGTCTCACATAATTATTTGGTATATTGAATATTAATTAGTTCTTGGTGGAGGCTCTTGTATTATAGTTTTTATTAACATGTGTTGCAGCTTTCTACAATTTTCATTATTGACTTTATTAGATTGTATATTTTCATTTTCAATCCAATTCAATTCTTGTGTTGTACTTATGTGTTTGGTCTTTGTTTTTAACTAGAAAAAGTAAGCATGATTTAGTTGTCATAAAATAAGTCATTCGTATTGGTCAAAAAGATATAAAATCTCTCTTCATTGTATAGAAATGTTGTTTAGCCTTGTACTCATACCCGAGAGCCAAAGGATGGGTTGTTTCCATTGCTTAGAGTTCTAGGAATTATATAGGTGAACCCTCTACTAAGAAAAAAAGTTAGATCCATCATGTTCCATTTTGTGTTTTTCTAAAAAGCACAAATTAAAAAGATAACAAAAGTAAATGCTTTCAGATTTTAGAATGCTCTAGCTTTGCTTTCAAGAATTGTAATTACAAAATTTAAGGACTTCTTTCATGGTTTCCTTAAAGTTTATTTGAATGATTGGATTGTATTTCCATCGCTAAAGAAAAAATTGTCCAAATTGAAGCTATTGTTTAAAAAATCTAGATGATTTGATGTGTTGCTAGGTCATATCATATGCATCAACGGAATGTTAATGATCAAATAAAGGTTGCTTCTATAGTAAATATGAATCCACCGGCAAAGTCGATTTACAAACCTTTTAGGACACAATTGGCATAATAAAAAGTTTATTCAAAGTATATGCATCAAACCTTTGGAAGCCTTATTACATAAAGACACAAAAGTAACAATAACTCTAAGAACATCAAGATGCTGTTCACCCCTTTGAAAGAAAAAATGGCCACCACCACTATATTAGTCTTCCGAGATTGGTCAAAGCTTTTTCATGTTCAATGCTTCAAGGATTGCTATTAAAGTACCGTTAGCAAAGCCAAGTTAAGGGAAGCTAGAACATCCAATATAATTTGCAACCTACATGTTAAGCACTAGTAATGGTCTATAGACTATACATTGGAAAAATTCAAACATTACTTATTCGCCAAACAATTTGAATTTTGTTCAGATCATCAAAAATAAGGTCAATAAGTCGTTGATAAGGGAAAGAATTTCAAGGTCGTTGATGCTCTTTCAGAAATATGAATTCAAGATTGTTGTGAGGCTCAAATTGGGCCAAATCATTTAAGTAGAGTCAAGCCTTCATAAGACCCAGAAGACTTGAGAGGATAATTTCCAAGACCGAATTTTAATAATAACCAGAGACCAAGCTGTCTAAGGGACCCAGATGCCCAACATTAATAAGTTTTAAGCGGTCTAGAAAAATGGCAACCCGTTGCTTCAAAGAGGAGAAGAAATAATTGTTGTTAAGAGCACTTCCGTTTACCCAAATGATGGACTTTTCCAAATTTGGCAAGGGCAGTGTTACAAAGGGTAGTGCTAGACCATATGCGCGAAGGTGATGCTAGATAATATGCTGTGAAGGTGGTGCTCGATCACACACTACGAAGTTAGTGCTAGATCATGAAGAAGCAATGGTGTTAGAAGTCTATGAGGAGGTAAATGCAGGTCACTTTGAAAGAGAACAAACAACTAGAGAGGTGTTGAAAGCAGATTGTAGGAGTGTCACTATTCAAAGATGCCCATAATTTTTGAAAACACGACATGCCAAATAATAAGAAGACTCGCGCATGAAGATATGTCATTGACTCTTGTACTAGCTATCCAACCATTTAAGAAATGGGTGGTTGATTTCATCGGGTGCCAACTACCCACCCACAAGAAGAACAATGACAAGATACATATCATTGCAAGAAATTATGGTCACAAAGTTGGTAGAATTTGCAGCTCGACTAAATTCCAGCCAGGGATGCTGCAATGTTTTCCAATGAGAACATTATGCCAATGCATTGTATGCATACCAAACTAATTTTTGCACAGTAAATTAGAAAACTCCCTTCCAGTTGATCTATGGACTTGACCTTATGATGCCAATGGAACATATGGTACCTAATCTGCGAATAGCCATTACCATAAAGTTGGGTGAAGAAGAAAAACTGAAGAGAAGGTTTCAAGACCTTAAAAAATTGGACGAGATTAGAATGATCTCTCAATGGGAGCAATCAGTATAGAAAATGCAACCAAAGGTCTGGCACAGTCACAATTTGAGGTTTAAAGAATTTTGAGTTGCAAGTGTTGTATGAAAGCAGGTACAAGGCACATCCTAGAAAGCTGTGAATTTGATGGCATAGTCTTTATAGAATCCATATAGTATCAGATGTAGAGGTTATCAACTTGATAAAAGATTGTTTGGGCAGATAAAGGAAGAATTTATGAAATGTAGTGAGCCGAAGCCCTACCATGGGCTGTATATATGCATCTAAGAGAACACTTCAAATAAGTGTGAATCGGCACAAAATTAAAGAAGTTAGGAGATAGAAAATTGCAGTATAAATAGCGAGGTAGAGTCAAAGTAAAAGTAATTCAGGTGGAGAATCCATGTGTTCACAGTTAGACTTAGCATCACATGTGCGGGATGCAAGCCCTCAAATTTGTGAGAAGAAGACAATGTTCATATTCACAAGTTTGCTTAACTTTTCATGGACCAGCTAGGAGTCAAACCTAGGACCTCCCATTTGATTCTGGCATACTCTACCACTGAGCTACTGACCCTCTTGATGACCAATCTATTTTTTGTTTGGGTGTGGCTCATTTTCCAATGTCCCCCTTGAAAAACAATACAGGTGCTCATGGCTCCTAGCTTGGCCTGGCTCTGCTGACCTAGAGCTCTGATCCCATGTTAAACTTTTCATGGACCAGCTAAGAGTTGAACCTCAGACCTCCCATTTGCTGCTGGGGTGCTCTACAACTGAACTATTGGGCCCTCCTGGTGACTGGTCTATCTTTGATTTGGGTGTGGCTCATTTTCCAACAAAGTTCACAGCCAAATGCAAATAATTCAAGTACAATTATATGTTCATATAGTCAGTTCAATGCAGTTTTGTTAAAAACAAATATCAAATAAAAAAATGAAATATGAAGTTGCAACTTTATGAATAAGTAGTTATAAGGTAAATGAAAAAATAGGATGAGTTGGCAGTCTGAGTCTTACCATTACATAAAAAGACTTAAGATAAGGCACTTCAGTTTTTCCAAATTAGGAAAAAAAGAGCTGAGAGAACTAAGGACGAGTGTGCAAACCATCAATGAAGAGAAGGGCAAATCACTTGGAGAAACTTGAGGAGTTGAACAAAAAAGAGCTAGGGGATGTAGAGACGTCTCACAAGGAGATGAACTGGATAATGAATGAATCAGTGATCATACTTGGATGTACAAACTAGACACTGCTCAATCGGCGAGTCTATAGGATGGTACAATCCCCAAATGATTCCTCTAAACATTTTTGTTTAAGCCAAAAATTCAAGAGTTAAGAGGGGGGACCAATAAGGGCAGATTTTTTAGGCTATCCTATTACAGAATATAGGTTGAGTTCATGTAAACGGTTCTCACAAGAATGTCCAAAAAAAAAGATTCGGTTGGCTTATGATTTATCCTACCAATCAACATGTAAACCCTAGCAAAGTTTATGAACTTACCCAATAAGGATAAAAGCATCTTGGCGTACACGTCTGGAGTCAGCCCAAAGTGATTAAGGGAACAAAATATATATAGCACTGGGAGAGAGGAACAAGAAATGTTCAGTTGGAATTGGAAATGATTTAAGACGTGAAAGTCAGGAAGGCAGGTGAAAATATCAGACAGATTTGGGAAATCCTAGCAGGTGTGGTTGTGATTATCCACCAAAAGGTACATGATAAGGAGTAATTCATTATCTTAATTAATTATCAAGTGAAAATATTTGAGGTAATAACTTTCACGACTTAGCTATAAACCTTTTTGTTGGTTCTGATTGTCTTCATCTATTATAGAACCCCAAAGGGATGAGTGATGGTTAGAGATGGGTATGATCCCAAACAAGTTTTCACAAAGTCTGTTGTTCTAGAAGAATTAGGGCCTAAGTAATATAAGATGAAACAAGACATGATGACCATTTGGATCATAGATTTAATACTCACGAAACTTGCAAAGTACTCACAGGCTGCAAAAGCAGCCAAGTTGCTCATCCACTTGCAGGTGAATTTCAGCAAGTTGCAAACCAGAGCTCATGACAAGTACTCGGTGTGTCCATGCTATAAAATCATCTCGCATTTGAGTTTTGCCAAGTTTCTTCCAAGTTTTTTCAAATAAACAAATAAATGAATAAGTCATGTAGAACAACATGCGGAAGAAACAAATACAGAAATCCACTCAAGAGGTCATCCAGTAGCAGGTAAATATTAATGCATTTAAACTTCAAGGCCATTAACTTTTTTGCAGGCCTATTTATAATGTGTTTTAAAAAAGAGTGTTGTATCATAATCCACAAATATCCCAATAAAATCTGTACTATAGGCTCATCATGATGCCTTGAGCTTGCCACAAGCGTATGCAAATGCATCAGAAGTTGTAGAAATGATGAAAGTGATTGGAGAAAATAGCAGCTCACTATTCCTAGTCCCTAGTGTGACTACATCCCAACAAAATCCTATCCATAGTCACTTCGAGTATGGTACAAGGTGTTGGAGGAAAACAAACACTAAAGAAACCTATCAATTTGTCAGTTCAGAAGGGAGATACCGAGGTGCAAAGTTCAAACTTTGCAAGGAACAAACAATAAAGAAACCTATTGATTTGCTGGCTCAGAAGGGAGATGAGGAGGTGCAAAGTGCGAACTTTACAAGGAATGAAGAGTAAGGAGGAAGATATTATTAAACCACCTGCAGAAACTAAATTATAGTTGAACAACCTCATGTAATAGATGTGAATGAGGAGACAATGCTGAGTGATATAAGTGTGGATAGCCTGCAAAATCAATAGTTTATGTGGAGTAATATGAGGAAACACTGCAGAGTAATATAAAGTGACATATAAACTAAATGTAAAACCAATAAAATTACCTGCAAAGAAGGATGAGGATGTACAGAAATTACAAACAATGGATGGAGAAGAGACAAAATACTAAAGGTAGGTAAGGTGCAAATAAACAATTTATGGGTGAAGACAGTGCAAATGAAGAAAAAAATACAAAAAATAAAGAAAGAGAGATGCTAGCTGAAAATGTTTACAGATAAACCTAGAAGTTTACAACTAGCTATGTTTGACTCCCACAAAATGAAGAAGGACCTCAATGATTCATTGTTATCAATCAAATAGCTGGTCAAAGAGACCCAGAGTTAGGTTCAGATTGATCCAGCACCTATTGCTAATGTGTTTCCAAAAACTCTAGATCTTGATCACAAGCTTCTTCAAGGGAAGAAAAGGATGCTGGAGCCAGATTTTGATCATTCCCTATATTCCAAGAGTAGAGAATTTGGTTAAGCAGAATGCAGAGATCTGTCATGCAGTTCAGAAAGTTCAAGCAATGACTGCAAACACATACCCTGTGATGGTAAAGCAGCTTGGCAATGTACATACAATGACAGATGTAGTCACTCAAGTATGACTAAATTGGTTCACTTGCTGAAGAATATGTTAGTTTGAAAAATAAGATAAACTTCTGAAAATTGTATTGCTAAGCTATAAAAGATTTGGAGGAAACAATCAAGGTAGCAAAAAAGTTGTTGAAAAAACAGACACGAGATACAAACTGCAAGAATTGGCTGCCTTTCTATGGGGTGAAGCTACACGTAGAGCAAGATAATGTGTGGGACTCAAGTGAACTTCCTATAAAAGTAGAATTAAAGCAGCTGAATGAAAATGAGGAAGATCTATCAACAATGAGATGCAGAGGCAATACAAAATAAAGCATTGGGCATT
Source organism: Sequoia sempervirens (assembly GCA_007258455.2). Taxonomy (NCBI): domain Eukaryota; kingdom Viridiplantae; phylum Streptophyta; class Pinopsida; order Cupressales; family Cupressaceae; genus Sequoia; species Sequoia sempervirens. The sequence continues at coordinate 184,167,277 of VDFB02000002.1, forward strand.
AGTGTTATATTAATATACAATCAGCATATAGGATCTCGTAATCCATGTGTGAGGCGAATGGTAGAAAGTTCAGATATATTTACAACACCTATCAGCAGACAACTGGGACAACAAACAAGTTGGTAGAGATGAAAGTCTGGGATGCTTGGACGTAAGAAAATTTTGATTAGTGGAATACCATTAAGGCACATGTTATGGCAATCATTCCTCAATAACAACCAGTGGAGAAATAATGTGGTGCCCTCCCACATGCAAAATGATCCAGAATGACACCGTTTTTTACATAATCTTATTGATTTTGGGAGGGGGCAGACAAAGATACTGTTGTTTTGCTGCAAATGATTAAGTCAGGGGAGTCCAACTCAAAATCTGTGAAAGTGATTAGATAACCTTACCAGGTAGTTGAAAACCTGAAAAAGCAATCACTTGGTTTCCCACTAGGATAAAAACCAAAAATGAAACCCTATTGTAGTAGAAGTGGTGAAAACTAGCAAGTGCACCATGGCCAGAAGACTGTACCATTTGCCAAGCAGATATACAGATGTAGAGCAAGCAAAGTTGCCAATTGATATGTTGATGTAATGCTACAAAGTATAGATTTAAAACTCGAAAGCTGCAACTGCAGCCAAGAAACTCGCCCACTTACTCACAAGTGAGCTTTCACAAGTTGTGGGCAGGAAATCGCAGCAAGTACTCACAAGTACTTGACAAGTCTGTTGAAAACTCACCTTACACGAAGTCTTGCCGAGATAATGAATTTAAATTTTTTTAATTTGCCTAGTTTTGCCAAACCGCTTAGTCCAAGTCAGAATTGGGTTGCCAAGTTTTGTCATGTCACCTGATACGGAATTTTGCTGAGTTAATGAATTTATTTTTTTCAATTTGCCTAGTCAAAATTGGGTTGCCAAGTTTTGCCATGTCACAAGTTTTAAAACTTTGCTACAAAGTATAGCTGGCACTGTGTTGTACTGGGTGAGTGAACGTGTTAAGCTTGGAAGCATTGTTAGGGAAGATGCAAATATGTATCGTTTTGTAATGGAAAACAAGAGTGTAATGTATATAACATAAAGGGGAAAATACACAATTGCCATGAAATCGACTGTTAAAAGTCAATTGTTAGAAAAGTGTAAAGTAATTAAAAAATATGTAATTTTGGGTAATTACAGCAAACTTAAGAATGGGAATTTGTATTTACACTCGAGAAAAAGATTGTACGAAGGTTAAAAGTGTTGTGAGGAAAACTAGACAATGTAATATCTGAATCATAATGGAAAAACAGAAAACCTCAAAGTTTCCCCATAAATTAAGTTATTTGAATTTGTGGGTTTCTTCTATTTGTGGTAAATTGTTATCTTCCTACAATTTGCTCTGTTCAGTTTGCTTTTTATTTGCAGGGTTGCAATTAATCTCACGTTTATATTTTCTCCCTTGTTCACAAATTATGGCAGGACTACAACTTTTAATCTAAATTGTATAATTAGATCCAATTAAAGCTAAAATCATTAATAAAACACAAAGCACACAAAAGACGTAAGAAATAGCAGTGAAACTACTCATAGATCATAAACCATATGCAAAACAAAGTGCACCTTTTTCAAAAATAAATATTTAATACCTACAGCATGTAGTTTCTAACAAGGACAAGAAGTTGATCCCAAGTTAATCGAAGTACTTTTAGATCAGCATACACACAACATAACTGAAATCAAAATTCTCAAGGACTGGTAGAACTCTACCAAAAATTCGTCCTTAGATTCTACACCATAACTTTACTTTTACAAGAATCACTAAGAAAAATAGACCAAGAGAATAAAATCATCCAATGTCCAACAAAACGCACCATTAGAAGCAACCATCGAATCATTAATCAACCCAAAAAAGCCATTAACACCCAAATATCCTAGCAGTTACACCATAGGAGTTGTTTTATCTCATCATAGAAATGCAATAGCTTACAAAGGCAAGCACTAAAAAAAGGTGTCCCATATTTGAATGAGAATTAGAGCTTATTCAAGCCATCCAAACTCAGAAATACTGTATTAAAATTGACTTTTGAAACGTACACAAACCACAAACCCTTACTATACTATCCAATAAGGAACTTTTCAGTAGATGAAGCAGATGGTAACAACTCTTTGATGACTATAGACCTAAATGTGTATAAAAAGCAACAAAAATAAAATGTAATCACAAATATCTATTTGAGAGACCATTCAAATATCAATAATAAAAGGAAACGTAAAAGATAAAATCATGAAATAGCAAACACACAATAAGACTATGAAACTCCGTACTGTAAAGAAATTTGCGCCAATATATAGACAACAACACCCTCTGCCACTCAAGGCCATCGTTACGTTCAAATAACAAACTTAAAAATTCAACCTCGTATGAATTCAATGATAGTCTATTTGCAAACCATGTGGCAAGAAATAGGACCTATGAGAAGCCAAATGTATAAAGAAAAAGATGTCAAACTTTTGCTAAAGAAGTCAAACTCATCAACAACAAGTCTTTTGAAGGGGGTTCTTGTCATGGCTCAAAATAGGCATTTAATCCATAAGAAAGACATTAACTGCACTTTCTAATTATTCCAAAGTAGTCTCCAAACAGAAAATAGAAGGACAATGACATCTCATAAATCATTAAGCCATAATTAACTCACATTATTATAATTTTTAACATCACATTTATATTTGTTTTTGTATTCATTAACCTTAACGAAATCAACAAATTAAATCCTTCATTTTCACTTACCCAAAATGAGAAAAAAATTTGAAATACTTAATATGCTGACCTAGCTGATCTAGGCCAAATCAGCCAACATTCTATAGCAACTTCTCAGACCCTTGGCACAAACCCCAAGACAAAAGCAAACAAAGAAGAAATGACAAATTAAAGATATCATAGTGCTAGCCAATAGTTTGACCAGGACTGACTTCACTGCATTGAAGACTGTCCAATTTGTATGGTTTTTGTTATGTGAGAAAAATTCAGTTCTGTTGTTTTTTCAATTGTGTTGAATTTTGTTATTGATTTTACTTTTTCTATAACATTGACATTTTATAATTGTGTCAACTAAACATAATCATTGATCGACAGTTATTCCAACATTAATAACATAAAATAAATACCAATATAAATCACAACATAAGTTGCCCCATTGACTTCTGATGATTATAATTCATTACATCACCATAAATGACTTTTTTGTTTTGGGGGCTGATTGTTGTAAGGATAGCTACTGTCATTCCCTGTTTATGGGCAATCATACTGCAAAAATGGTGGCAAAAATCATGATAAAATAAGTCCAATGCGGGATAGTGAAAAAGCCATGATAATCCAATAATCACATACAGGATGGTGTCCATTAGGACTAATTACTTAGCCAGCAATCCAGTAAACAATGGTGGCAACAATGATTAAGACCTTCAGCCAATGGTCTTGTAAAGAATGGTGGCACCTTATTAGCTAATAATCCTGCAAGGAACAGTATCAGATATGTCTAACAATCCCACAAGAGATAGTAACCAAGTCTTAACTAGCGGTTTCATGACAGATTGTACTAAATTGAAATTAAAATCAAATTGAATATGACAGATTTTGATTCACTGGATATTAAAGCATTCGTGTTGGTGGAATTTACAAAGAAAATGATATTTGCCAACCTGAGAAGACCTTGTACCAGAACAAAAGTATTAGTATAGAGTTATAATTTTGGAAGCAAGCTTGCTTGTTGATCCTCGAGAAATTCAGACAACAATGAAAAAGTTGACACTCAAAAATACAAGAGAGATGAAAGTAGCCTAGAAGGCTATTAAAACTGATTTGTGGAAGGCTTCTCTCAGATTTCTCAGTTGAGAACCAACTTGCAGAATAGAGGAAAAAAGTGTGAATAGACACACAGTGTGTAGAAAGCATCAAGAGCCGAATAGAAGATTCATGAAATGACAAATCCTAGAAATGTCACTCTAGTTTTTCCAGTATGTACTTATGATATAATGATTGTAATTATGGATCAAGAGCACTATGAATGTTGAGCGGAGAACCAATAGCATATGAATCTTTGATGCTAAAAACTCATGAATGAACTACCTGGCTCTAGACTTGGATTTACCAACATACATGTGTGGAAAAAAGATGCAGCTCGATTACTTACTTGGAAGAAAATATGAACAAGGACAGATAGTCACATTCTACGATACCCCGTTACCCAATCAAACTTGACTCCAAGACAGCAGAGATGGGGGAGCCTTTCAGTGAGTAGCACCTTAAGGTAACTTGTGTGAAGGGGAGAAAGAAAAGCACCAGATTCATCAAATTGGGTGCAAGCATCCAGTCACAATAATGTCAAAAGACCATTGCAGGAAGAAGATTTAAGCAGTTTGAAAAACACCAAGCATTATGGGAAAACATAGTGATTTTTGTGTGGCACTAATATAGGTTATGTACCTAACTGCATAGGTAACTGGATGGAAGTTGATTGCTTCTTGAAACATGAAGAAAATATTTATGTGATAATTATAGAGATAAGTTGTGTAATTAGGTTTGGGGAGCAGCCAAATAAGGTGCACCAAGCTCAATACAATGAGGATAAAATTGATGTATCAGGATTATTCATTTGAGAACTACTATAAGGTGACTGGGGAAGGCAAATTCCAATGTGAAGGGATACTGATAAAAATTATTTAATTTATTTCAGAACATAATAATCCAGGAATGGCAAGGCCAAAATCAAAAATTGAAGACGACATTGATGAATCCAATGTGACAAAAGGTTAGCCAATAAATATTGCAACCACAACAGAAGTAGCTAAAAAGAAGTTGTCACTCCAAAAGGGAGGGTTAGGGACTAAAGCAGGTTGACAGAAGGCAAGAAATAAGAAAATAAACCATATAGAAGAATGGAATAGAAAAAAAGAAAAAAAGAATTGTGAAGAAATGTTGAAGAGTTGGCACCGAAGGTGAAGGCCAAAATCAAGAATTCAGACCTACATTGATGAATCCAATATAAGGAAACGTAGTCAATAAATATTGCAACCACAACAGAAGTAGCTAAAAGGAAGCTGTCAGCACAAAAGAAAAGATTAAGGACTAAAGCAGGTTGACAGAAGGCAAGAAACAAGAAAATAAATCATAGTGAAGGATTGAATAAAAGATGAGGAATCACAAAGAAGTGTTGCGGGGATGGCATCAGGAGACCATGCAAAAGGACTTGGCAAGACTAAGACAGCTGCTGAAATAGTTGGATTGTAGACATCTAGAGGTATAGGAGCAAGCACTTCAATTATTCTACATATCGATTGTAAACTGCCAGGCATCAAACAATACCATTCAAGCAACTGCGATTATTATCAGCTGACTGCAAAAGGATATTCATATTGCAACACTCAGTTTATCAGCATTGATTGTGTGAATGAAACTTCAATGAGGGTCAAAAGAAGCATCTCCACGCAGAAAAAAAACTATCACGGTGCTACATGAAGATCTGACAACATATAAAATATTAACACTGTAGAATTGAGATCTATTTAGAAGGAAATTGAATGTGATCAAGTTATACAAAGGAGACCATTGAGAAGACGTTTATTCTGCTGTGGAGACTTGTAACCTTGATTTGACCTATGCTACAGATCCTTGTAAAAATTTAGCTCCTTGTCCAGCTAATGTATCAGACCAGAAAACCGAGCCTGCATTGCAGGGGTTGCAGATACATTTTTCAGCAGTGTGTTGGGTCTGATGTTGGGTTTCTCTCTGAAGGATTAAAGCAGAGGTCATTCCAAAGCAGCGATTGCACTTAGAAGTGCAAAGGCAGGTTCGCAAAAAATTGCTATGATGATCATAGTTATTTAGTCTTGAAGACGGTGTATTTAAGGTTTGATATCCTGTTTCATCTGTAACATTAACCAAGTTGGCACTAGGGAATGACAGACATGAGGATTGTTAGACCGCAGGTACGAGGTAAATCTGAGCTATATCACCGTTGTGCTTAAATAGGGGTTGCTCTCTGAAAGAAATTTTCTATGGCTATGACAATGAATTGTACCACAGCCTTGTAAATTTGAAAAAGTATAGATAGAAAATGCTTGTCTCTGCTTATCTCAACTATGTACGCATTTAGAGGTTTGTTTTGTTTAGACGAATTGCATTCCCAAAACTATTATATAAGGCTTATGCTGATTAGCACTTACTTAATTAGCCTTTTGGTGATGGGGCTCGGTGGATTGGGGTTCCTAACAGGCCCCGTGTTCAAGTGCATGAATATGAAATCCGTGATTTTTTTCCTTGTATCATATTTACTAAACAAAATAAATGCGTTGCCACACTCTATTTATAAGAGCTGGGAAAGTGAAAAATGAATAGTAGTTTGCACTGTTTCTTTTGGAGTTCTTCCAGTGTTATTTGGTTTTTCTTTGGATAAAGTGAACAAATTATTTCGTCGCAAATCAAAATCCCGTGCATATAAGTTTATAAAGCCTTGAAGTGCTTGTTGAGGAACGCAAAACAGAACGTAGAGCTTAACGATAAGAAGGGATTTAGATTATGTATATCGTTAAAGAAAGCTGGTCCTGTGTGGATCACGGATTGGTGAAAAACAACACAATCCATTTGTTCCCCCTACTTCCAGAGTTTCATTGACACCCAAAATTTGCAAAATAGGGGCCAAGTCAAAAAGAAATCAAGGATTCTATATCACAAAATCATCATTATATAAGTATAACATTGGGAACAAAAATTTGAACTGATCCAACAATGAGCAATTGATCTCATTCCATACCTATTTGGCCTTGAAAACCGTAGCTGGATGGAGTGGAACATTTATCATTCATTCATCCAATCAACAAAGCAACTGAAATCTAAGTTACAAAATAAAAAGAACTGATTACGACGCCTTCTTGCCAAGGGCCAAAAGTTGTCCCAAACAAGTGAGAGACATGCGGATGGGCTTTCCTCCAGCTCCTGGAATGACAAGAAAGAGAGAGTATTTCATTCAATCCAAAAGGATATATATAAAATCTTTTATTGCATGTAAAGATATGTTTAGAATTTTCAGTATAAGAGATTCATGTGATTTACATTCTACGCCAGCTTCTGCTGCTCGCCTTGGCTTGCTTTTGCGCCTGCTTCCATTCCTTACCAAGGCATTTGGCTTTGTGGGTTCATCCATTGCAGATCTGGCTGATATCCCATTTTTATCACCACCCAACTCCATGCTATGACTATCTGTGCTTTGTGAAACGTGTCGTTTCCTTTTCTTCCCATTCTCAGTCCCCTTGTTTTCCTTTGCTGGTTTTATATCCTCCTCTTCTTCATCAATCATATTATCCATATCCTCTTCATCGGCATCTACCTCATCTTTAGCCCCCTTTTGTACAAGAGGGCGCCCTCTTCTCCTATAAGCACTGGGAGGAATAGAGTCCTCGCCTCCACTTCCTGGCTCCTCATGTTTTGAAACCGCTGTTAGCTTCTTGCCCTTTCCTCTGCCTCGGCCCATGTGACCACCCGCTGATGCCGATGGATCTGTACAGAAAAACGATGCAGGGCCACCACTGCACTAACAGCTAACTCCAGCAAAGCAGAGTGATTTACTTATTGCTTCTACAATTTTGTTATAACAAATTCGCTGAAAACAACCAGCATGGCAATCCAGAAAATCAGTTTCAGAGTTCACAAAGCTTGATTTGGTTTTGCTGAAGGCCGGAATGGTACTTAGAATCACAAAAAATGCCCAATAGAGGAGATGGTTGTTAATATTAAAAAATGCCCAAAAGACCAGATGGGTGTTAGTATCTTAATGCAGAGCGTTAGCGTTTTGATTGGATCTGATGTACCACACCAGGAGAAGAAAAGACGAGGCTTGTCTTGGTTACGCAAGGAGAAAACTACAGGTCATGAACGGGCATCAACATAGCGGGCGCTCTCAAATTAGATACGAATCGGGTCACATTGAAATTGAAATTAAATGAATAATTTAAGCGCCTCTTACAGTTATCTGATACTGCATCCATGAAATCAAACGAGAGATTGGAAGTTAAGACAAAAAAGTAATTGCATGATCGAAATCAGTCATACAAAACGTGAATCAAAAGCATTAAAAACACTATTAAATAGGAATGGATTTCTCGATCTGGTCTAAGTAGGGACTAATGAGGAGTAAACAGGAGAGCGTTTCGCCCTGCTTCCAGTTAGAGATTTGAGAAAATATGCAGAGCAAACACCAAACATATGCATGGGTGTTCCCACTTTAGTCTTTGGCTTTAGTACTGTTCGGATGGATATCTTAAAGTTTCTATGAAAGCCTCTCTCCACTTGCATGGATTCATTGACCCCATCTATTTTATTTTTTTCTCCCTCTTTTGCAACGTATGGATGGGATGATACAGGCCAAATCTCAATGTCTTCCAAAATTTTCACCAATCATAAAACGACTTCATCTAAGTGGAGATTATTCAACACGGGAAAAAACCTTTTTCTCCCTTCCTTCTTCCTCCCCTTTTTTAATATTTTTTATTTCTATCTATATAATAAATTATTAGTATTTTTATAATTGAAAAAGGAAAAAATAAATAAATTATGTTATTGGTTAATATGTCAATTTATAAGGCATTAGTTTCAAAATTGGTACAGAATTAAATAGGAAATTATATGGATATGTCAATTTCATCGAATCATTTTTTTTAAATGAAAGGGCGAGAATAATTTATTTATCTAGAGTAAATAGTATTGATATCTAAAATTTATCTTAAATGTGATAGGAGTTAAAAGATAAACAAATAAATGAGTAAAAGGAATATTTTGGAACTTACATAAAAAAATAAAAGTATTTAATTGGAAAATTGTGGCTAATGTAGAAATATTAGCTTTTGAATCAATAAATGTTTTATCATTGAGTGATCTTCTTCTTAATGATGGATCATTGAGCGCCATCGAAAATGTTGATTTAAAAAAATTCTACATAATTTTACCAAAAGCCTCTTAATCTATTCTCATGGAGTGTGGAAATATCATGATTCTAAATGCTTTAGCTATTGCTACATGGAAGCAGTTGAACCTAGAACTGTTCGAAGTTGTCTTATGAGGTAGATGAGTCTGAATGTATTGGTCTTGCAAAGATTGTGTTGAGCAAACCTAAAGATCCAGCAATTGAAAGGTTTGGTACTTATAAAGATAAATCAAGTAAAGAGAACCTAGAAAAGAAGGAGGACATTAAGAAAAAGTTGAAAAGATGAAGGTTTGGTACTTATAAAGAAAATAAAGTAAATGAGTAAAAGGAATATTTTAGAAATTACATAAAAAAATAAAAGTATTTAATTGGAAAATTGTGGCAAATGTAGAAATATTAGTGATTCTAGTGAATACTTTTGAATCAATAAATGTTTTATCATTGAGCGATATTCTTCTTAATGATGGATCATTGAGTGCGATCTATAATCAAGAGCAAATATGATCTAACTGGGGATTCAATCTCTACTAGTTTTTAGAATGTTGGTTTAGGCTTATCTTGTTGCCCTAAAAAAAAATTCACATAATAATAAGTTCTTGTGTTTTATGGTTTGTATGAGGTAGGAATAATTATTCTCATGTGTCAAACTATATAAGGATACTATAGGACCTCAAAATGACTAATGCATTTGTCTATTTCATCATCATTTCCCATCAATCTACCCATCAATGTTAATTAAATATTTTTTAATTATTTGATTAAACTAACACATAAGCAACATTAATTAAATATTTTTTAATTATTTAATTAATTTACCATTTTTCATCATCAATGTTAATTAAATGATTTTTAATTATTTAATTAATTTCTCAATTTCCTTCATCCATAAAAAATTATTTAATTAATTTGTGCATTTATTCTTCTTATCCACTATATTTAATTAGCTAACATTTCTTCTAAATTAAATAATAATTTAATTTTTTTAATTTTTTTTATCTCTTTAACTCTTCTAACAAAATTATTTATTTCTTGAATATATCTTCATCTCATGCACATGAAATTAAATATATTCTTCTAAGTGAGTAAAGTAAAAAAAAACAACTCTTGATCACTCCTATTCACTTTTACTTCACTCATCCATGCAACCAGCTAACTCATCATCTAAGCCCTTCAGCATGGCACATGTCACTTGCACATTCATCATGATCTCTCAATCGATCTCTTCCATTGATCATCTAAATCATCTTTCATCGTTGATTGATATCTGGTGAAAGTTATAAACCCACCAGCATTCAAGCCTTCAAATCATCCACAATTATCTTGAGAGAGATCGTAATCTTTTAAGAACAAATCCAACTAGATCATATTATTCATTATGTTATCAAGGTTATGTTCATGTTGAGTAGTAATCAACACTGATGATCCTAATTAATAACTAGTTATCTCTTGTTTAGTTCATATATTTTAAACACTTTAAGCTACATATTTCATATACATTCTAACTTATATACCTTTTATATCTTTTATGACATCCAAACCAGACTTTGATGAGTAGAAATATGATTATGATATGATGATATTTGCATGGATGAACGTGTGAATGTGTATGAAATTCGGTGTGGATCTATGTTTAATTCATGATTGGTAATGATAAGTATGCTTTAGATGAAACTAACTCCTTGTAGCCATAAGTATTGCAGCCCACAACAATTGGAGAATTCAACCCGTAGCCAAAGGATTTCAGGTCAATTGCAGGGGAGATTCCAAGGACGTTGGAAATGTGACAATTGCATAAATGATGGAAGTGATCATTGGAGTGGTCAATCGTGAGTCATCAAAGAAGTTTATAAGATGGTGGAGGAAAGAAGAAGTTTGCAGTAATTAGGAAACTAGTGTGACTATTTGTATAGAGCACATCTTTGTCATGTCATTAAAGTAAAGTTGCAAACCTATTTGTCTTCTTTTATCTTTTTTAGTTATAGTTTTAGTTGCAAAGACTTTGTCTCTCTCTATTTTGAAGGAGAGTGGACATCCTCATTTAATTTCTATTTTCAGTCCTTATGCAAATAAGCCTTTGAGCCCAAACCTATATTTTTGGATCGATGGTTGAGGAGCAAATCTAGTTGGAAGATATATGTTTTGATAGTTATAGTTTTTTTTCACAGACAATATTTTTGTTAGTTTTCTATTATGCATTCATGAATGAGAAACATATGAAGATTCTTATCAAATTATAGAGTTCAGTTATATGCAATAAAAATGTTCCTATTTATTGTTATGATTAATTGAATCAAGTAGCACATATTTGGTTTCTCTTGTGGGTACAACAGCTTGAGCAAGGGCCACTCAAGGTACTGTTCACCCACCTTAATTTATGTTGTTAATTTAGATGTTTATATTATTACATTCCTTTCAATAGATTATTCATTACATGCACGTGAATGATACTTAGTCTCATGATTTAAATTTTGTAATGCATCATTGTGTCATCCTTCTGAGTGAGTTTAGTAGTTAGAAGTAAGAATCAGAAGTGCTAGTGAAATTGTAGAGTTCAGGTTTAGCAGTTAACATTTATAGTGTTAAGCCGAAGGTACCTACAGCATTAGTAGCAAATTAAGTTATTTCCCTTGTTTTGCAGTTCATGCTTTATTTTCCTTTTCCAGCCTTTACTATTTTCTTGCATATGTGTAAACCACCTATACTTGATGATATAGGGTGTGTAGAGTCCATGAATGCACATACAGTGTCAGCATCATCAAAAGCTTGTGAAGCCTTGATTGATAATTAAATGAAGCCTTTGCAAGGGTTTAGTGGACTGTTTAGTTAAGAACCCTTCCTTTGAATTATGTGTCTAACATCAAGTTGATTGGACATTAGTGAGGCCTTACATTTTTGGCGTCATTGTTGGGGATGGTGCTACATTCAGGATTCTCCTATGTTATTTCAAGCTTTCACAATTAGAATTTTTTTTTTAGCATTAGGGTAATTAGGTTTTACTTATCAATACAAAAATGCTTTTCTAACAATGTGTAGGAGTCGTTGATCCAAAGAATCACACCTATTGTATGTGGAGGCAATGAGACTCTCTGGGAAGATTTCTCCCCTCAACACACAAAGCTTTAGAGGATACTGGTGATCAGAGTGAACAGAGTGAGGGTATTCCTAAAGAAGAATCATCCCTAACACCACTATCCACGTCAAATACAGAGGAGACTTCCCATACACATATCATCATCATGGGTGATGCTATAGTGGAAGACCCACTAGAGCATGTCACCTTTGAGTTCCCCATTGCTAACAAGGAGAGAGCAACTGCATTGAAGAATATACCTCCTTCTACATTACCTGTCTTCTATGGGTTGGTCACAGACGACCCAGATACATTCCTTTCTAAGTTTGATGTGTTGTGCAAAAGTTATGATTATACTACATGTTGGGTGAATATTTTGTAATCGACTAATTGATTACAAAATGGTGATATCAACCATATTTATAATGAGATTAAATCTCTCCTCTCATAAAGGGGAGGGTCCCTTCTAAAATTTCTCACTAAAACAACTAGTAACTAACTAAGATTATATACACTACAATTATCCATGGGTGTTTCCATTCATCCTATTCTCTTGTTTCAAAATATATGTTTTCCTCTTACAAAAATTATAATTTTATATCCCATAGCAATTACATGTAATTAACCACAAAGTCCTAGTTTGAGAATTAATAAACAATATCTAGTTCAATTAGACGAAAGAATAATCAAAATGATACCAATGAGTGTCGATAGTAGGAAAACCCACAAAAGCACAAAGTCTTTTGTTACTTTCTATGATGATTTGAAAAGAAAAAGAATGGTATATGTTGCAGCCCAAAGTCTCCAATATATGCCACCAAAAGATCAATTAAGCGCAAATAATAACTCGTATCCCACAATCTTCGAATTATCTCCAAAGTACATGCATACACATAATCTTCAAAGATAATAATGCAACTCAAAGTCTACAAATCATATTTGAATACCCTCCTAGAATGTATGATTTTGCACCACTATTCAATCATGTACAATATATTGCAATGAGAAAGACATAAGAACAATATCAATACATAACAAATTTAATCCAAGGCAAAGATTGGATGTGAACTTGCTTCTTTTATTAATTGAATTGTGATTTACACCTCAAAAACAAAGTTTCAAAATGCTCTTCAATTTGGTAGCGCTTCACTTCACAAGCTAAAAAGGTAATATTTACAAAAGAGCTCCCTCTTATTTATAGAGAGCCAAGAGCTAAAATAGGAAAGTTACAACTAACTTGACTTGTTCAACAATAGATTCCAATTTGATTTAGGAATTCTACGTTTATACATGTAATTGCATATTTATAAAAGACATGTAATGTGTCATCTATAAAATACATATTGCATAAAGGGAGAAATATTGAAATAAACTAAGTCTAGATGAGAACATTCTTTCATTATTCATCATTTTTCTCCATGAAGTCTTCATAATTTTTTAACATAGCTTGAACTTCAAAATCATCTGGCCCTATTGTATGGTTGGATATAATGAGCACTCATGTGACGGAGTCCTCAATACTGATGCATGCTTTCTTGTGCTTATCCAATATTATTTTTAGGTTATCAAGAGTCACTTGAAGATCCACCAATTTGTCAATAGAAGCTAATGAAAAAGCTTCTAACTCAATCTTCTCTTGAATCAGTAATGTAAACTCTTGGATAACCATATCAACGGGAAGGACTTTCTAACTATCATCTAATATTTTGCAAGGCAACTCCTTAATCTTGGTGATAAGATCTAACTCTCTATCACTGCCTATCTCTTGAGCCTCTTGTAGATCTTTGATTAACTCATCGATGACATCCTTTTTATGTAACATTGTCTCCCAGATTTTAATGAACATTTTTCTATTGGGAATTACCCCAATTTCTACCAACACATCAAGCTTGAGATGTTTCATTTTAGTCCAAGCTTCAAGACTTTTCTCTAACACTTGCAAATTTTGAGACAAAGCATCAATTGTTTGATTCAATTCTACTTTCACATTTTTCATGTTGTTGATCATTTCAACAAAAGATTTTAGCAATTGCGTACCTTGTGCCAACAACCTATCAATCCATTCAATAACAACTCTACCCTATGCATGTGTCCTCTCTGCCTTTTGAATTTCAAGATCCTCTTTACTTGTGGTAACAAGCTCAATTGATTCTGAAGATTGATTTATCGTCCAGATCATAGAAGTGAGTTGTTCCACCTTAGCCTTCAGTTGATCCTTAATGATTTTGTCTTTGTCATATTTTTCCAGTAAAGAGGCCATTGTGGCTTGCACATCTTATTTTGCACTTTCATGTGTCTACTTGCCCAACTCAATCCTGGTGATTGCATAATCTAACAAATCAACTTATTCTACAGTTTTATTTGGAGGAGGCTATGCTATCTCAACATACTTAAAACCTTATTTATCCACCATAAGTCTTGAAAGAGTTTTGGCCTTCTTTGTGGACTTAGTCTTTACAAGAACAAGCTAGCCAAAATAAAAGTCATTTGGGGAGATGGCTTGCTTCTTCCTCTTTGGTGTTTGTGTTGCTCACCAAGGGGGAAGACAAGAAGAACCTTATTCAGGACCTTCCACCATGGTTTTTGTTGATGGAGTTGCATTCACAACAAGTGGTGGTTACAAGAGGTGGAGAATTGGTCAAAACTGTAGCCAGAATTTCCGCATTAGACACATTTTGTGCAGAGTTAGATATGAATTTTTCAAACTCAAATTGTGTATTCACATCAAAAATAGGTGAAGACAAACTAGGAAAAGAAGATGAAGAGCCAAAAACATTTTCAAAATTATTACGAGAACTCTCAAAAATTGACTCAGAAATTGGAGATGAATGAATTAACTAAATAGATATAGTAGGAGCAATAGAAATGGTGGAAGCAATAGGTAAAGGTTTTTCACTTGTAACCACCAGTAGGAATTGGTAATGTAGCAGTAATAGGAGATGAATAGATGGGGGAATCTTCAGGTGCAGACTCAAGTTGTGAAGTGATTGGAGGCTCTTGTGTTTCTTCGGTTGGATTTTCCTCTCCTTGTTCTTCACCCTGAGTAGATTTCATTTACCCTTATCTCCTTTCATTGTGAAAATGAACTTAGGAACCTTGCTGGTACCTCGAGTATCAGCTTTGTTCTTTGTCCTTAACTCTCCTTTCTTTTTTTCCTACAGGCCTTTCAGTATCTTCCTCCTCTTTTGATCATGTATTAATTTTCCTACAACCAAACATTATTGTTTGCAAGAATATATTGAAACCTCTCTCTTATGGATATCATCTATTTTTGTGACCATTGGATCAATGGAAAAGGAGTATTGGAAATCTTGTTATTTTCATAGACAAGATCAAGAATGTCCTCTTCATCTTCCATATCCTCAAGGATATCAACAAGATCCAAGTCTATGTTCTACTCTAAGGTAAGCCAACTGTAGTCAATATTCCTTACATCCTCATCAGTTCTGCACTCTGCCCATATGTCTTCAACCCTATGCACATGAGTGTAGATTTTCTTGATTTTTTCCTTCATTCATCCATAATCAAAATCAAGCCTCCTTTTGTGTTTTTTCATTGTAGCCCATTGCATCTCTATTTCCATAGCTTTGGATTTGGGAGATGTGGTGATGGATTACCTACCAATTGTTAAAGGAAACTTGAATCCAGGCCTGTGTGATTCAGCTTGCCTATTGTGAACAACCATGATTTGTTTGCATAGCTCCATTAACACAATCTTATCACTAGGATACTCGGGGAGCATATATGGGTATTTGTCAAAACAACCAACTCAAATATATGTAAAAGTGGGAAACTATAGGTACATGCAACCAAACTTCTTGACCAACTCCCATGACTCATTTGATACTCTCTTCTTCTCAAGCTCTCTATCAAACATGTACAAGTATGGAGCGAAAAAGGCATCATTGACCCTCCTAAAATGCTTGATACTTTGCTTCAGGGTCAATTAAGAGTAATATTGATATACAGGAACTTGCCTTTTGTCATCCTCAATGACAACCCTGGAAATTGCATCATAGATGCAACAACATAAAATAGATATGAAGTCATGTAGAACTTCAATGAAGTACTAACCTTAGAAAGCTACTCACAAATGGCATCACTTATTTGTTTTCCTCAAAAGAATTGTTGTTGTCTTTTCCTTATGATATGAATGTAAAGATACATCCACTCTTGAAAATTATTGGAAGTGGGCAATCCCTTAACTCTACTGAGAATAGTTATCAAGTCATTTACCTCTTCAATGAAATCACTACGGGGAATGTTCTTAGGCCATCTTGAGATATTTGTCCTGGTGGTTTTGAGCCACTGAGTGTTGATGGTACGTTTGCACTTATCTGAGTTATTATCATAGTGGGTTTGTGATTGTTCCATAGCAAGGTTAGCATATGTATCAATACTTGGACATCTAAAGATTTTATCAAAGAACTCTTCATCCAATATTATTAACACACTTTTGTTTGTATCTCTGACACTTTTGGTTTTCTTATGGAAATGAGTTGTCGTTGCAAGTATGAACTCAATATTGTGTGCTAACATCAAGAAAGTGGCCACCAAAGGGATACTGCTCTCAACAATACATCGCATGCCTTCATCAACCAACTACTTATTCACCCTTTCTAGAAATTCAAACATGCCAACATGACCAATTTCTATGTCCTTGATGTCATCAACATTTGAAGTCACAGGGGTTGTTTGGAATACCCCTTGGTATTTATACTTCATGTTTCTCTTGTTTGCAAAGGCTCAGACATCGATGATGAAGCTAAAAAAGAAATTTCAGGTTTTTCCCAGTGTTAGAGGAAATTGCCAGTTTTTGTGCAATGGCAAAAAAAATTTGTGCCTCTACATATGTTGATGAACCTTGGGATGCAAAGGTGGGGAAATTCTCCACCCTTGCATGAGGTATTGAAAATTGATGTAAAGGCAAAGAATTTCTCTGCCCCTACATGGGGTATATCAAAATATAAATGCAGGTTGAGAAAAATTTCTTGATCTTCACTTAAGATATGATATGACAATGATCATGTAGGTCGAGAAATTTTTCTTGGCCTGCACTTTGGAAGTGAAGTCACATGTAGATCGGGAAAAAATCCCCGCACCACATATAAGTGATCAATGGTGATGTAGTACGACATTTAAACCCCACATCACATTGCAAGCTAATATTTGGGTGTTGGTTGAGGTTTAAAACCCAACCAACACAAATGGGTTCAAATCATGACATGTTGATGCAGAAAATTTCTTGTGATCGTGTGCAGATAGTCAATGTAGGGTAAATCTTGCGAGCTATGTCTTGCAAGCTTTAAAACCTGCAACGCATATTGAGATGTTTGCAATGAAATTTTGAGATAAAAACTCTGATTGTCACATGCGGTACAAGATGTAGGTGGAATGAAGAGTAATATGGTAAGCTATTATTTAGGGTTTTATCCCTAGATAATACCTACTTGTGATGATACATGAGATATGAAAAACAAACCCTAAAAGCAAAATGTAGACCCATGGAAAAGAAATAAAAACCTCCAAACTAAAAAAAATTGTAGCTAAACCCTAGAATACAAATTACCGTATAAAAACTTAAACAAAAACTTAAAAGAAAGTAACAAAATCTAGAGAAAAACTCAACATACCCAAATATTATGAATG
Organism: Sequoia sempervirens; assembly: GCA_007258455.2. NCBI lineage: Eukaryota > Viridiplantae > Streptophyta > Pinopsida > Cupressales > Cupressaceae > Sequoia > Sequoia sempervirens. The sequence goes on from VDFB02000002.1 coordinate 184,184,940, forward strand.
ATGGAGAAAAATCTTATTGCAATCCTTGAGAAAACCAAGCACAAACACTGGAATCGAGCAACAATGGCAAATAGAACTCAGGTGACAATAGTCAGAGAATGACGAAGAAAGAGGATCAAAACCAATTTAAATCGATAACCATTTTCATTAAAAACATTATTAATGACACTCATGTGACAAAGGGAGTGTAGTTGCAGGAAAATTCCCCATGACTACACTCAAAAATGCAAATGACAAAATCATGTAATGTCGTTGAAATTTAGCGACCCTGCATGATTAGAAAAATGACTAACAATAAAAACACAGATTTTTTCAATTTTTCAAAAAACAAAAATATTGATCGCTCGAAATAACTTTTTGAGGGATCAGACCACTCGTGAGGGCAACTGATATTTTCCTTAGTTTACATGCTTAGAGGATGTAGATTACAAAATGAACATGTTTAATAGGGGTTATCCCATGAATTGAGCATGTTGAATTCGAGGATAACAACTAGATCTAACTGGGGAGCTTCCTTCGATCATCCTTTGAAATGATCAAAGGGAGAAGAATCCTAGAACTCTAAGTTCCTTCATCCATCCATTGGGCTATAGAGTCAGGCAACACAAAACAAAAAGACAAAAAGAAGAAGACATAAAACCATACAAAATTGTATAAACTTATTTGATGTTTCACTGAGTGAAATGCTTCAGATGTTGTCCACTAAGAAGCAACAAAAATGGTGTTCCATCTTGGTACGCCAGAAGAAAACTATTTTCACTATAGAGTTGGTGAATTGTGAAAGGACTTCTCCACGAGGAATCAAAATTTATGTGCATTCCTTTTGGTTCTCTTCTTTTTTCCCACAATAGAACTTGATGTCCAATTTGGAAATGACTAGATTTTTCTTTTTTATCAAAAATCCTTTTGACTTGACTTTGGTGTTCTGTAATGTGATCAACCACCATATGTGTTTCTCATGGCCTTAGCCAATTTCAAAGCAAACAATTCCAGTGTGAAAGGTACTTCACATTCAAACCGTACAAGAGCTGAAATGGAGACATGCCAATTTCCCATTCGGGGGTAATATGATCTTCCCACAATGCATCATATAGTGCCTTGTGCCAGGACCTATGATTTTCATCCACTAGTTTCCTGATTATGGTAACTAGATTCTTATTGCTTGATTTGCTTGACCATTCCCTTGGGGGTAATATTCAGAAGAATGAGAAAGAGTGATTCCATACTCGAAACAAAACTCTATTATTTCATTAGATGAGAAAGAAGTAGCATTATCTGCTACTATCTTGTTTGGAACACCAAACCTTGAAATGATATTATCTTTAAGAAAATTGCATACCACTTCTGAAGTAGCATGCTTGACTGGAATGGCTTCCACCCACTTAGTGAAATAGTTAGTAGTTGTGAGAACATAGCTACACCTTGCACTTGATGGTGGGTTGATTGCGCCAATGAAATCAATACCCCATTGCTAAAAGGGTTCTTCAATCACCACCAGCTTGAGAGGTAAAGCTGCCAATTTGGGTTTCCCCACAAATTGCTAACATAACTCACAATTATGTACCCAATTGTACACATCTTGAAAGAGTGTGGGCCAGTAGTATTTTTCTCTCAAAATCTTATAAGCAGTGGTTGGTGCTAAAAATTTTCCACTGCATGCTAATTTGTGAAATGATTCCAACAACTTACCTTATTGTGCTTTGTCTACATAATGTAGAAAGGTTCCATCAATACTCCTCTTATACAAACCATTGTCCCAAAGAACAAAGTTTTCAGCCTTGAGTTTGATTGTCCTCTTTTCCTTGAATGACAAGTGCTCACGACATTCTCCATAGGTAAGGAAGTGTGCAATATTGGAGTACCATTCATCATTCATGCTTACAAACAAGATTGTGGGAACATCTTCAGTACCCACTTCCTCATCCTCAGATATTTCTTCTAGTTTTTTATCAGCAATCAACTGGCATAAACCTTTCCCATGAACTAACTTTGTGGGCTTAACTTCCATTTCATATTCCTAGATTTTGGAAATCCAATTACCTCTTTTAGTTCCAAACTCCTGTTGAGTCAAGATAGACTTGATCGTTGAATCTGACACCAATGCAACAACATGAGAATTAAGGATGTAAAACTTGAAATACTTAACTGATTTGACCATGGCATAAGCATGCTTCTCCATTGGTGAGTATTTGAGTTCATGAGATTTCAAAGGACAACTCATGAAATATATAGGAGATTCAATCCCCTCACTGTTTTGTTGTGCCAGGATAACAGATAGTGTATGTTCTAAGGCGTAACTATGCATGATGAAGACTTTTGTATAGTCTGGGTAGACTAAGGTTGGAGCATGAGCAATAACCTCTTTAATTTCATTGAAAGCAGCTTTACCTTCTGCACTCCAACGAAATATTGACTTACCTTTCATCATATCAACAATATGATGAGTCTTCTCTGTGAAGTCTAGAACAAACCTTCACAAGAAATTCACCTTCTCGAAGAAGGAGTGAACTGCCATCTTACTTGAAGGTAAAGTAAGACTTTGAATGGACTTGACCCGCTCAGGATTAATCTTGATTCCATCCTTAGACACAATATATCCAAGGAGCTTACCTTTTGTAACCCCAAAAATTGATTTCTTTGGGCTGAGGGAAATACCATGTTGGAACCTTTTAAGAACTTGCTACGAGTGATGATAATGATCTTGATGTTTCTCTAAAAATATAGTCAAGTCATCAAGGTAAACCATAATGAGCTTACCCATCACATCATGAAAATCCAAGTCCATTACTCTTTGAAATGTGTCAGACGTTAATCAAACCAAAAGGAATTATTAATCAAACCCCAATAAGAAGTACCCCAAGAAGTAGTGAAAACATATTTGTGTTGATCTTCTTCACTCACCTCCACTTGATTATATCCTGAAAATTCATCTAACATAGATAGCATTTTTGAGCTCGTCACTATTTGTAAAAATCCTTCAGCAACAATTGATTCAAGTTTCAAAATCCACACAAATACAGATCTCACCATTCTTCTTCCGTACTAGAATAATGTTAGATATCCATGTTGAATGATAGATAGGAAAAATGATCCTAGCATTTAGCATCTTTGAATTTTAATGAGAATGGTACCTAAGATCTGTGGGTTATATTGCCTTTGCTTCTGCTTGTGAGGCATAAAACCTAATTTGTGGGGAATTTCATGTTGGACCTCCTTCAGACGAAAGACTTTAAGTCATCATAGGAATAGGCAAGCATATCCATGTACTACCACAATTTTTTTGCAAACTTTTCCTTTTCCTCTGGCATGCAACATTTACCAATATTTACCATTTTGGGATCCTCTTATGTTCCCAAATTAAGTTGTTCAACTTTAGTTGATGAATCAGATTTGATTGCTACTACTTCTTTACATAATGATCATGCTTGTCAAAAAAATTACAAGAGATACCAAACCTTTGGGAATTGTATTCCCTTTTAGCTGCAAGATTTCCTCGCCAGTATCCTAATCCACCTGGGAGATTAATTCTGGAGGAGAGGAAACACTTCCTTCAAAATACAACTCACTAAAAATTTCAACATTTCCCAAAAAGGCAACAATTTGATGATTGTCGAGGATGACCCCGCAACGCAGCGGTTAGCTACGAGCCTTCCACATGGGAGATCTTGGGTTCGAGATTGCTCGAGCCCCGTGTGCCTGACGCAGGGAAGGATGGAGGAAAAAAGCAGCGGGCGTCGTTGGAACAAGGGTTGACGGTAGACCGAAGAGTTGGCTAAGCAGCGTGGGTCAAAGGGTGGTGAGGAGAAAGTCTATAGGCGGAGGTGAATCAGTAGGAGGCTGTAGGCAGCAGCAGCAGAGTGGTGTGGAACAACAGACGGGAGCAAGGATGGGTGCGCTAGAGGAGGTGAAGGATGGGAGGTGGAGCAGAGGGGGAAGGAGATGGAAGAGATGAGGTAGAGGAGGGATGGAAGAGAGGAGATGGAGGTGAGAAGGACAGGAGGAAGAGGTGGAGTGGAGGAATGAGGCTACGGGAGAAGGGAGTGGAGAGATAAGTAGAGAAGAGGAGAGTTGGGGGTGTCAGAGGAGGAGGAAAGAAGAAAAAGGAGAGATGACAGAGGAAGGATGGAGTTAGCATAGGAATGGATGACGGGAGAAAGGACGAAGGAGGCCAGGAGGAGAACAGAGATTGGAGGGGAGAAGAGAAGAGAAGAGATGACGGGTGTTGATGGAGGAAAAAGCCTGAGGAGGAAAGGACTGCATGAGACAAAAATCAGGGATGTAATTGGGGATGGGGTCCCCCATTGTGACCCCACTGGTTCATAGCTCCAGTCAAAAGCGTTCACCAATCAAAAAAAAAAAAACAATTTGATGATTGTCATTGAAGATTTACCAATGATTAGAATTATCAAGAACACTGGGTCAAAAAACCAACTCAATAGTATACTTGGTTCCTTTGAAATCTTTGTGGGGGATCATAAGAGTAGTGGATACCACCAAAGAATCAGCCCTATCATTGTATTCTCTTGGAACCATAGATATGCCAAAAGCATTGAATTGTTCAATACAATCCCAAATAAGATTACTATAATGCCTTAACCTTTCAGTTTTTTCTAGGTACAAATTTCTTACCTGACAAACAACCAACTTTGCATCACCTTGAGCATGATTTTTAATTCATTTCTCATGTGCAATATTCATCCCTAACAACAAGGCCTCATATTCTTTCGCATTTTTAGTATTATCGAATTGCAATTTGAAAGAAAAGGGAAAAACTTTTCCTTGAGGGGATATGAAAACTATCCCTGCACTAGATCCTGTGGAAGAAAAACTGCCATCAAACTCCAAAGTCTAAAAATAATTTGAACTCCCTAAGCTGATAGTTTCAAAATCTAATATTTCTTCATTTGAATAGGAAAAGCCATTAGTTACCTGCTCTTTATTGGAATCACTATATGAGGTCTCAGAAACTTCATTAGTTTGCAAAAAATAAGTACCCATTGTAGAAGTATAAAAAAGAATCTAAGCTCTCAGGTCATCAGTTTTTGTCACAAAAAACTTAGCTTCCCTTTCCAAAAGTAGTTTTTGTATAACACCCTTGATGGGTATTTTGGCCTCAAACAAATCCATTTTGATCTCACCCCCTACATCTTGGTAGAAGTTTCATCCCAACAATACCCCATATGAGGCTAGGACATCAGCTACCAAGACTATCATTTGAATCTTCTTGTCAAGAAATGCAGTATTTATGCAAATTATGCATCTTTAATTTTCCCCATGAGGGGAAATTGCTTGTTTTCCATTGAAAAACATATGCTAAAGGTCTTTTTCAAATTCAAACCCAAAGCATTTGTTACTTTGGCAGGCATCACATTGTCGGAGGCACCTGAGTCAATGACGCAATTACTTAATTTATAACCATTGACCAGTAAGGAGATGTAAAATGGATCTGTCTTTCTAAGGACAAATGAGGGAGAATAAATCAAGTTACTTTGTGAAGGCCTCAATTTTGAAGCAACGGGGGTATTCTGGGAAGAATCTCAGCCAAGATGAGTTCCTTTATCTTTGAAAAACTTAGCAAGTCTATCAAATTGGTCAGGGTTAGCTCAAAGATACTCAACCTTCGAATATCTAAATTTTTGTCTTCTTTGCATGATCAATAATGTCAAAGGATTGATAAGAATTCACTAAAGAAGATGGGATATTTTCATTTTGAGGCTTAGGATTTGGGACAATGGTTATAAGTACAGAAGAATATGCTGGAGGATTTGGAGTACTTGTTTATTCCCCATTGTGTCTTTTGGTTGGATTGGCAAAGGATTCCCTCTCTTGGAAATTGTGACCACCGGGTGTGGGTGATCTTTTTCCTTAGCTCCATCACCTTGTTAATGATCAAGTTGATTTTGTGCTAAAAGATCACCTAATGTTGTTATCGTTGATGAGATGTACAAGATCAAAGGCCTATCTACCATTAGAGGAATCAACATTGGAGGTGACACCAGATAATATTTGAAACATTGGAAGGCTTGTTGGAATTTCTCATCCCATTTGAATGCGATATCCTTATACAAGAGATGAGTAGATAGGTGGCATTTTTCTACTAGTTGTGCTATAAACCTTTTGATAGATTGGAGCTTCCCTTGTAGACTTCAGAGTTGCTTTAGGATTTTAGGTGGAGGCATATCAATGATTTCTTTGATTTTCACTGGATCCACCTCAATACCTCTTTGAGACACTATGAATCCCAAAGGTTTTTCTAGAAGTGACTCTGAATACACATTTCTTTAGATTAAGCCTTACTTGATATTTTTCAAGTTTGTCAAATATTTTAGCTAGCACCTCTAGGTGTCCTTTTCTTGTCACTAACTTAGCTAAGTTACCATCTACATAGTATTCCATGATATTGTGAAATATGTCGTGGAAAATCACTATCATAGCCTGCTGGTACATTGCCCCTACATTTTTTAGACCAAAAGGCATAACATTCCAATAAAATGTACCCCAAGGGCATGTGAAAGTTGTTTTGTTTTGGTCTTATTATGCTCTGTAGATTTGAATTATCCTAAAAATTCATCCATCAATGAAAGCATTTCATGACCTATTATCAAATCCATAATTATATCTATATTGAGAAATGGTAAGTTATCCTTAGGACAAGATTTGTTAAGATCCCTAAAGTCGGTGAAGATGCAGATGCCCCCATTGGGTTTAGAAACTAGTACTAGATTAGAAACCCACTCTAGATAATCAATTGGCCTTACGAAACTAATATCCAACAATTTTGGTAGCTCTACTTTCACCAATTATATAATTTTTGGGCACATTTTATGTAGATTTTGTTTCACTGGTTTAGCCCCTAGATATATCGTTAAGTGATGTACCACTAGTGTAGTATCTAGTATAGGCATGTCATCGTAAGACCAAGAAAAGTTGATTTTATATTCTTCTATGAATGATGTGAAATTGTAATTCTCTTTAAGATCTAAGGATGTTGCATAGAATGTGATCTTTGGTGTGTCAGTTGTTCCAACATTCACTTGCTTAGAATCCTCTACTAATGTCGTTGATTTCTATTGATGTTGAGTGGTACTTGGGAGGTTAAATCCTTCATCCTCAAGTGCCTTAGAGATATTTTCACTCTTGGACATGTCATTTTTTTTTACTTTTTCTTGATCCAAAAGTGTCACATTATGGTTTTCACTTTGAGATCTATTTTTTATTTTTATGTTTTCAATTTTGTGGCTAAATATGTTTTTCTATCAAGCTCTATGTTGAATCCTACTTTGTGGTCTCCATAAGACATGCCATCTCTAAGTCCCATGAGCTCAACAATAGCTTCATCATTTTCAAATAAATTTAGAATCGGTGCTTGTTGTTGGTCTCAATTGATAAGTTGGGGGTAGACAAGTTGAAGGCTATTATATTTTGAAGATGGGGTAAATGACATGGTTGTGATGGTGTTGATGGATGCATTTACAAATAAGTCATTGATGTACATAGGAGAGTCCTCAATGGTATCATTGTAGTTGTGTCAACCGTGGGAGAAACCTCAACTACCTCACTAAGCACACACCTGATGTGAGGGGTAACATTATCTTATTGACCATATCCAAACCCTAGATATTTCTTTCATTTTTCAAGAACAATGGGTTATTTGATTCTTTGCTAATGTAGACCAAGGCCACCATGTCTAGTGAATCCTATGTTCTTTACTATTTTAAAACCTTTACTATTTTAATCAATTTGAAATGTATCACGTTCCTCTCCATCATGATACAACCATTGGGAATTATCTTCCTCTATGACTTCGTTGTTGAGTTCTCCCCACTTGGAGAAAATTGTGGGTGCAAATTTAATAATATTGGAAGTTTTATCAATATGTTATGGTATCCCATTTGTCTTAGGAGAATATGGAATTTATACCACATATAAGGACCTTTTGAGATTATAGTCACCACAACCATTGTCTTGTACTCGGGTCTTGATTTGAGGAATAGGTTTATGAGTGGTAGATGACAAGGCTAACATTGATGGATCAATGTAGGATGATGAATGTAGGGCAATATCATTATTTGGAACTTGGAGTAGTTTTTGATATTTCACTTGCAAGTATTTGCAATAGTGGAAAGGTTGGGGTCACCATTAATGGCAACCTTCATTTTGTTACATGGAAATTTAATGCATTGGTGGTAGGTTGAAGGGATGACTTGCATGGAATGTATCCATGTGTGTCCTAGAAGAATGTTATATAGTAAATCAAGATCCAAAACTTGATAGGTTGTCTTTGCAATAATTAGACCCACTTGGATAGGAAGCTTGATAGTGCCCTTTGACTCATGTTTGCTGTCATCATATGCCCTTATAGTAATTCCCTTTTTCTTTCAATGAACTCTTCAAAATATCCCAATTGTCTAACTAGTTTCAAGGTACATATATATAATCCTGCCCCACCATCTACCAAGACTCTCTTGATTTTATGCTTGTGGACATAGCTAGATGTAGATCATGATTGTGATATGTGATGGATGGAAGACCTTGTTCAGTAAATACTAGTTAATTATTGGATACATATGCCCTACCATGGCTTGGAATTGATTGATGTTTATGTTAGTTGGGACAAAGGCTTCCAGGAGTGCTTTATCTAGGACTTGTTTATGTGCAAGAGAAATTCTAAGGAGTTCCAATATGGATATTTGATTTGGGGTCTTCTTAAGATGTTCTATGAGGCTATAATTAGTTTTTTGTACTTTAGGTAAGCTCCTAGATGGAGTGGAGATCCTTGGATAGTTACTTTCCCTCATCATGTGGTGACTCCACACTCAAGATTTTTCCAGATATAGTAATGACGAAAACTCAACTATTTGGGTCTTGGACATGTCCCACTACATTATCGTAGGAGTGATTAACCTTGTTATAATCCTTTTTCTTTCCCTAGTTGTTTCCTTTTGGTTTGGGATTGGATCCTTGTAAATCCATAAATGATTATTTCTAGAGGTTCTAGGATGTTGATCTATGCTTACTTCTCCTTGGTCTATAATATCTTGTATGATGTTCTTAAGCCTCATATAGTTAGTTTTTTTATGCCCTTTCATCCCATGGTATTCACAATAATTGTTGGCATTATACCATGCAGGTTTAAATTGTGGTTCATCATATTGTCTTAGCTCTGGAAGCTTGATAAGGTTTGTTTGAATTAACTTCTTCAAGACCATTTCAATAGGTTCCCCTAAGAGAGTATATTTACATCTAGTATTGTTGGTAGGTCTTGGTTGTCCCCTTGGAAATTAGTGTTTTGGTTACTATGTTGATTGTTAGATCGGGGTTGTATATTTTGGACAAATTTGGCATCTACCACCCCATCATTGGTGACATTTTTTTTTTATCCCAAAGGTGAGGCTTATCATTATAATTAGATGTGTGATCCCTATTGTCTTTATATATTTTGATGAGGCCCTTAGCGATAAGATCCTTCTCAATAGTGAGTCCCTTATCGATGATCTCTTTGAAGGTATTTGCACATTGTATGGTTAGATGGAAACCAATTTCCATGTTTAGATTTTGGGAAAAAATGTCAGCAAGTTTTTTTTTTAGTATTGGCCAAATGCATTTTATATCTTTATGTCTCCAACATTGTAAGAATGAGGCAAATGTTTCTCCCTAGTTTTTCTTGTGTAGCATCATAAATTATCACCCTTGACAATTTCACACTATGTTTTGCTCCATCCTAAGTGCATGGACCTAATTGAACACCTAATTTCCTAAATTATACATTTTGTGGCCCATTTAAGCATTTACCGATAAACTGCATGTAGAAAACCAATGCAAACATTTAATATTTTTCCCCGACACTTTAGATCCCATAAAATAGGGTCAGGACCTAATCACCTAGGGTGACTTAGTCCCCCTATTTTTCCTCCAAAATTGAATATGTTGGAGTCAAAATTTTATTATTTGAATTTCAAATTAATAATGTTGGCTATTGAGATTTAATTTTTAGGAAATTAGAATAATTATGTATAGATACCTAGTCATTGCATCATTTGAAAAACTAGCATTAAGAGGAAATTTTGGAGATCAAGCAATTATCAAGCAATTCAAGAGAATATTTATCATAGAAACTCAATATCAAAGTATCATGTCAAAGTACATGTGAGTTTGTTCATGTATATGTTATCATATTATTTTTGATATCTAACCCTTGTAGGTCTTCAAGCAAAGTCAAGCAAAACAACAATCAAGCCTTGAGGAGATGTACGTGACTTTAGTCCTTCAATAAAGTCATTTTTAAGTGGTGAGTTGCAGTCTATTGTTGATTCATTATTCATTTATCATTTAGCCTTTATCCCTCAAAATGATAAGCTCTCTTTCATTAACATTGTCATTGTGGAGGTGGAAACACCAACATGGGGTTTGATTGAGGCAAGCCCCTATATGGCACAACCCTTCCTCTCTCTTTTAATGTGTAGGTTTCAAATCTAAAGAATATTGGGAGAAGTTTTGAGGTCAGTTATTCATTATTGCATTTAAACCCTACACCTTGACAACATACGAAAACTTAGTTATCTCGACACCTGACGAATATCCAATAGTGCAACAACTGGGGAAACGAGCTCTAATCTAGTTCCAAAGGACTATGAAATTAGATTTGGAATCCATCTACTAGGATATAGTCTCCCAGGGTGACTTGGTCCTCAAAAATCAACTTCAAATTCATATCACAGGTGCACAATACTTTGTTCAATCAGTTTATGAAGTCTAAATTTCTCTATGACTTTCTAGATCTGTTGTATTTACATCAGAATAGCTAATTGTATTATTAGCCTAGTCATTTCATTCCAAATTCCATTTCAATTTTGTTCAAGGGCAAGTTGACTCACTTTTCAGGTTGCTAGTCAGTCTTATACCTTGTCCAAATTCATCAAAACCCCGCTACCTCAATCCTCTAAATGAAATGTTGAAAAAGCACCCAAAGCTCTAGAGTCAAATCCTAAGGCCACCATTTTTCACCATTTCATTTTGGTGAACCTAAAATGTTAGCATCACAAACCTTTTGAAATCTAAAATAATTCATCCTAGATCTAGGTTTAGCATTGCATTGTTCATTTAGGCATTCATTTTTGCATCATAAAAAGCATAAAAATTCAAAAATTTGTATACAATATTGCATTATAGGTTGCAATAGGGTTAATTTCAATCATCTTACATCTAATTTACAATCAAATTGCATCTAAAAATCCACATTAGGTCATTTTCATCATCAATAAAATCTGAAATTGTTCATTTCATTCATTTAGGCATCTTGCATATAGTTCAAAAAGTGAAAAATTGCATTATTTTGTTTCAAAAAGGCATCAACATCATCATTTTTAGATATTTTCATCTTAGATAGTCAATTGTTGCATCTTAGATCTAGAAATTATATTTATAATTATCATCTATTGCTTGAACATTTTGTAAATCATCACACACTTACATTTTGAAGTACACAATCATAAATTGGGAAAATTCTGGAAAACAATTCATTGTCAAACCTGTACACACATACCTGAGAACCTTAAATAGTATAATAGATAACCAAACTTTGAAATCTATACCAATCTATGTACAACATAGTCGCCCTGGGTGACTTAGTCCAACTATTTTTGGTTTAGATTTATGTCAAACCTCTATTTTTGTGGTTTTTGTCTACTTTTGCTTTTTGATTTTTGCTTCTAAGTGCTTTACAGTGATTGTTTAGCAAATTTAGTGTTCATAGTGGACACACCTAGTGTTTTGAAACTCACATGAGCTTCATGACCTGGTTTCCTATTGCCAATACTTCAGTGAGACATAGTTGTAGACTTATGACATCCTGCAATGTTGTTACATCTGTTGTGGATCTTGAGTCTTCCAACTCTTTCACACAAGGTATTGTCAATACCCAACCCATTTTGGACTTTATCCCTAATCCTACCATACCAATGGCAGCTTCACAAACAAACACCATTATGGATGTTGAGACTGTTGTTTCCCATGTTCCTGAGGACAAACTTAAATAATTAGACAAAGGCTTAGAGGTATTGCAAGACTACTTGAGCACTGAATCCTTAGTAGGAAAAATGGTGCCTATAGTGGAAAATTTAAGGAAATTGATCAATGATGCCCAAGGATCAGAGATTTTGCATAGTCTAACTCATTATGGATGCTAACATTCCTATGATGGCTAGTTGTGCTCGAGTGATAGGATACACTCAAATCCAAGGAGGAAGCCAAATCTCCTTCCCCACAATTATAACCTCTATTCCTACATACACATTTCCAATTGTAGCTTCAACAATACAACAAACAAATAGCATAACTCCAATCTTAGGGCTTTCTAGTGGGTACCCTTATAGTTTCATGGCATCACATGTGACACCTCAATATTCATCACCTCTTATAAACCTACAACATAGTATTTTACCAAACACTTACACAATCCCACCATATTCACCACATTCTCAAAACATGTCAAGCAATGATTTGGTCATAAATCAATTGTTTCAAAACGTAACCTCACTTCAATAAAAAGTCTCCACATTGAACCAAATTCAAAATGGAAAACCATTACAATATGTCAAAAGCAGCCTATTGTCACTTAAAATCTTGAAAACACCCATGCCACAAAACATAGAAATTCCTAGATTTGATAAGTACAATGATAAAGGAGATCATAATAGTCATATATCAGCTTATACGATATTATGTAGTGACTTCATCTTTGAATATAAGCTCATAGCTAAACTCTTTCCTAGGTCATTGAAAGACATGGCCTTGGAATGGTTTTTCTCATTGTCAAATAACTCAATACATTCATTCAATGAACTTGTCAATGCATTCCTCCAACACTTCTAGGCGAATATTGGTCCTCAAATTATATTAATTGATTTTTTTATTGCAAACAAGGAAAACATGAAAAAGTAATAGACTTCATAGGGAGATATCAGTTACTCTACTCACAAATCAATTACACTCTTCTCAATGTTGATGTTCTTAGAGTTTTCATAGGAAATTTGCAACCTAGCATTAGGGATAAGGTATTTTTAATGAAATATCCATCTTTTACACACTTGTGTACGACTCTTTGTGACTATGATAATTTGATTAGTCAGCATGAAGAAACATCTTCATTGACTCCTACTAAGCGATCTAAATCCATAACTCAAAACAACTATCAACCATTCAAGAAACAAAACAAGACCTTTATTAAGATAAGCACACCTCAAATAGCCAACCACTTGAGCCACAAGTCGCAGCCATAAGTTCAACTCCCTATCAATTTAGGTCAAGAACTAGAAAATTTACCCAATTTCATAACTCCCTTCATTCAATCATGTTACAACTTTTGAGCAAGAACTTAATCCAATTACCTTTGATTAGACCTATGGATACAACAAAGCCTTTATCTCCAAGTTTGCACCCATAAGCCTTTTGTCAGTATCATCATACACATGGACATGATATGGAATGTTGTATGCATCTTAAGCATCAAGTGTAAGACCTCGTCAATTCTAATCACATCCAGTTGTTTAATGTTAATGATAAAGGAAACAAGTTTGTTTCCCCACCGAATCAAAACTTACAAATTTTCATAAACCCAACATTGAATCATACATCCAACTTTGTGTAAGCTTGTGATGATAAGAATGATGAGGATGTTATATACAACATGATTGCTTTAATAGATGTTCAACCTTGTAAGGGCCAAACCACTTTGTTACCGACATTTCTTTCACCCATATTGATGCATCCATACATGCGCCAGATGGTCCTCTCTATATTGTTGGATGTATCAATGACAAACCTACAAAGGGATACTCATTGATCCCATGTATTTATAGGATGTGATAACTGAGGAATTCTTATATGTGCTTGAGCTTTATCAATATTATTACGAATAATCAAAAGCATGGTTAAAAACTCATAATGGTTTTACTTTCCCTATGATAGGTTCAACCACTCTTCCACTTAAATTTTAGATGTATCATTCTCCATCATCCCAACGTCAGACCAATTCCATGTGAAGCTAGGCTATCCATATGCTCCATAAATGCTGTCTCATCGGTAATCCACAAGTGCATAAAGTTCCCATTTGAAAATAAGATATACATAGTGCATCATGTGGGTTTGATCATTTGTCTTTCCGTGGAAACTTTTCATCGGATTAATTTTGGCATCAACCCATGGAACTTGTCAAGCCTCATCCAAACTTATTTTTCAAGTCATATAAAAAATTTAAGGTGAAGCACATAATAGAGTTATCCCTTAGCAATATTCCTAAAAATGATAGGGCTATGGTTGTTCCTCCTACCTGTAAAGTTGTGGATGAACCCATGCCCGAAGCAAACATTCTTCCAAGTAAACAAGGTCAATATACTACAATTCCTCCACCCATATCACACAAAAGACTGAGAGATAATCATATGATTCCCTTTGTACCTCCAAAGGAAAAAAAAAAGTGTATGGACCTAAAGAGATAGTGGTTTCCCAACCCCTAATATTCCCTTCAGTTCCTCCTCTAAGGGAATAAAAGAGACTGATGGTCAAGAAACCTATTCTTACACCTTCACAAAAAGAAAAAGAAACAAGAATAAATAGAAATGTTAAAGAGAATAGGCGTAGATGTCATGTTATTGCTCATCAATTGGACAAAAAGAATAAAACATTGACTGATGATCAAAAACCTATGAAAACAAAACAAGATGAATTACAACTTTCACAAAAAAATGAAACTAAACCTTACATGTCCCAACCAAAATAAAAACTGAAACAAGAACATACAACTAACATTTTCATTAAACCTCCCATGGTGATAAACTTGGATGATGAGGATGAATATGCTAAAATTGATGAACAAGTACATAACGAACTATCTTTGTTGTTCTCAAAGTCTATGGATTTATATGGGGATATTCGTGATGATCCTCTTGATGAGAGTGGTTCACCACTTGTTGAACCTGATGATGCTTCTAGTACAACACTTGTTGTAGTCCCTTTAGCTAGTTGTCTTCCTTCCATATATGATGAGCAAGGTTGGGATGTGAACGATTTGTTTTAGATTGGTTCTCATGTCTAGTACTCCTTTGTGTTTTCTTTATGTGTTATTTATGTTTGCTTACACATGATGTGATCTCCCATGTTGTACTGCTTGGTGTGTCTTTGTGTTTGTGATTTTTATTTGGATGACCCTCATTGCTATGTTGTGCAAGGATGCAAAGGAAATGAATATGTCGTGCCATTCTTCTATTTGTATCTCCCTTCTTCTTTATGTCATAAACATTATATTTTATTTTTGTCTTGTGTTTTCCTTTTGGGGATAATGCAAAGTGTTGAGACATTTAGGTCTCTTCCATGTTGACCCAAAAATGTGTATCATTCTTCTATTGTGTTTGTTGTTCCACGAGTATTTGGGGAATGATGTCAGTTTCGAGCTCATTTCTATTATGGTAGCAAAAATGTAGACTGACCCTAAATTTGTGGATCCCTTATGTGATCATCTTTTATTTGTGGCATTGCATTTGGAGGAAACCCCTTATCATGAGGCAACTTTATTTGGAAACATATCATTGGCATAGGGCTTTCCAAATAAGCTCTCATGATCTTATCACATGGAATTTATCATTTTCTACCTTAAAGTAATTTCTCACAACATGGTGGTTTGTAATTTCTTTAAGGTGGGGGCATACATTGGCATTTTTGCTTCACTTTGTTCACACATGTTAGACTTAGTGATGCATTGACATTGGCATTTTTTCTTCACTTTTTTCAGATGCGTTGGACTTAGTGATGCATTAATATTAGCATTTTTTCTTCACTTTGTTCACATGTGTTGGACTTAGTGACGTGTTGACATTTTGATCATTTTTGTAGCACCTTATCAGAACTATCAAGGAGTATAATCCTTGGTATGGTTGATATGGGTACACACCTAGTGAAAATTGGACTTCACTAGTCCTTGTGTCTTTCTCATTTTGCTACTTTGTCTTGGGGGCTCACCTGGTGAATATCAGACTTCACTAGCCTATGGTGCCTTCGATCTATGATTCACCTAGCAAATATAAAACTTTGTTATCCCATGAGTCATGAATGCCTTTGGGTGTGGATCCTAGCAAAACACAAGCTAGTTCATGAGTATCTATAACCTCCTTGTGCATTTTGTATTGACATTGTGTATGTTTGTGTATGATGTCTTGTTGCATTTTATACATGTGTGTTACTTTGTGCTTATGTTGGTTTTCCAAGGGATCTTGAATCCTAGGGGCTTGTGCACTTCCCCTAGATTCATAGTCATCATATCTCTTCAATATTTAGATAATTAGACCCCTCTTAGCATATTTTTCTAATTTAGTGTGAGTCTGAGTGTAAGTTCATACTCTTACTAAAGTGGGGGCTAAATGTAGCATCATAAATTACCACCCTTGACAATTTCACACTATATTTTGCTCCCTCCTAAGTGCATGGACCTAATTAAACACCTAATTTCCTAAATTATACATTTTGTGGCTCATTTAAATATTTACTAACAAATTGCATGTAGAAAACCAATGCAAACATTAAATATTTTACCCCCAACACCTTAGATCTCACAAAATAGAGCTAGGATCTAGTCACCTAGGGCAACTTAGTCCCCCAATTTTTCCTCCAAAATTGAATATGTTGGAGTTAGAATTTTATTATTTGAATTTCAAATGTCTAATTTTGTCTATCATGATTTAATTTTTGGTAAATTAGAATAATTTTGTATAAATACCTAGTCATTGCATCATTTGAAAACTAATTAGCATTAAGAGGAAATTTTGGAGATCAAGCAATCATCAAGCAAGTCAAGAGTAGATTTATTGCAGAAATTTAATATCAAAGCATCATGTCAAAGTACATGTGAGTTTGTTCATGTTTATGTTATCATATTGTTTGTGAGATCTAACCCTTGTAGGTCTTCAAGCAAAGTCAAGAAAAAAAACAATCAAGCCTTGAGGAGATGCCCATGACTTCCATCCCTCAAGGAATCCATTTTTGAGTGGTGAGTTGCAATCCATTGTTGATTCATAATTCATTTATCATTTAGCCTATATCCCTCAAAAGGATAAGCTCTCTTTCATTGGCATTGCCATTGTGGAGATGGAAACACCAACACAGGGTTTGATCGAGGCAAGCCCCCATATAGCATAACCCTTCCTCTCTCTTTGAATGTACAGGATTTTGATTTGAAGAAGATTGGGAGAAGTTTGGAGGTCAATTATTTATTATTACATTCAAACCCTACACCTTTACAACATACAAAAACTCAATTATCTCAATACCCAATGAAGATCCGATAGTGCGACAACTAGGGAAAGAAGGCTCTGATCTGACTCCAAAGGATTGAGAAAATAGATCTAGAATCCATCTATTGGGACATAGTCACCCAAGGAAACTTGGTCCTCAAAAATCAGCTTCAAATTCATATCACAGGTGCATAGTACTCTGCTTGGTCAGTTTCTAAAATCTGAATTTCTCTAACTTTCTAGATCTATTTTATTTGCATCAAAATAGTTAATTTCTTCATTATCTTAGTCATTTCATTAAATTTCATTCCAAATTCCATTCCAAGTATGTTCAAGGGAAATTTGACTCTCCTTTCAAGTTTTAAGTCAATCTTATACCTTTTCCAAATTCATCAAACCCCTACTACCTCAATCCTCTAAATGAAATTTTGAAAAAGAACCCAAAGCCCTAGAGTCAAATCCTAAGGCCACCATTTTTCATTGTTTTAGCTTGGTGCTATACAGGTTAGTCATGGTGATTTTATGTTCAATATTATATGATAAGTGACTACAAACTTTTCAACTAGTTCTTGGAATGTTTTGATACCTTGGGGTAGATGGGAAAACCATTCTATGGCTTGTCCTCCTAAGCTTCACGTGAACAAGTGCATTAAATATGTATCATTATAGGAGACTTCTAGACAAGTTACATAGAACTCTCGTATGTGTTCCCTAGGATCTCCTCTTCCCTTATAGAATTTTGGAATTTCAAAATTGTTAGAGAAAGGTATCATAGGTATGTTCTTTCCAAATGGATATTGAAAAATTTACTCAAGTGTGTAGTTTTTCGTTGTATCCCCTAGTTGCATGTTTGTGATTTTGTCGTTAAAACTTTGGATTTGATATGCCAAGTCATTTTTTTGAGTGTTTACGGTTGGTGGGATGGGGTATATGTTGTGTTTTGAGGGATGTTTTTGGGTATGTTGTATGAGTTTTATGACGTGTTTTGGTGTTGTGTAGGGTTTTTCCATGGGTAGAGTTGTATGGATTACATGAGGTTTGTTGTTGTTGTGAGATGTTTTGTTGTTGTGATGGGAGGATTTATTGTTGTGGGATGATTTTTTTGTTGTGAGACATAGTGACGTTGTAAGATATGTTGTTGTTGAGGTATGGTATATATTTTTTTGTGGGACATGTTATTGTGGGACATGTTGTGGTACATGTTGTTTTTGTGGTGTGATTGATTATTGTTGAATGTATTATGTTTGGGGTGTTACTTGAGGTTGTTGAACGTATTATGGTTGGGGTGTTGCTTGGGGTTGTTGAATGTATTTTGATTGGGATATTGTTTGAGGTTGTTGAATGTATTGTGGTTGGGGTGTTCCTTGAGGTTGTTGAACGCATTGTGGTTGTTGAGATATGCTTGTATTTTGATGAAGGTTACATTGTTGGTGTATGCCTTGTTTTTGAAATGTTCTTGATTTTTTATGAGGATTAGATTGTTGTTGTGTGAATTTTTGTTGAGGTGTGGGTGTTGGTGTAGGATGTGATACACTATAGTTTCTCGGTATGGTAGTTGTGGAAACTTGTTTTGTTATTTGGAAAATGATGTTGCTTGTGGCAAGGTTGACTTGAGTTATTAAGATTATTTATGCTCCTAGTTGTGTTGGATATTTGGGTAGAATTTGGAATGATAGTGTAGACATGTAAAATTGACTTAATTCAAAATATCTCAGAATGACCTCGAAGAGACTCAGAACAACTTTGAATCAACTCAGAACATCTTGGAATGACCCCGAAGCAACTTAGAACAACTCTGAATCAACTTGGAACGTCTCAGAATGACCTCAAAATGACTCAAAACAACTCTAAATCAACTCGAAATGTCTCAGAATGACCCTGAAGAAACTTGAAACAACTCTGAATCAACTTAGAGCATCTTGGAACGACCCTGAAATGACTCAGAACAACTCTAAATCAACTCGAAACAACCCCAAAATGACTCGAAACAACTCTAAATCAACTTGAAATGTCTTAGAACGACTCTGAATCAACTTAGAATATCTCTGAATTAACTTGGAACATCTCAGAACATCTCTAAAACATCCTGAATCATCCCACAACATCTCACAATGCATTGAATGGCATCGAACAACATCTGAAAACCCTATTTCCTCTATTAATTAAATAATACAACGTTATTTGATTAATTCACATTTCATTATTTCTCAACAAATTAAATAAATACCGTTTAATTTAATAAAGTCTTGAAAACCGTAATTCTACTATTAATTGATTAATACAACATTATTTGATTAATTCACGTTTCATCATTTTTGACCAATCAAATAAATTACATTTATTTAATAAAGTCCTAACCTAATCTTATTTCGTCCTGATTAGTCAAACCACACTAATTATTTGATTACGTCACTAATTCACCTTATTCCTCAAAATTAATTGAATTATTAAATCATAATAATTTAATTATCACACTTTCCTCCAAAATTTGAATAAATAAATCAAACTATTCAAATTATCAAAAATCAAAATCAAAATCAAAATGGAATTAATTAATTTTCCTCACCCACTTTTTGATTGAGAAAATCATGGATTGCTAACTAAGCAATCTAATTTTGCTAACTCAACCATCTAATTCCTAACTTAACCCTAACTGATCAATCAATTGCTAACTAAGCAATCAAAATCCTAACTAGCCAATCTATTCTTCAATCACCCTAATTGTGCAATCAACTTTGCACAATTTCCTCATGTCTAAATCCTCTCAACTCATTTTGACCGTTGATCTGGATATTCTCCAATGTGATCTTGACCGTCGATTCAAAATTCCTTTTTCTATATAACAAGCCTTTCTCTTCACAAATTATGATCAAAATTTCAACTTACCTTATGCAATGAAGTGTTGTCAAGATCACCATTGATAGAGCTTCATCACAAGCTTTTGTGTACAAGCAATGGAGGCTTTGTAGTGATACGAACAACCCAAAAACATGCAAATACACTCCAACATGGGATGGTAATCTTTTCTTTTGTTATTTGAATTTGTTTTGTTAATCTTAGGATCTCATTTCATTCAAATAGCTTAGATTTGCACATTTCATGAGTGATGGAATATAGATTAAGTGTTTTTGAATTAGATTAGTTTTTTATTTCAATCTCGCATTTGATCTTGTTTTTCGCATATTTCCTGATGCATTCCTTCCCCCTCACACAGATAAAGGCACAAATGGTGGAGTTGAATTTGTAAAAGGGTTGTTTGTATAGTTTTGCATGTTGGTTTTTGGGGGGTTTGGTATGTTTGGGTTTGATTGAATGTATGTATATGTTGAGGAAGGTGGAATGTTTGTGGTTGGTTCATTTTAGATTGTTTGATTGCCTATGCTTGGGTTTTGATATAACAGATTCACTCATTATTTGGAAAATGGTATAAATCCATGTCATATGTTGGTATTGTAGGTTGACTTGGTATGTTTAGTAGTGGTGATGGTGGTATTTGTTCAATGATAGTGTGCACTATAGGAAAGTTCTCATGTATAGAAACACTAGTTGTCATGACATTTATTTGACTTTGTTCTCTAATTGTTACAATGTTATAATCAAATGGTAGTTTGGCACCATTTTGTACAAGGTTAAGAAAGTAAGAGTTGGGATCCATAGGAATAAAGACATCAAGTTTACTAGACAATGAGGGATCTTGTTTTATTTCCAAATTTTCTTCTTTAGTGAACTCACTAGATAAATTGGATTCATTTGTAATGTCTTCTATGAGTATTGTTGAGTATTGAGTTTGTTGAGTTGGTTATTCTTGGGTTGGTTGTTGTCATGTTTGATATGCACATGGATTGAATATATCACTAGGTATCTCAAATTTTGTATTGGTAATAGTCATAGGCATGGTAATGTTTGAACTACTTGGGTTTAACTCCATGATTTTCTTATGTTGGGAACTTATAATAGGCAAAAAATAATATGACCTTATGAAGGATGGGATGTAATTGAAGGTTGCTTATGTGATATTGATGAGGTTTTGTTTCAATATTGGACTTCTGAGAGCTATTCTATATAGATTTTGACAAATTTTGACATTGACAATGTTAGTTTGATGAGAGATATGAAAACCTCCAAAATTCAAAATTAAGCTAGATCCCCATTTGATATATGTTAACGGATGGCCTTTACTTGTACTAGTCTATTGAGCCCAAGCAAAGGGGTGATGACGAGTTTACCAACTTAGGAGTAGACGAGACTACTAAGCTAGTTTTACCACAAATATTTGACACTAATTTAACTACTTAATCAAAAATGATTGTTTTCCAAGCAAAAAGCTAAACTGGGAGATAGAATGGGAGATCTAAGAAATATTATGACTAATTTTGGTTGGTGGATTAAATATTTATTGATGATTGTGATATCATTGTTTATCCAAAACCTAAAGAGGTGTAACTCTAAAAGTCCAAGATGAAGAAATTGATATGAGATGAGGGTGAAAATTTGTTTGTTGTATGGATGATGGATTTTGGTTATGGGTCTGCTACAACATAGGTCTTAGATCCTAGTTTAATTTTTTGTTGAAATATGGAGACTGAAATTTTAAGTTTTTTGGAAAATGAATTTGAAAGCCAAAAGCATCACTTTATATTTCAAGAGTGTCACTGTAACTTTCAAAAATATCATAGGATGTCAAAAGTGGTGCACTACCCTCTATCAAAAGCAAAAAGTTATAGAATAAGTATCAACCTATTGAAAAAGTGTCGTTATACCTATGAAAAGCATTGATTGGTTTTAGAAGCATCATTGTGCAAAACTTAGGGTTTGTGATTGACAGAGTGTGATTTTGGCCAAAAGTATCAAGTTACTCAAAAGTGTTGATTTGCAAAGCAGAAGCATCAATGTGTTTTTGGAAAAAAATGTCAAGTTGTTAACAAAAGTGTTACAAAGTTATCAAAAGAGTCACTATGACCACAAAAGTGTCATTATAACATAAAGCAGTGACTTTGTAATTGAACCTAAAAAAATTCTAGGGTTTTTGGACCGATCTGATTGTTTTGAAGACTAATTTTTTATTTGTTTTTTCCTAGAAAGAGATATCACATAGCAAATCATAGCATGTAAAACTGACTCTAAGGTGTATTTCAGATAATTTTGCAAGTTTAATGAAAACACACTATAATGGCTATTCATCAGTCTTTACAAGAAAACACATCAAGTAGTATAGCCTAATTAGTAGTAAAAGGTGTATTGACTTAGTGTAGGCCCACTCACTAAAGAATAATACCTTCAAATGGATGAGTAACTAGGGTATACTAAGGTCATATACCACCTTAACACCCCTTACCTTAGAAGGATGATGTCCTAACAAGGAATATATGTCACCTCAACAAGAGAAGACTACATGGTGAGTAACTTTGGGCATGATATTATACCATACACCATACTAAGCCAATGGATGATGGTACTAAAGGCTTCTAAAAACAAGGTTTATAGTGTTCCCATAAGCAGTGAGCCCATCTGAGGATGCTTGTGTCAAGGAGGGTCTCCCCTCTCCTCTTCACCTCTACACGTCTCGATGGATCAAGGATCATAAGGCTTGCTTATAGGATGTTGGCCACACCTAAGGTACAACTTTCATTCTCCCTCCTTTATATACCTCATCGGTAAACATGGTCGAGGTCATCCTCGAGGTGATGAAATCCCCAAGTAGGCCTCCTACTAAATTAAATGGAGATACTAGTGTTTCTAATTCTCAAGATTAGACGCAGCACAAGAGAAGATAATACTTTGCTAATATTCCTTGCATGTACAAAACATGTGCAAACTAGTGGTGTTTTTATCTCCAATATTGCACATAGAAAAAGGAGAGAGAATACACACCAAAAGCCTACCAAACATGGTAAATAATTCTTTAATTAAAACCCAAATTTAAATGTGAGTTAATTTTAGAACTAAAATCTTTTAAAATTGTTTGCTTTGCATCAAATACATCAGTAGTTTGTCTTGTTTTATCTTCTCCCAATATTTTCCAAGGCTACACAAATAGGTTAGCTCCAAAACAAAGATCACAAACATTAGCTAGATCAATGAAAAATTCAAGAATTAGAATCAAAAGCGTCATTAGAAATATCAACAATATTACTGTAAATCAAAAGCGGCATTGTAAATATCAAAAGTGTTGTTATACCTGTCAAAAGAAAATGTGTCATTATAATTATCAAATGCATCATTGTAATTATCAAATGTGTTGTAATTCAAAAGTGTCACCATGGGGATCAAAAGTGTCACTTTAACCTATAGGAAATCAAAAAATAGAACAAGAAATCATGTCATTATAAATCAAAAGTGCCATTGCAAGGATCAAAAGCGTCATTGTGCATTGTAGAAGCGTCAAACTACATCAAAAGTGTTTTTGCATGTTTTAAAAGAATTGATCTATGTCAAAAGCATCTTTGTAATCTGTAACTCAAGAAAAATTCAAATTGATGTTAAATCAAGGATGTGGGTCCCATCAGGCATGCCAAAATGTGAACGGGGATAAATGAGAAAGGTCAATCAAAAGGGAAAACAACACAAAGGTCATATCAAATCATAAACCAAGACCTAATTGAAGGAATTACACCCATTACCAATGAAGTGACAACCTAGAATTGCATAAAATAAATAAGAAATAAATGAATTGACTAAAATCAAATCCTACGTTTACCTCACCTAAGAATGCAAGTCCTTACTCGATTGTTGAATTATACTCTTGATATATTAGTGTAGGCATGTAAAATTGACCTAACACCTATCACACACTGTAAACAACATCACACAATATCAAACAACATCCAAAAACCTAATTTCCTCTATTAATTGAATAATACAACATTATTTAATTAATTCACTTTTTTATCATTCTTGACAAAATTAAATAAATTTCATTTATTTAATAAAGCCCTGAAAACCCTATTTCTGCTATTAATTGAATAAAAAGACATTATTTAATTAATTCACATTTCATCATTTCGACCAATTAAATAAATTACATTTATTTAATGAAGTCCTAATCTAACTTTATTTCATCTTGATTAGTTAAATAACACCAAATATTTAATTATGTAGCTAAATCACCTTATTCCCCTAAGTTAATTGAATTATTAAATCATAATAATTTAATTACAACACTTTCCCTCAAAAATTTGAATAAATTAAATCAAACTATTCAGATCATTATCAAAAATAAAATCAAACTAATGCAACTTTGTTTGCAAAAGTCAAACTTGATTTGCACATTCAACTCCAAAAAGGAATTAATTAATTCAATCAATTAATCAATTTTCCTCACCCACTTTCTGATTGAGAAAATTATGATTGTTGACTAATCAATCTAATTTGCTAACTAAGCCATCAATTTCCTAACTAAGCCATCTAAATTCTGACTGGTCAATCTAAAATATTGACTAATCAATCTAGTTCCTGACTAGCCAATCTATTCCCCAATCACATGAATTGTGCAATCTACTTTGCACAATCTTCTCATGTCTAAATCCTCCCAACACCTTTCGACCGCCGATCTTGATTTAACATTGTTTAATCTTGATCGTCTGTTTCAAATCTCATTTTCTATATAACAAACATCTTTCCTCACAAAGAAGGGATCAGAGAGCCAACATCATTTTTGCACAATGAAGTATTTCCAACATTCATAACCACCATTAGAGCTTCGACACATTTCTTTGATCAACCAACCATTCAAGCATCAAAGCTTTGCACACGAACTATGAAGGCTTCATAGTGATATGAGCAATCCAACATCAGGTGAACACACTCCAATACAGGATGGTAACACTTTGTTTTTTTTTTTTAATTCAATTTGGTAATCATAGGATTTCTTAATATGTATTCAATAGCTTAGTTTCATTTTGTAAGTGTAGGATTAAATCTAGAATTATGTTCTTGATCTTAGATTAGATTTTGATTTCAAGCACATTTAATCATGTTTGTATCTAATGATTTTCCCCCTCACACATTCTGGCACACCCGATGGGACCCTTGTACCCTACACTAATGTTCGTATGAGCCATTTTTGAAATTGCAGGTTCCGAAATTGCATTTGAAGAAGTTTTCACATATTGTTCCAAAAAAAATTGCAATTTCCTATTAAGAAAATCACACACTTGACTCTAAAAACCATGCATCTGACACTAAGAATTGCACATTTGACAATTTTCTGAGCATTTGATTATGACAGGGGTGCATTTGACTATGATTCCTAAGCATTTTCTCTGACAAACCTGTGCATGAGATCTACACTTTTGTAATTGATTTTTTTGCTAACGTATGCTTGTTTTTGAATGTGTAACAAGTGCTAACATGTTTGTATGCAGGATTTAGGAAACATTAACTTTTTTCTGTAGGGAAGATGAAATGTCAAAGCACTCCAGAGCTACAAAACATTTTTATTAAAGTTAGGAATATTTATTTTGGTGCATAAAAAGAACAAACAAACTTTGTTTTTAGTGCTCTTAAAATGAACTATTTCAAGCTTTCTTAAAATAGGAACTTCTATTTGGTGCTTTAAAAAGAACAAGACATGGTGTTTTTAAAAATTGAACCATTTCAAGCTTTCTCAAAATAGGAACCTTTATTTGATGCTTTAAAAAGAACAACACAAATGAACCTTTCATTTTGGTGCTCTTAAAATGAACCATTTCAAAGTTTTTCTAACCTAGGAATTGTTATTTGGTGCATAAAAAAGAACAAAAAATTTCAATTAGGGTGCTCTAAAAATGAATTCTTTCCAAGTTTTTATAATTAGGAACTTTGATTTTGGTGCATAAAAAGAACAAACACAAAATGATTTCTTTTTGTTGACGTTCGCTCATTTTTACTTTTGTTGACCAAGTTAAGACCATGATTGATTTCTTAAAAACACTCAGATTTGGGCTTAAAAAATGAACAAATTATTCTTTCTATCTTGCACCATTGCTATCTTAACTGATTGATATCCAAAATACTTCGTATTGGTGCAATTAAAAAGAACAAGTTGATTTGTTGTATTCACATATTTTTGGGGATAGCACCACTTGAGGTGCTTAAAAAGAACCAAACTACTATGAAGTGTTTGTTGTGCATTCAGTGTTTGGCAAGCTAGATGATTTTCTTCTCCCCTCACACCTTTTGGCGATCTTGGAGGGTGAGCGAAAACATATTGAGCTTCACATATTTTTCAAATCATACCTTTTTAGAGGGCCTACCTATTGAGAAACATCTTGTGTTGGAGAACTCATAGGTGAGCCAAGCGGTACTTTCATTCTGGACCGTTATATAAATAAGTTGTGTGTGTGAGGAAAGTTCATCATCTCGATGGGTGTTGCTAGCCTAGGCCAATGTATTCTCCCTTGGTATCTTTGTGATGTGTAAAAACCCATAAGGGATGGAAGGTTCTTAATTGAACAAAATGTTGCATGTATAGGGGCCCAAAAATAATATCCCCAGAACATTACTAAGAGCTAAATTGTTTTAGAAGCTACCCCTTTATCCAAAAACAATCTTTGAAAGTGGTGCATAAGAATTTAATTCCAAGAAGTTACTTGCCATGTTCAACTACAGGCCTACGCCATAAGTTGCATGTAAAATCATCCCTTCAGAGCATGAGGTAGGCCTACCTAAGAGAATGGTTTCTATCCCTAGGGTTGTAATTGCTTGTTTATGTTAAACTTGTCAAATACATTCAAAACAATCTTGACATCAAACTTTGTGCTTGATCTAAAAAGAACACATCCAAAAAAACACTGAACATGATGGTTGAATCAAAAACCCTTTGAATTAGTGTGTACTTGTAAAAGAATCCCTAGATTTGCACTCCTTGAAAGGATTTTCCTTAAAAGGTTTCTGAATATTTCAACTTTAATTTCAGGTTGCATTGATCAAAGTAAACGTTTGGGAACTATGGCTTGGGTGTCATGATTTCACAACTTTAGCTATAAACATGAAGGTCACACAAGTCCATGCTTTCTGAGTCAGTCCAAATATTGTTGTATCACCTTCCATACTCCTAACACAAAAAAATTGAGAGAAAAACCAACTTTAAAACTTGCTCGAAAAATATATAGAAAAATTGCTCAAACTGGAAACAAAACACAGAGAGGCTGCCTTTTGCACAAAATTCCAGTGCAGTTGCCAAAAATTCATTGCATTTTCTCTTTGTCCTAGAAATTCCACTAATGAAAATAAGTTGCATTTGACAGAAATTGAGCACTTGTTGCGGGACCTGCGCACTTGCATTTATTTCCTTGCATTTGCTTCTGAAAAATTGATGCACCTGCCTCCAAGATGCTTGCATTTTCCCAAAGAAACTCACTTTTTCCTGAGTAGTCAATGCATCTAATAGAAATACACAAAAGTTGTACTTGCCATTCCAACTCGCACTTGCTTCTCTGAAACCTAAGCACTTGACACATTTTTTTTCACACTTGATAAATCTGGCCGCTTTTGCTCACAGTCTTGTGCATTTGCTTAGAAACCAATGCTATTGCTTTATCCTACTGACAAATTGGGAAAAACAAACTGAAGCTATTTATAGGATCCTTTTTCAAACTAAACAATTGGAAAACTAGATAAGTCACATAGTCCCTCATCCATTATTTCCATCCTACTTATTAGAAATAAAAATCAAACAAAACCATTGGGATCATTCCTTCATTCAGATATCTATGATATCAATAGTGACTTGGAACTCATAGATAGTCCAAGTAAGCTTTTCTGCAACATATCCTCTAGATAAGGAAGTGAAATATCGACCCTAGTCCTTCAATATTCTGATTTTTGGATTGTAGCACCATTCCAAAACAACACTCAAACCTTAGGGTCTTGAGCTTCATAGAAACCATCTCAAACACCATTACACTTTATGACTATCTGAAGACCGACTACTCTAGTTCAACAATTGAACCTTGTAGCACCAATCCTCCAACCTAGTCTCACACACATTGAAGGTGAACAAACTGATATTATTAGTAGTTTAAGAACCTTCATATTTGAGAAGAAAAAAATACCAAACCAGTGGAGAAACATAACACAAATCTTAGATTAAGAAGAAGAGAAAGCAGACATAGTAGTTAAAAGACCCGTGTTACCATCATTTTCATGGCAATAGATATACATCCTTCATGCTTTTCGACAAGTAAAAGATCCTTAGGTCTGACAAGAGAAAAATCCTTAAGTGGAAATCCATACGCCGCCTTCCAAAGAACCGCCCTACAAAAAAGTTTGCCAAAGGGTACATCTAGAGAAGGTATCGCATCCGTAAAAATACACTATACCATTTCTATGCACACTTTTCAAGGAGGGGACCACCCTTAGATCCAATCAACTAGGACATTTCTATCTACGTGTTTGTACCAATAGGCCAACTTTTTCCATAAGTTAGGAGTCACAACAACAGTCACAAGATCTTGGAACTTGTTTATGACAACTACAAGATCACAACACATGAAGAAAATGGAAGCAAGCAAGAACAACACCAGCATCCCACTAACAAAAAAACCACAAATGATGGAAGGGACCCATGATGATATATAAACCAAGTGACCTTATCATAGGGTATTGAGTATCAAAACATCCCCAAAACATGTCAATCTATTACCCAAATCATTCTTATCAAGGGTCACAACATCAAGTAGGGCAACAACATCAAGGGTTTCAAAATCACCATCAAGGAATAAGTCCAGAACATCAAATCGCCCTAAATAAAATTGAGAGAGATCTTGAGGAACTTAAATGAAATTAAAATCTGATGTATCGCCAATGCCATATGCAACGTCATAACATTACATATCCACAACAAAAAACATCATTCCAAAAAAACCTCAATATCCACATCAAGAACACTTCCAATATCTTTAGTATCAAGGAGTTCCACAACACCAAGGTGTACCTCAAACTCAAGATTAAAGGATCCTCAAGTTCAATATCAAGGTGCACCCCAACCTCAAGTACCTACAACACACAAAAAGGGCTTAACCATCCTTATACACAACATGTTTATCAAGGGTATGATTGAGAAAACGTCATTAGACAACAAGGTTATAACATCCTTCCTAAACCATAGATTTTTGGGTCTATGTACTTCTCTTGCACTCTTAGGGTTTTTCACCTAAAAGGAGAGAGATAAACCTCAAAAACCTAGGTGGTTCACTCAATATAAGATATGTATGATGAAATTATGTATAAATGAAATGTTCTAGATGCAAATAATTGATAAAATTGATTGATTAAGTATGCTAAACTATTGAAATGCAACTTGTTTGAAAACACATTGTGTTATGCAGAAATGAACTAGAAATGAATGCAAAACTTAACAGAAATGAATCAAAATGAAAGTGTGCACCTGGGATCTTGATGAAAGCTGGAAAATACATCTAGAAGGCTACTGATACTAAAATTTAGGCCTGGTGGGACTCATTCGCCACTCTGGGAAAATCAGTCCCAGTTCTGGATGACTGTATCGGAGCCCGTTTTAGCCAAATGGGTGTCCAAATCTACAAAAAATCTCAAAAAACATGTATAGGGGGACTCATTTTCCACTAATGGAAAATTAGTCCACTTTGGACTTTCTGAAAACTAAAAAATGAAATATGTAGCTTTCAGATTGCTCAATTTGCACCTCCAGGTGTCCGGATCTGAAATTGCCAAATTCGGGCCTATAAGTAACTTTTTGTTGATTATTTGAATTGAATGATGAAGGGATGACTTGAGTGAATTTTAAATGTAATATTCAATGATTCCTAAGCCTCCAAGAGTCCTAAATCTGCAAACAAACAAGACAAGAAAGAGATATGTTGAATGTTAGGGCATGGGGGTTTGCCTTGGTCAAACCCTGTTTAGGTAATTAAACCAAAGTGATGAAATAAAGTAATGAAACATGAAAAAATTGAGATTATTACCTTGTCATGATGATTTTATCTTGAAATTATGCAACATAACATGAAGATTCAGCCCTTGAATGCTTTAGGAAGCTAACTTGATGACTTCTAATGAAGAAACCCTAGCTTGCTTGACTTGTATGAGAAGATGAAAGATGAATTAATGATGATAGATGTAAGAATGAGTTTTTATATGTAAAATGAGGATAAAAGCACTTATTTATAGACAATTGTGCCTTAGTATCCTAATTATACCTCATCACAGGCCGACATGCAGAAAAATTGAACTTAAAACCTAATTTTTCCCGCTCAAACCCCGAATATGACTCAAAATGGGACTCATTCCCCACTAATGGAAAATGGGTCCCACCTAGATGGGAATAATTCGCCACTAATGGCAAATGGGTCCCATAGGGGTCATTTTTGCTAGTTGGAATGCCGAGAAGTAAGAAAATTAGGCTTAAATGATGACTATGTCAGTTATTTGATCAAATTATGCCTCAGGATGCACAATATGGGTCAATTAAGGCCTATTCGTGATGATGTAAATGTTGAATAGGGCTTGGGACACATAAATTAATGTGAAAGTGTTATTAAATACACTTTTCAATACTAAAATTAGGTCCAAATAGCCTAGAAGGGCACAAAAACCAATGTGAATGTGCAAGACACATTACAACACTTGTCTTAACATTAAGTTTACATTAAGAACCTTATAGATTGATGTAATAATGTTATTAAACATATTTTATAATGTTTAATTAGGGAGAAATAAGTTAATTAAGTCTAGAAAAGCGTGAAAGTCCTTTACAAGACTTCACAACACCTTCACAAGACGTTGTTAGAAGCATGTTGTTTGATTTGCGAGGGTCCAAGACCTAGTGTTGATGCATAAAATGCCTCAAAACACTAGATTAAGACCTCATTAAGTCCATTTTATCATGAATTAATCCCATGTCAAGCAAAGGGTCCTTTTTTCTATGGCACACTTCCAAACCAAATGAACACACCTATTGACGATATATCCTTGCAATTATAAAACAACAATCAACTCGGTTACCAAAACAATCAATTGAACAACCAACAACAAAATCAAGAGAAAAAAATTAGGGAGGGCAACAGAGGCAATACGATCAACCAATAAGGAAATTCACCCCTTTGGGAGAGACTTTAGAGGTAATCATGCACAAACTAGTACAATAGGACCTTATCAAAATCAATGACAATCCAACTTATGGTGAACCAAACTTTAAACCCCCTGGGTATAGATTGTATGAATGATGTGAGTTCCAAAAAATGAAAGGTCATGATACATCATAATATGTTACACTCAAAAATATCATCCAAGACCTTATTGATTGAGGAGAAATAACTATTGAAGATGATGTTCAAGGCTCAAACACTAATGACAACAATAACAATGTCTCAACCTCAAAAGTTGAAGACAATGATCAAGAGCTATCTATCATTGATCACATTGACAATGTCTCTACATCATCCAGTGAGCAAGAGGACATAAATCAAGAATTTAATCCCAAGTATGATCAAAATCAATCACAAAATTCTAGCAATGATCTAGTCCAAAATATATTGACATCATCCAACCTCATGGCAGTAAATATTGATGATCAAGGGATTTGTAATCCCACACCTATACCCAATGCAAAAAATCTAAGCCAAGAGCTATCACCCATATGTCCAAATTTTGAGGAAATCCAATGATCCTTTACCTGAAATCCATTCTTTGAAATTGATCCATGTCAAGAGCATGAACCAAAGCATATCGAAGATGATACCACACAAAGTCAAGCTCAAGAATCCCTATCATCAAAATACTACAATGACTTGGCAGATATCTTCCAAGACATCCAAGGTTTTCCAAAAGAAGAACAAATCCATATACCGAACACACATACATCTACCCATGAGATGCTTACTCCTAATGGACATGTAGATGATCTTCATCCAAAACAAGAGTCTCATACTCTTGATATCATTATCAAGGAACAAGAGTCACCTACTCTTAACATCTTCACACATGATCAAAGCATGGTAGAATCTATAGACATATCATAAATTGATCAAGAAGAAGCATTAAAATAAAAAATATCCTCCAAGAAGGTTGAAGACATCGTGCATGAAAATATGAAGCACAGTATCTTAAAATCAATAAAGATAATGGAAAATCTTGAGTAGCAGAGCATTGGGTATACAACATTCAAAGAAGCACCAATATATTTTGAAGGGCCATCAAAATCTGATATTTCACAGGATCAAGTTGATGATATCAATTAGGAAGTTATCCCACCTATGGAGGATTCTGCCAATGAAGAAGCTATCACATTTGAAGATCCACAACAAAGCATAAGAGGATTAGCACCTTATTTCCAAAGTAAGACATATCCTATTGCAAATAAAAATTTTCAACAGATGCATTATCAAGATAGAGGATTAGGCCTACATGAATAGGGTATTCTAGCACCAATGCAGATTATTGGCAATCCTAAGCATCAAGGTCTTGGTAAGTAAGGGATCTAAACATATCAGGGATACCTCTATAATATTGGGGGCAACTTTATCTAATGCAAGCATCAACATAGAGAGCATGAAGAGTCCTTATGATGAAATTGCTACCAACACTACAACTAGCCATGTCATAAATCGTCATCCACACATATTTCAACCCTCTAATTGGGACCAAGAACAAGAGAAAAAGCTATATCCAAGATCAAAACAAGTCATTGAATCAGAAGAATGAGTAAAACAAAATGGAAAAGTAAATTTCAAATAGATACAATAGAAAAAGCAAGAAAATCATCCCTATCAAACTCCATTAGTCAGAGAAACTATGGGGAAAAATAAAAAAGGGAAGTTCATCCATCAATAATGTCCAACAATGCAAAAGAAAGCTTCAAGAGCAACCTACAAGGTATATCAAGACGTTGGTCCCAATCGAATCTCCATAGCCACCCATCATTGCTCATCATCCCAATTTTGGAGATTCAAATGTTCCAAACTATCAACCAATCCATCCGAATACCATATCCCTCAACGTATTTCACCATCCAAGATATCCAAATCTCACATTTTCCATGCGTTGGCAACAACTATTCATCATAAGGATTCTAAGGGCCCACTCTACCATGATGTACGCATCAAGGTAAGGTTAACTCTTGTATTGACAAGGAAGATGTTGATGGGTGTTTTTGCACCTTCTCAACACAAATAGTACACAAGTGCACTACCTCTCTTGAAAGGTAGAAATTTTCAAACAAGTTACAAATTACTACCCCAAGGTCTCTCGAGTGTCAGGTCATGACAATGCTCAGAATAGTTTAGTTGGTTGATGTGATTCGCTGGTAATCACAAGGCAGCCTTATGTATGTTAAGTTGGAGGGAGATTGGATCTTTAAATGGAGTTCTCAAGGTGTTGGAATTGATGTGCAGTTACTGCAAGTTCAAGACAGTAGTCTAAAACTCCACTTTTATCATCAAAATTGGCTTT
This sequence comes from Sequoia sempervirens, assembly GCA_007258455.2. Taxonomy (NCBI): domain Eukaryota; kingdom Viridiplantae; phylum Streptophyta; class Pinopsida; order Cupressales; family Cupressaceae; genus Sequoia; species Sequoia sempervirens. The sequence goes on from VDFB02000002.1 coordinate 184,218,626, forward strand.
ACAAGGATGCCTGAACTTTTCCTAAATTACTATTTCAAAGAAAGGTCAAAACAGAAGGGAAAGGAAGAAGTTCCTAGACCTGAAACTATCGATGAACAATGATAATGGAGGATGCTACAATAGACAACCTTCTTGAAACTAAGTTCTGCTTATCTAAATCAACTAACAATATCATGAAACTAGTGCTATCTTCTAATGTCTGTAGATTTTCAACTATTCATTCACCATGAAACATGAATAAAATATGAAGTTTAAGTGCAACAATGAATCTATGTTCAAACTTGCTTTACACTGCTATTTATCATCAACAAACAACAAAAAGCATGGACAAGGAAGGGCATCAACACAATAGTATTCTTCAGCATCAATGAACAACATCTACTAATCTACTAAAGCATGTCAAACACATAGAACAACAAAGTAAACCTACTCAAATATATCAACTATGAGGAGATGAATCATGAAACATGAAGGAAACTCAAGAATCCACCAAAATCAATGAATTTCTATTAGAATTTCAACATGTCTTTACAACAACTCAACTCTCTCTTTGAAAATGAGAGGAGACCCCCCTATTTATAGTTTTCAAAAAGCAAAATGAATGGCCAAGATTTAATCTCATTGTGTGGCCAAGATTCACTACAAACTAGGGTTTCACCTACCCCCAATATTTTACAATTCAAAATTACATTTCTTGTCTTATCCCTATTTTTTCCTCTAGTGCCCTATCATTGTAGCACTTTTTTCTTCTAGTTGATTGCCCTTTTGCTGCAGCTACACTGTGAGGAACTCATCATCAATGACAGGCTTTCCTTCATTTTTCTTTATAGTGGCATACCCCACGAATTTTCCCATCAGTGCCTGAAGTTTATTCCATTCTAGGATGTCGGATTGGAGCACTTGGAAGCTCAATTTATTGGACTGCAAGTGATCAACTCCCAATTCTTCGTACACTTTGGCGTATTCTTGATTAATTGTTTTGACTGGGTGAAGGCTCGGGTAGAAAAATCCATAAAGTTTGGCGTTAGTGAGTCCATAGCCCTGTTCTCCATATTCTTATGGAAATACAACCTTATTTTCTCGGGGTCAAGCTTGACGACATGCATGTTGTAATCCGTCATGAGCTTTAGATATTCTTCACAATCCGCCCAATGTTCCTTGACCCACTTTAGGTTGAGCTCTACTTCATGGAGCACCCACTCCAAGACTTCTCTTCTATGGTCTAGGCCCATTTTCCATGTCTTGACCAGCCAATAATCATCCTTTTCCAAGGCCAGCTCCTTCTCCCAAGTCTTCTCGGGCATATTGAGGATAGCCTCAACCTTAGGATACATAATCTTATATAATTCTAGGAAGTTAGTACAAAATTTCTCTATGCCTTCTAGCTGATTTTTCACTTCCTGAAACTTGTTTGCTATCTAGACGATGTGACCAATGCCCATATCACCATTGTAGATCACCCGTCAGAACCAATCTTCAGTAGCTTTTTTCCAATTCTTTCTTCTCTCCAGCTTGCTTATGTGATCCTTGGACAACAGCAGTGGCGGGGCCGACGATGTTGTGGGTAAATCCTTAGCAGAAGACCATTGTTGTATGTAGATAGTGAGGTCTGCCACTTGTGCCTTCAATTCCTCCTTGGAGGATTGATCATTGTTCATTTGGTGCATGATCGTGGCGACAAATCCCTAGAGATGATCAATCTTCTGTTCTCTTGTGGTTGTACTCAAGTCGATGGTAAAGATATTATAACTCACCCCCTCTTCTTTGTCTATCATTGGGGTGGAAATTTGTATTGTTTTGGATCCTGATGCATCCATCATTATATGGGATCTGACTCTTGGCTTCTTTTCTTTCTTTGCTCCTATTTGATCTCGTGCTAGGATAGCCTCTAGTCTCTCCTTAGGATCCATGGTAGTAGGGGCCTTCTTCTGTACCTACTTTTCTAGCTACTTAGGCATCTGAGATCCCTCCTTCAGTGGTTCATGATCACCTTCTTCTCTCTGAGCATGTTGGATCTCCCTTTCTTCATGGTCTGAAGCTTCCTGCTCTGTTTTCTCTTCTTCTTCTTCATCTGAGTCTCAAATGAATATGGTATTTCCTTCTCATGACCCAGTAGCAGCTATTTTTTCTTTGGGGCTATCTTCTCCTTCAGATGCTTTTTCTTCTTCTTGCATGAGCTCTGTATGATGTTTTTCCTCAGGGCTTCTTTTCATTTCAACCTCTTCTTCAAGCTTATCCTCTTCTTTAGCTTCATCTTCTTTCTTCTCCTCTTCCCTCTCAGGAGGTACTTCTTCTTGTTGGTCGAGGCCTTCATCTTGTTCCTTAGTCGGAGGCTCTATAGATACCTCCACAACTTCATTTTTTCTTTCTTTTCCTCAGAAGAATACCTCTCAAATTCCTCTCCAATATATTTGAGTTGTTTGGACAACTCTTCCTCAAGTTCCTAATCGAAGGACTCCACTATATACTTGGCATTGAGGTCTTCAACATATTCCTTTGAGGACTGGGACCTTTCTTCTTCATATACTACCTCATCAATGACCAAGTTTTGATGTTCTAGATGCTCATGGTAGTCATACTTAAATGGATCCTCAAGTTCATCATCTCCCTCCTTGGCTACCTCCCTTTCTTGTCTCTCCAATTCTTCTGAGATTTGCATTGTCGCCTTCATTTTGGGTGGTTTTGTCAGAGGAGGGACAAGGAGACCAACAACAAATTGAGCTAAAGTAGCCTATATTGTGGGGTTCATTAGTACTCCAGAGAGCTCCATAGGGATATTCTGCATATGTCGGGCAAAGGCCTCTAGAAGAGTGAGGGTGGGCATTGTAACTGTTGAGGCTAAGGGAACTGCAGTTGAGGGAGACATTGAGGAGGATGAGAGTGGGGAGGTTGTGGTAGAGGAGGAATCCTCACCATAATAGGTGTAGTGGGCGAGGTGGAGGAAAGGTGAATCGAGATGTTCACCGTGGGCAGAGAGGAGATAGGTAATGATTGAGATACTGAAGGAGGAGTAATAGCAATGGCAGTGGTGGTGGCAGCAAGACTAAGGTGGTAGGTGGTGACTTAGGTTGCTCAACCTCTTCTTCTCCTTTGTGCAATGGATCCTCTTGGATCATGGGCATCTCAAGGAATTTTCTTGACTTCTTTGCTTTCTTTGAGGTCTCACCTTCTGAAGCCTTCCTCGAGTATACCTTATGCTTTGGCTGGCGCTCAGTCACCTCTTTTCTTTTCCTCAACCTTGTGGCTGGAGGAGAATTAGGAGCATCTTCAATCAAGGGAGCAGCAGTCCCACTGTATGTTTCACTTTCAAGCTCATCTTCGAGTTTGTCATAGGTCAAAGTGGCTCCTTGGAGCTTCAATTGAGCAATTTGCGCATTGATCGATTGCCTCATTTTGTGCTCTATTGGCTTTATCAAGATATTGAGGTCATTGACCTCTTCTTCATTCTAGTCTATTAGGGACAATGGCAAGTTGGAGGTGGCATCAAACCTTGGATCAATGACAATGTTTTCATCTTCTATAATCTGATCCGGCACCGAGAATAGTTTGACCATCTTGACGAAGTAAGTAGTCATGCAAATATAGTGCCTCATGTGCACCTCCTTGTCGTCCCAAAAGTTAGCCCAAAAATCTTCAATGTTATGCAAGTGGGCATATTCTCTTCTAGCCATTTTCTTCAACTTTCCATATGGATCCATCCTTGGCCAAGAAGTGTGGAGACCCAAGTTGTATTCAATAATTTCCTTTTCAGAATACTTTGCACATTGGGATATAGGAATAACATACATGCCTTAGCCGAAGGTGAGGGGTAGGGGATGTCTGGCCTGTGTTATTCACTCAGGAGTGTATGTGCATGCTGCAACTATCTGGAGACTTCCAATAAGATCAACCAGTCATTTGGATATTGGGGCAACTTGTATGGCCTCTCGAAGAAGCCTTCTATCTAGATGTAGGTGAACTTGGGGAGCTATATAAATAAGAACCTGAATTGGTTGATGAATACATGGGAACTGTGCATGACTCTTCTCTTGAAGTCCCCTCCAAAAGTCTAATAATGTGCCCAATAAAGGCATCGTTCACCCTGTAGTAGTCCTTGAAATTTTGGTATTGTAACTGTGGATGCCTGTCATACACTTTCAGCTCTCTCCCTAGAGTTGGGCTTTACGTGACAAATAAACCCCTATAAGGGAATGGATCAGCTAGAAGATAGACCAAATAAGAGGTCATGTAAAATTGAGAGGTCTTCTTGACCACCAGGAACTGCTTATGCAAGTTGTTACTAATCATCCCAGCCCAGTTAAACTTGGATGTTCCTCTAATGATCTCCTCTATGAAGTATAACATCCAATATTGGAAGTAGACTATAGTAGGGATCCCCATGAATCTGCTCAACAAAGTCACCAAGTTATGGTAGTCTTCGTAAAAGTCACTTCTGAATAACTCTTGGGGCACCTTGTTAGCACTCCCCCTCTTCTCTTTTAACCAGTATTGGTTGATTAGCTTTTTGCATTTTAGGGGATCAACCTTCCACATACTCGTTGCATATTCCTTTGTTGTTTGCTCCATGGGATCAAAGGTAGGGATGTGGAACATTTTCCCTATGGATCTGGTAGACAGGTCAGCCAACACTTTACCATCACGATCCACGATCTTTTTGCTTTTCTCCTAATAGGCCTCTCTACAAGCCATTACCAATTTAGGGGCCACAAGAACTGATGGGAAACTGACTGCCTTGGCCAAACCACTCTTTCTTATTTTCTTTGCATTTTATGTAGTGGGGTTGGTGATGACCCTCTGTCTAAATTCATCTATATCGATTTGTCCAAGGTTGGTGTCTGTAACAGTATCCCACTCAGTAGTGACCTTGGAGGTGACCTCTACTCCCTGAAACTAATACTTCATTTGATCTTTGTCTTCCTTTCCTCTCAGGACTTTGGTAGATTTCTTCCCCTTTTCCTTCTCTACAGACGCCCTCGATGGTCCTGTAGCTGATTCCATAAATCCTACAAGCAAAGGCGTAGTAAGCATATTCATGTATAAAATAAGGGGAGTGTTAGTGAAAACCTTCAAAATAGATGTTAGATCAAGTAATTCATCCTTCAAAAATCATAGTATCCATTAAAAATCATCGTTTTCCTTTCGTTTGGGGGAGATAGAGCAATGTGGGCCCAAGGATGTGGGTTTCCCTGGGCTGGCAACTGTTTTGGAGGAGGTAGCAGGAAAATGGTGAAGAGGGCACAACGGCCTACATGCAGCCACTCGCATCAATATCTTCGCACAGTCATTGGGGCCCACCAAGGTGTTAAGGTGTTTAAACATGTGGGTTCATCATTCATGAAGTCTTGAAGGTGGTTGTTCACTTACTTTTTATGCAGGTCAAGAAGGTGTGAGAGAAGAGGTCATCAAGGCAGTTTGGAGTTCCATCATTTGAAAACAACCTTGGCATGGCAGAAGCCCACAGACAGAGTCCCGCAAGCAGGGACAACCCAACATTAACTTCAAATTTTAAGTCCTTAGGAATGGTGCGGGTAGGGACCCGTGAGATGCCATTAGGTGGATGCTATTTGGAGACAGCGGGGATGCGATGGCAACTCGCAGACAGTGGTCCATACTGTCGAGTCCACAAGAAGCATTGACATGTAATATTCACTTAAGGAGAGTTAAACAACCACGGAGGAATCGGACTCCGCAAGGTAGATGACAGGTCGGTTCCGTTCGTTAGTATTTAGTCTTACATCGGGGTTACAAGCGGGAAGCCGTGGAAAGTTGTTGAGGAATGACCATTCTCAAACAATAGTAGCAAGGTGGCATCCCGCAGACGACAACCCATAATGCAGGATCCACGGGCCAAGAGGCTAGCTTAGGGTTAGTTTCAACATTTAAGTCCCTCTAAACGATGTAGGAAGAAACCTGCAGGCCGATGCTAGGGAATGGTCATTTGAAGACGGTGGAGATTAGGTGGTGGCTCACGGTCGGTGGCTTGCAGAAGCATTTCACTTAGGCATTTTGCACATGAAGGGCCAAATGGAAATTAATGACACGGGGTCCGCAAAGCAGAAGGAAATGGGGGGTCGTTGTTTAGAATGGTCAGTGAAATGACAACAAAGCAAGGGCAGAAACCTGCATCAAATGGCCCACAAATGGAGTTCTAACGACTTAGTGGGGTGACAGATAGAGGTCCGCAGAACCCGCAAGCCAGAAGGCCGAGGTTAAACAACCATTGAGAAACGAAAGGAGAAAGGGGGCCATCCGCATGCAGAAACCCACACTCATGGACCCGCAAGGGCCGTGAGGATCCCCTCTTGACTTAGGATTTTTGTTTGATTCAATGGTGATGATGAGGAGGTGGCATCTACTTGCATGTGTGGGCCCGACAAGGGTGACCAATGTTTGAGCTTGTCACTCAAAAATTTAAGGCAACGGCGGTCAGAGACTTGCAGGCCGCAAGGGCGTGAAGGCCCTAGTTCAAGAATGACGAATGCAAAGGTAAGTTTTGCATGGCCCCATCTAGCTAATTTTCAAAGGGTTTTCAAATTCTAAAGCATGGGTTTCACGTGGTGTCTTGTCCTTGACCGAATTTCTAAGATTTCACTAGTTTTCCTCAAGATTTTCAAATTTCTAAAGAAAATGAATTGGAGCATGAACAGCTAGGGTGGTGGAAAACTGACCTGACAAACCTAACAGAAGGAAATGGAGAAAGCTTTGAATTTGTCCTTGAGGCAACGCGGGCGCAAAGGCGGCGGAGTAGGAGGAGCTTTGACAAGTTTAGAAGGAATGTCAGTGAAAATGACAAGAAAAACTTTGCTATTTATAGGATTTTAGCCATTAAATGACAACATTAAATGATAGTAAGACGATTGGTAGGGTTGGTAAGCGCGAGTTTCAAAACAGTCAATGACGGGAAAGGCGGAGCTTGCGGGGCAGACAACAGTCAGGAGTTCACCATTTGATAGACCAACAAAGGGAACGACAATGAAGGATGCAGGTCCTTGGGTGGACGCACTGACTCAACCACCGTGACGGTGAAAGATAAACAAAATTCCATAAGGGGAAACTCGCAAGGGCGAACCCACATCAAGCAAAAGATGGCAATTTTGAGGACTTAAGGAAAACTTCCAAAGGAACCTCGCGAAGGTAGAAGACCTGAAAATTTCAAGGGTGGTGAAACTTGATCAGCTCAAGATGGCAGCCTTAGGACTTATTGACCACTTAGGGCTCAAAATAGGGGGCATGCAAAATGAGGTGGAGGCAAAAGCGACCTGACGAAAGCAAAAAAAGAGAGGGTCCACGTTCCAAACGGGGCATGTGTGCTATAGGCACAACAGAAGACAAGAATTATTAGGGGTTACACTCAAGCACCCATATCTTAGAAAAACAACTCCTCCAAGTAGGATATCATTAGCACATCATGACAACAACAACAATCATATTAGAACCAACAACATCTACATCAACACCACCAAGTGGTTCAACATGAGCAAAAAATTGTCACCATAATGAAAACCTGGTAAACAGGATCTTCTGTGACATCAAAAATCAATAAATAAATAAATAAATAGTCAAGAGAAAAATCGTCCTCCAGTGAAAACCACTATGGTGACGCTTTGGACAAGTACCATGATGAAAACCTGGCAAACAGGTGTCATGTGTAGAATCAAGCATCTATGTGCACCATTTTAGGTGGAACCATCTCAGCTAAGCCATAATAAACCCACCTTACCTTGATCTTGATAAATGTTTGGTGTACACCTTACACTTGCTTATGGAAAACATCTTGACATGGGTCACTATCATTGATCCTATCCTATCGAGCATTATCTGAGCCATGAGGCATTGTCCAAAGAGGCCTATCCAAACATGTTATCCTATCATAAGGTAATCCATCACCTACATTGCTAGACACTAGGGGGTAAGTACTTCAATCTTGCTTCATAATAAATCTTGACCTATGCCTTCTATCTCAAATTGTGATCTAGGCATTGTCCAAACAACAAGGTGTGCCACATGGCACCCTTCCCAGTTCATCCCATTAACAAGGTATGCCACCAACGCACTATTAGGGTAACCTTCGAAATAATTTGTCCCAACAACAAGGTGTAAGTGTAGAATAAGTAAATACGTAAAACAACTAAAAAAACACTTCTTAATGAAACATTATATCAAGATTTAACAACAATTAACTAATTTAAAGCACATAAAACTTGAAAGCGTCTCATTGTTTCCTATCTCCAAAGATTTATCAAGTCACAAAGGGCTCTCAGATTTGGTAAGCAGTGTGTGTTAAAATGTCAATCTAGAGAATGGAGTGATGCTAAATGCAATGATGTACTTCTATATGGTGATTTCTAAATGATATTGATGCTATTGTAAACTATGCTGACATGAAACCTGATGGATGAAAGCTACAGTAAAACTAAGATGCAGCCATGATTATGATTCTATTGATGCTATGATTGTTATGATGCTAAGATGTTATTGCTATGATTGCTTGATTGCTATTCCTATAGAGTAAGTTTGCACAAATATGAAAGATTTTGGATGCTTTTCCTATTTCAAAAGGTTGTATATATAGATTTCACGGCAGCACATTGTGACGGGGCAACACAGCAAAGGCTTGGATTCAATTTGAAGAATTGAATGGTAAGAGATTGAGAAGTTGGAGCTGATGAAGGGAATGGTTTCTCCCCATGAAAACATCAGGCAAGATGATAGGAAGGATCAGAGGAAGAAGATTTGAGAGATTAATTCTAATTTGTCTCCAAAGTTTTCCCGTGAATGCCAGTTGAATTAAATTGAATATTTGAATATCTAATTTGGTAGGTGAGTAAATAGAGGAAATTGACTTTATGCCTTTATTTGAATAATTTATGATTTTATTCAAATTAGTAAAAGAGAATAAATAATTTAATAAAACAAACTATAGAATTTTTTTATTAAATAAATATAGAAGGGATATGATAATTAAACAACCAAGTATTTAACCTTGTTTAATTAATTAAGATTGAATGATGTAATAATTAAACACACAAACTATTGAAATTGTACATTTAATTAAAATTAAAGAATAGGAGAATGAACTATAAATAAATATTTCTATTTACTTAATAGTAGAGGAATTTAATTATGATAATTAAATAAAACCAAGTAAAATTTGTTTATTTACTTAAGACGCAAATAATAGAATAAAGATTGAAGAAATTAAGATGAACTATATAAATAAATATTTCTATTTATTTAATAGTAAATGAAATAAGGGTTAATTAATCAAATAAATCATATTTAATTAATTATATTTTTCAGACCATTTTTAGGTGTATACATTTTGCCCCTCTTTGAAGTGATGTGTTTACACATTGCTTCAAAGAAAATTTTGTGCTGTTGCTACTAGTATCGACGAACTTTTTTTCTAGAATGCCCCAGACTTGCCCCAGACATTGATTTTCAAGTGATGATGAATATATGCCCCCCTCAGGAGATAAATTAATGATTTTTTTAATTTTTTGAATATTTTCAAATTTTTCAAATTTTTATGATTTTTTGATGTTTTGATGATGATTCGATGAAGAGTTGATGGTGAAATAATTTATCTCCCAATAAAGAATGTAGAATATTTCCCCTAGATGAAATTGTATTAATATCCCCTTAAAAAAATTAATTAATCTCATAAAAATCCCATCAAAAAATAACCTTTAAAAGGTAAAAAGGGTCATTTTCAACCTCATTTGTGCATTTGAGTTTTGAAATCTTTGTGAGAACAATTTTGTACAATTTGGAGCAGGATGTTGATTCCCTATCACATTCACCGGTTCGAGCATGTGCGACGTCACCAGCGCCCAACCGCTTACGAACCTCTAGTACGTACCCATAAACCCCCTCATTTTTTGTGCTTTCATCATTTTTCGTGCTTTTTCGATTTTTAAAATTTTGCATTTCTTTTAGCGCTTCTGCATGCCGCAGTAGCGCTTTTGCTTGTTGTTTTAGCGCTTAGGTTAAATATTTTAGCACTTCGGTAGGATAGTTTAGCGCTTTCAATGTTGTAGCGCTTAGGTTAGAAATTTTAGCGCTTGGACATTCTGTTTTAGTGCTTTCAACATTTTAGTGCTTCTACCTATAGTTTAGCGCTTTGCCCCGATAAAATAGCGCTTCTGATGAAGTGGCGCTTTGACTGTCTATTTTGGCGCTTTTACCTGATGAAGTAGCACTTTTGATATTTTAGCACTTTGAATGCATGTTTTAGTGCTTCTAAGTTAGTTTGCTAAAATTTGTCAAATTTGTCCTTAATTTTGTCGATTATCGATTGTGTCAGCTATTGGTCTAATATGATTGATGATCTTAATCAAGTAGATGATGTTCGACCTCATGATAGGCGAGGTCTGATGTTTGATTTGATGATAATTATCCTCATGATAGGTAAGGAATAATTATAATTGGATTGATGAACCTCATGATAGGCAAGGTTGATTTGATGTATTGACCTCATGATAGGTGAGGTTCAATGATACTTGATGATTTACCTCATGATAGGTGATGTTCAATGATGTTCGCTCATGAGATTTGTTCAAAAATTATCATCAAGAGTTGATTAGGTTTGATAGGATATTTGATGTGTTGATGATTTTTTGACAAAATTTTTTGACTTTGATCATTTCATGATGATAGGAGGTGTTAGCGAACCTCCAGATTACAGAGCAGTTCCCTCAGATGTTTGATCTGATACAACATTTGGGCCAACCTGAGACAACTATCATTACATGTTGTGGATTGTCTTCATTACTTGATATGCCCCATATTAGGATTAATCGGGGTCTCTTGATAGCGTTAGCGAAGAGGTGACACGGTGAGCATAACACCTTTCACCTAGCCACCGGTGAGATCACAGTCACTCCAGAGGATGTCTAGAGGATTTTGCAGATACCAGTTGTGGGTGATATTGTTGTTTACGATTCATCAGAGCAGGGTGGTACTGATGCTCTTCGAAGGGTGTTTCAGGATGCTAGGATTGTTGGAGAGTGGATTCTATGGCGGGAGATGGTGGACACTTATCCCACTTTGCCGACAGTTCTTGTCAGCTTCATTGGAGGATTCCTTTGTCCTGATCGCAGGTCAAAGGGATTCGTTGTCGATTGGGGCCATGTACTAGAGAGTATGGTCATACATGGTACTAGATATGCTTGGGGCATGTGCATGCTTTCCCACCCTTATCATGATTTGCATTCAGCGATGTACCTTGGAGGTCGAAGCTTATCAACTGGGGTTACTTTACTTCAGGTGTGGGCATGGGAGCATATTGTTGTCACGTGGCTAGTGTCAGTGAGGCAAATCCTACCAAGTGGCCATATGTACATATTTATGTCAGTCGACTTACTCAGCCTAAGTTGGGTAAGTTAGACCATTGGTGCAAAGTATTAGATGATATGGAGAAAGTTACCTGGCACCCCTACTTGGATTGCGAGTAGTGGGATGATGATGACGTGCAACTACCATTCTTCTATCAGTCTTTTACTTTGATTGGGCGTACATGATGGGTTTTGGAGAGATTTCTGATTAGACGGGTGCTTTGGCAATACGACATTGTTCAGGGTATTCCTTAGGGTGTCACACACTATGCTCGACGACAGTTGGATTCGACAGATTGGGGGCCTAGGTTATCATATGATGCAAAAGTGTAGGAGTTTCAGGCTTTACAACCATATATTTGGGAGATCCAGCCTGATATTGTGGAGGCACCCATGACAACAAATTATGTTGAGTACCTTGTTTTGCATCCATTTCCACGCATCACTATTCCTAATGAGCCAACACCATTACCTGTTGGGGAAGAGATTGTGTTTACACACCGACATTGACAGAGGGAAGAGGAGATTGGTGGTGAGGTGGATGTAGGTGGTGAGCAGGATGTGGAGGTGGAGGAGGTGGAGAGTAGCAGTGATGAGGATGGTAGCAGAGTTGAGGGTGATAGTAGTGATGATGGAGATGAGGAGAGCAACAGTGATGATAGTGATGGAGATAGTCCAGGCGGATCAGGTGCAGGTGGGTCAGGTCCAGCCTTGGAGGAGTACATGAGGCCTCACAAGAGGCGAGCAGTTGTAGACCCATCAGAGGAGGATGTGCAACAACAATAACAGACACAGATAGCGAGCCTGTAGGTATAGTTTTAGACATTATAGGGGGAGCTAACTCAGGCACAGGATTTGTTGGAACAGACCCAGACACAGATATAGGCTCAGGCTCAGGCCCATGCACAAGCTCTTGCATCAGTACAGGCTCAATTGGCTGCACCGCAGGCTTAGATCACAACCTTGACAGTTGAGAGGGACACTGCCAGACGGGCTGCAAAGCAGGCTTAGACGACTACTGAGAGACTACAGAGATTGGCAGATGGTACCACTCTAGCAGATTACATGCGAGAGGTTGTCTGTATTGGTGAGGAGATAGAGTACTACAGAGGGAAATATTATGATGTAGTTCCCTCTGAGCAAAGAGTCAACTACACACGGTCTCGTTCAGGCGGGACTCATACCAGGACTATCAGTGCGGGTGTGACTCAGCCCATTCCCAGAGACCCAAGAGATCCCGGTACTTCAGATGGTGGAGGAGGTACTGGACCTACGTTACCTGCACCGTTTGGAGCCATCAACACCTAGTTTTCATGATGTGATTACCCTATTATATTTTGAAATGATGATGTACATTTTGATTACAACCATTTTTTGATGATATAGCTCTCTTCATTTCAGACATTATTGTATACTTGACATTTTTTATTTTGATCTATATGATATGTAGTGGATTTTATCGATCTATGATGTGTTGTATATTATTTTATGATGGATGCATTTACTTTATATGTTCTATATGCCATGTGATCTTTATTTTATGATGCTATGGATGCAATTTAATAACATGATGATATGCTATGAGTTTCATTTATGATGTGCAAAATGATGATGTATGGATGTATGATGTATAGATGTATGATGTATGGATGATGTATATGATAATGTGCCTATATGCATGGATGTGGATGAAATTGTTTAATTGATTTATGATGGGTGATGTAAATGGGATGTGTGTATTTTTATTCTTATGTAAACATATGATGTAATAAGTGGATTATAATGATGTATGATATATGATATGTGAAATGGATGTATGATATGGAACTATAAAGATTTATTTTTGAGATTTTCATATGCAATTTTATGTGATATGGAGAATATAATATGATGAATGAAAATTATGTGATGCAAATGTATGAATGCTTAAATGATAATTAAATGCTTTCTAATATATGCAAATGAAAATGATGATGCAACTATATGATCATGATGATATTTTTGTTAACGTCAAGTATACTCAATCTATTATGAGAAAAGATAATCATTAATTTGAATCCTTCATGAGCTTTTGTAACAAACACTCTGTAGATACAAAAACTATTATGAATGCAATCTAATTTTACCATGCAAATCTACATGCAAATATTGGCATTTTAACAATACTTTTGTGCTTTGTATCATCATAGAGATTTAAAAATGTTGAAAGTTAGTACAAGCATCAATGGTATAATCTAGACCAAGATGCCCTGAGTACTACTTCCATGATTTTTGATATTACAAGCGAACACAAGCATCTAGGTATAATTAAACTGAGATGACCTGGGCATTTCTTGCGTAAAACAGACAAAAATTAACCACTTTCCTATGTGAATTGGAATGTCATCCATGATACTTTGTAGAGCACTACTCATGACAAATCACATAGTAATTATGATTAATTCACAGACAGTAGACAAAGAAAATACCATTCTCCTTCCTTGCTTCTCTAGTTCAATACATCATCAAGTTGCTCTAAAGAAATGATAATAATTGATCAAAGTACAACATATCCAACCTTTGATTAAAGTATTTCAATAATTATTCAAATTAGATCATCCTTCCTGATTTTATGATGTTTTTTGTGATTTTCAAAATTTTGACCAAAGACCTAAGCTAAAGACCTATCCTAGGGGCTTCGGGGGCTGATCAAAGATTAGCCTTGCCTACGTTATACACGCAGAGACCACGTAGTTTGACTGACATAGACTCATGTTTTTGGATTTTCGATATTAACGTTTTGACCTTTTTTTTAATTTTGGATTTTCTGTTGTGATATGGATGTTTGATGTGTTTCCAATGGTGATTGATGTTCATTGTTGGGTTGTGTTTTGATCATTGTTTTTGTTGTGTTTGTCCTCTTGCTGTTTATCCATTTGATTAAGCTCGATGTTTATTGCCCCCAATGAGGTTCAGATGTTTCCCCCAAGCTAGGGTGAGACATGACCACTTGATATGATATGATAATAGATGTAAAAATGATGGTGAAAGTAACGACCTTGACATGTGTCCAAATAGATGGGAAAGCTGGTTTAAATTACAAATAGCGCCTGTTTCCAGGTTTTCACTACATGTTTTTATTGCACTTTTTCAAATCTTTTTGATTTTTTGTATTTTTTTCTTTTCTGATTTTTTTTGTATTTTCTGTCACCAGGACACCTATTTGCTAGGTATCATCAAGGTAACCATTTTCATAAACTAATTCATGCACTAGGTGATTTAGGTGTAGAATTTTCTAAGATGGATACTGTTGATAGGTTCATCGAACAAATCCCCTTCAGGTGTAGACAATTGATATGCTTCTAATCCATACACTACTATGATGACAAAGGGTCCTAGCCAATTAGGTTTAAACTTCCCTTTCTTTTCTCTGTCCTGCTGATTTCGACCAAGTCTCCAACTTGAAAGACTTTAGGTTTCACCCTGTGATTATAGCTCCTTGAGATTCTTTGTTGGTATGCGTTCAAATGATTGGCAGCCTATTGATGATGTTCATCCAACAATTCTAGTTCCTGTAGTCTAGAGCCTCTATAATCCTCATTTGTAATGATACCCTTCAGTGAGACTCAGAGTGATGGTATTTCTACCTCAATGGGTAAGATGGCCTTTGATCCATATACCAAGGCATATGGTGTTGCTCTTGTTGGTGTTCTGATGCTAGTTCTATAGGCCCATAATGCAGGATTAAGTTGAACATGCCAACATCGTTAACCATTTTCTTTAGTATTTTCAGAATTGTCTTGTTTGAGGCCTCTGCTTGGCCATTTCCTTGAGGATAGTATGGTGTTGAGAAACGATGTTGGATATGAAATATTTCACATAATTCCTAGACATCCTGGTTCCTAAAAGGCCTACCATTGTCTGTTACAATGGACTGAGGTACACCGTACCGATAGATAAGGTAGTTGAGTATGAAAGACAAAATCTATTTTCTAGGGACAATTGTTAAAGGAACCACTTCTATCCATTTTGTAAAGTACTTCGCTGTTGTAATGATGAACTTGTGTCCATTGGATGAAGATAGATTTATTTTTCCTACCAGGTCCAGTCCCCACTAAAAAAAGGGCCATGTTGATGTGAAGGGTTGCAACTACTATGCTAGTGCATGGATTAGATTACCATGAATCTGGCATTTCTAACACTTTTTAACAAATTGATAAGACTCCTCCATATTCGGCCAGTAATATCCCAAACGGAGGAGTTTCTTAGCTAGGGTCAACCCACTTGAATGGGTTCCACAAATACCTTCATGGACCTCACGTAACGATGCTTCAAATTTGTGATGTTCTAGACACCAAAGAAGAGTACCATCTAGACCTCGACGGTATAGGATGTCAGCAATCAATGTATGTCGCGCGGATTGACGGATAAAGTTACGCTTTTGGTTTCTAGAAAGATTAGGAGGAAGGATATTATCCTTGAAGTAAGTATAGATCTCTTCATAGAGTGAGGTTTGAATATTGGTTATTTGGCATATGGTATGTGAATCAGGATTGTCGTAGGCAGGGTTAGATACTTGTTCCACCATAAAATCATAATGACCTTGCTTTTCTAGTAATTGCAAGAGGGAAGCAATTGTCGCCATGGCATCCGCAGCTTTGTTCTCTGCCCTTGGTATTTGCTCGAACTTGATGTCAATGAAATACTTTTTAAGATCATCTATCATTTTCTTATATGGCGTGAGCTTTTCATCCTTTGTCTGATACTCGTCATTTACTTGATAGATGACAAGTTGTGAGTCCCCATACACTTGTATTTCTGTGATTTTCCATTCAATAGCCACTTTGATTCCTATAATCAATGCTTCATACTCAGCTACATTATTGGTACATGGAAACATTAGCCTATAGGATCTTGGGATGGTGTGTCCTTGAGGTGTAACAAATAGTATTCCTACACCGGACCCCCTTTGTGTGTGTGATCCATCAAAATAGAGCCTCCATTGTTGTGTTGTAATATTCAGAATGTCTACATCTGGAAATTTAATGTGCATTGGATGATGATCCTGTAATGGAACTTCAGCTAATTGATCTGCTATCACTTGTCCCTTGATGGCTTTCCGATCGACATACAGGATGTCAAACTCGCTTAAGATCATGACCCATTTTTCTAGTCTCTCTATTAGAGTAGCTTTGTTGAGTAGATATTTTAATGGGTCTATTTTTGCTATGAGCCTGACTGTATGAGTCAACATGTAGTGCCGCAACTGCTGGGTTGCAAACACCACTGCCAAACAAGATTTCTCTATGAATGTGTAATTTATTTCATATCTGTTGAGAGTCCTGCTGATATAGTAAATAGCTTATTCTTTTCCTTTAGAATCTTCTTGTGCCAATAGAACTCCTAAAGAAATGTCATTTGTTGCGATATATAGTAACAATGGTCTTTCTACTGCAGGTGGCATGAGTATTGGAGGCGACATCAAATATTGCTTCATCTGGTTAAAAGTTGTTTCGCATTGATGATTCCACTTGAATGAAACATTCTTATGAAGTAGATGATTGAATGGATGGCTTTTGTCTGCCAATTAGGAGATAAATCTCTTGATGGATTGTAACCTGCCTTGTAGAGACCACAATTGACTGGTGTTTTTAGGTGGTGACATCTCTATTATTGCTTTGACCTTAGCCGAATCCACTTCAATTCCTTTTTCTGAAACTATGTAACCAAGGAGTTTTGTTGATGTTACCTCGAACACACATTTCTTAGGGTTGAACTTGACATTGAATTTCTCCAGTCTAGTAAATATTTTTCCAATGATCTTCAGATGTCCTTCTCTGGTGTATGATTTTCCTCAAATGTCATCCACATAATCTTCCATGAAAGTATGCATCATGTTGTGGAAAATAGTGGTCATCGCCCGCTGATATGTTGCACCTACATTTTTCAACCCGAAGGGCATGACATTTCAACAGAATGTACCCCAAGGACAAGTGAATTTTGTCTTTTCCTAATCTTTAGGTGCTATTTTATTTGGTTATACCCTAAGAATCCATCCATTAAAGACAACATGGCATGTCATGTTGTTAGATCGACAATGATGTCAATGCTTGGTAAAGGAAAATCATCCTTTGGACACACCTTGTTTAGATCTCTAAAATTTGTGCATATTCTAATGTTATTATCATGTTAGATACAAGTACAATATTTGAAATCCATTCTGCTTAATCGATGGACCGGATAAATCCTGCATCCAATAATTTATTCAACTCAGCTTTAACCATCAGGGCGATGTGGGGATGCATTTTTCTCAATTTTTGTTTGACCGATTTGATTCTGTTTGGTAGAGATAGATGATGCATCAAGAGATCCAAATCCAATCTTGGTATGTCAGAATAAGACCAACCAAATTGATATGTCGCTCTTCAAAGAATTTGGTGAATGCAGGCTTTTCCTGTTCTGTCATAGACGTTGCCAAATGTAGAATCTTTTCCTTTTCAATTGTTCCCAAATTTATAGACTATGCTGGTTCTACCAATACTGATGATCTGTCATGGTAATGCTCTGGAAGGGTGTCAAATTTTCCATCCTTCAGTGCCTCAGAAAGATTTTCACTATTAGATATGTTCTTTATTTTTTCTTTTTCAAGATCTAATGCTACCTCAAAAAGGTTTTCACCATTAGATCTATTTTTCCTGTTGTCATTTTTGCAACTGGAAGATTTGGCACCCTCCTATTTTGAAGTATCGTTATGAGTGTTATGGATATAACTTGTATCAGGTTTATCATTGCAAAGATAGTTTATGATGGCATCATCATTTGAAAATACTGGTAAATGAATAGGTTTGATGGGTTCCCAGTCAATATGTTCAGGATGCCTCGAGGGTAATAAGTCATCAAGTTGAGTAAGGTCGACGGTTGTAAGTGTTCTGATGGCCAAGTGGTCAAAGTTGTCAGTGGGAATGTCGAGGTCTATGATAGTACTCACCTCTAAGTCATTTGTCTCACTCAATGTTTGTTCGTCCTCACTTGAGTCATCGATATTCGTTGATCCCATTACAAATGGTATATTTCCTAAACTTTGTCCCTCCTCTCGTAAGGGTGTATATGCTTGGATTACATCAATTTTTTTGTTAGTGTATGATGTTGCAGATAAATGATCCCATTCATACTCATTGGAATCTCTGTCAGAACCATCTCTCATTTGAAGAGTCCTTTCTACCACTTTCTAAGTTACTTCTTCTTTTGATTCCCCTATATAGCCTAATCCTATTTTGTCTTTAGGCTGCAGTGTTAGGGGTTGAATAGGTTCTATTATACCATCCTTTCTTTTTCCAATTGGTCCTTGGCCTTCATAACCTATCTTCTCTAAGATAGCCTTTCCTTTTCCATACTGATCTATTCTTATGCTGATATTTGCCGACGTTGAGGCTTCTTCATCCTTGTATAGCCAATTGAGAATGGATTTGTCTTTTAAGGTACCCGCTTTTACAAATCATTCAAAACCGTGATTGGTTGTGATGAACATGGTGTGTTGGATGTGTGCTTTCCATATGATTTTGGTGATGGCAGAAATTGTGAGAGACACAAAGATTGCTCAAGGAATATTCTCCTAAGCCTTTGTCCTTCAACTGGATCTTGCCTGAAAATTGTTGTGATAGATTATTCATGGGACCTTCATTGTTTGATAAAGTTGAGTCAGCAACAGTTGTTTCTTTTTCCTAGTCCTTCTCAACCCATTTGGATATAAAATTGGTTTGCTTTTCACCACTGGATGCAGTAGAAGTATTGACTTCTCTATTGTGGGGTACCAGAGTGTCTTGATTTTCCTTAAGCATGTTACAAGTCTGGGGATTATTGTTTTCAGCTGATATAGTGACCTCCTGTCCATTGACCAGAAATTTCAAACATTGATGATATGTCGAAGGCACTGCTTGCATTTCATGGATCTATGGATGACCCAATAGTATGTTATATGTTAGCTCCTTGTCTAACACTTGGAAAACTATGTTTTTGACAATCGGTCCTACTTGAATTGGTAGTACAATCAGCCCTTTGGAAGACCTTTCCTCTTCATCATATGCTTTTATTGTTATATTCCTTTTGACATCAATGGCATTGTCGGAATAGCCTAGTGCATGAATTAGTTTGAAAGTACAAATATTTAATCCAGCTCCGCCATCTATTAAGACATGCTTGACGTGGTGTTTATGGATTAGAACCCCTATATGCAAGGCCACATTGTGTGGGTGATTTAATGACACATCATCTTGTTCAGAGAATGACATACAATGAGTTGTGGTCAGATGTCCCACCATAGCTTGAAACTGACAGACATCTAAATTATTGGGTACTGTAGTAGCTACTAGCGCCTGTTCTAGAACTTCTTTATGTGCTGGTGATATTTTAAGATATTTGTGCGGGTATTGTTATGCCTTGCATAAACACCCCATTTTATTTTGGAACAAAATGGGTCCCCCTTTGTTTTTGTTCGTCTTTGGTTGTTTGTTTCGGCCTTAGGAGTTGTTTGTTTTGCTCCTAAGTCTTTCTTTCTTTTGCTCTGTCGGAAGCGAAGCCGGAACCAAATATGGACTTTGAACTTTTCCAAAGTTCCTAGTTTGGATTTAGTTCTGACTCTGGGTCCGCCTGCTCTTTCATGTTTGCTTTCATTATTTGTTGGTTCGTTTGGCACTCTTGGGTCAGTTTGACCTTGGAGTTGTTTGTCGGTTTCCTTGTGTTTTGTTTTGCCCCAGCGGAAGCAGAACCGAGATTGGAATTGAACTTGGAACTTTTAAAATTCCAAATCATGTTCCCGTTCCGACTCTGACTCTGCTCATTTGCTTTGTCTTTTTGTTGCTTTGGTGTTTGGACCGGGTTCGGTTTTTGTTCCAGTCCCGCTTCCCTTCGTGCTTGTTGTTCTCATTGTTTCTTGTTCTTTTGTTGGGACTAGAGCTGGAATTGGGACTGCACCCGTAACTTTGTAAAAAGTTTCCAGTTCAATCTTGGTTTCGTCTCCACCTCTGATGTCTGGGCTTGCTTGTCCTTTTCGTGGAACCAGAATCTAAATGAAATTTGGGCGAGAAGGCTTTTCAAAGTTTTCTTGTTCCATTTCATTCTTGACTCTGCGTCTGCCTTGCTTTTGGTGTTCTCTAGAGTTGATTGTCTATTCACATTGTTCGCTTTGCCTCTGACCAACCGCATTAATGGCATTAATTGTAGCATCTTCGCACGCGTGAATTGATTTCAAATCTCTAATTATGTTTAACTGGCTCATTATCTTTGTTATTCGAGACGTTTAAGCACATTAGAGCCAGGAAGACCTTGAGATGAGAGATTTGATTGCATAAGCGAGTCACAAAGCAAATCTTGGTTGGATTTTCGTCTTTCCTTGAGAGAATTTTGAGGTAGGGTTCTTCTCTTTTCTATTTTCTTGTTTTGCGTTGTTTCATTGTTATGTCATCGTGTTCTAGCACGTTCACAGAAGGTTTTCTTCTGAGAATTCTTTGCCCGTTGTTTGTTTTGTTTCTTTTGTCTTTTATTCCTTTTCCGTTCTGTTTTGTTTATTTTATGTTTTGTCATTTTTTTGTCATTTTTTCCATTTGCTGTCACTTTCATGACAGGTGGGTTTTATCGTGCCTTAGTTTCTAATTAGGGCTTTCATTTGCAGGGTTTTTTCATACTCTAAATGCCTGAATTGTTTTGGAACCCCTTTTGATCTCATTCCCGTGTCGACTCTATGTTTTCCGTGTTGGGTTTTTGTGATGCCCTAATTTTTAGAGTCGGCGTGTCGAGCAAGCTAGGGTTTGCTCGACAACTTTTACAAATTGTCTTTCCTGAGGTTTAAATTGGCTTTAGTACGGTTGACCTAGTTGGGGGGTTAAGCCTTTCTAGTATTGATTTCCTCATAAGCCCATGTGACCTAGGTTTTTAAAATCCATATGACTGTGTCTTTGGAAAGGACCTTATGTTTTGCATATTGAATTGGTGGAGCCGAACTCGGGAACGAGCTTGTCCTGAAGTTGTTTTCCATTTTGACTAGTTCCTAAACTAGTTCCGCTTCCGGTCATTGTGGTTTTGAATCTTTATACTTATCATTGAGTGGAATCGGAGCCGGGATGGAAATTGAATTTGGAACTAGCGTTAGTCTCTAGTTTGGTTCCTATTCTAGTCCCAATTCCAATCCTCTCTTGGTTCCTATTCCAATCCTGGTTCTGATCCTCTCTTAGTTCCCATTCCAATCTTGTTTCGGTTCTAACCCTGCCATTGTTGAAATCTGTTTTATGTGTCCTTTTCTTGGTGTTTCTTTGGTTTCGCTTCCGACAAAGGTAGGTATGGACTGATGTATTGTTTTCCATGTGTTGATCACCTAACACAAGAATTTATTACAAATATTAAGAAATGTCTGGAGCATCAAATGAGGCTTCTCAGAGGATCCAACCTGCAGAAACTTCAAGGCATGGGCTAGGCCAAAGAATATTAAAGTGGAGCAGCTCCCCTACACTTTGAGGTGTAAACATAAGGAAGCTACCCTCACCGCCAGTAAAGTTGATTCTGAGTGGGCCGATATTACTGACAATAATTTGGGTCCTTTCAATTATGAGGAATTATATGAGGAGACATTTAGTCAGGATGAGGTTACAGGAAGAACTGAAAGGATTGTTCAATCAGGTTTGGCTCATGTTGCACTCTTCCCCTTGTTTGTCCAATGTCTGGAGTTGATCCTTGTAGCAGCTGGAGCATATAATCCTGCTACTAGGCAGTGTGTGGATGTGAAGGGAAATTTTATCATTGATCTAACACCATAAATGATTAGTTTCATGTTTAATCTACCTGCTCCCAAGAATCTGAGGTGACTAAATGAAGTAG
This sequence comes from Sequoia sempervirens, assembly GCA_007258455.2. NCBI lineage: Eukaryota > Viridiplantae > Streptophyta > Pinopsida > Cupressales > Cupressaceae > Sequoia > Sequoia sempervirens. The sequence goes on from VDFB02000002.1 coordinate 184,240,807, forward strand.
AGGCATTGAAGCTCTACAGTGATAAGAAGGAAGCCAACAAAAATCATATGAATAAGACTTGGATGAGGGTAGAGAAGAAGTCTCTCACTAAGCTTCATGATTAGCCTAAAACTGCAGACTTCTACAAGGAGGTTGGGGACATAATAATGATGCTCTCCAGGGTGTTCGGAAAGAGAGATGCCTTTCAATTTAAAGAGTGGATGTTTCCATTTATCTAGACTATCTTGGATGGCAAACAACAGTTTGACTAGTCTATGGTGGTGTCTGAGAGTATTCATAATCAAATGTTGAGAGTGAGAGAAACCAAGAGTTTCTTTATGACCTCTTATGCAGTATATGTAGCTGCTATAATCGAATTTTTTCCTAGATTGAATGCAGTGGGTATATTGGGAGAAGCTCAAGGGAAAAATAAAGTATGGAACCACTATGACCATCTTACCTTGAAAACATCAGAGTTACATTATAGGAGGGTTAATGATGCCTACCTTTATGTCATCATTAATAGACTCATTGGTGATGTTGGTTATAAACTGAGTAGGGAGGCCATGACTTTTATTGTAGAATGGGGACATTGGTATATTCAAAACCCCAAATTTACCTATTTCAGATTATCTGTTTTTGATGGCCACCCTCACCGACTGCCTAGGTGTTGTAGCAACAAAATTATATTGATGGAATTCATATATCAGGCTTTGAGGGTTAACTTTAAATTTGACACTAAGCACAAGACCGGTTGTCATAAGTTTCCTATGAAATTAGGTGAATATAGTTGTCTACACATTGTGTCAGCCAAAGTTGCTTGTGATGAATTAGTTTATTTAAAATTGGGTTTATACACTTCCAGGCTACATTTTGATCCTAAGCATAAGATGTAATCCCTGCTCCCTAGTGTCTTTAATAAGCATTTCAATCTATTAGAAGACTTCTGGTTAGATCTCCAGGATGAATATGATCTTAGGAAGAGGAATTATGAAAGATTACCTATCCCACTCATGGTGGAGTTTGGAATAAAGGAGGACATTCCAGATACATTGTTTGATGATAGGGTAACTTTGGATCCCCAGTATGATGCAGATAATATAGGCACCAAGGATCTTGATCCATTGGATTGGAATGTTGAAGAATCTATTGATATAAAATAGGTTGTAAGACTAGTCTTGGATAGAAGTGTACATTGGGTCAACTTGAGGATTAATCATCCAGAGGCTCAACCATCTAAGAAAAGAAAGACTGTTGGAACCACTCAGTACAAAAGGACAACAAGGAGAATTCCTCCTAAGGAACCCTTAGAGTTAATGCCTTCTTCTGCAGAGGAGGAGATGGTTTCCCAAGACCTCCCAGAGATGCAAGAAGGGGAAACTATTGTAGAGGTTGATGCTTCTACATCTGCTGCTAAGGAAGCATCCACTCAACCCCTTGTTGCAGACCAAATAGGTGAGGAAATGACTACAGGAGCTCTCCACAAAGAAGTTGAGTTATTAAAAGAGGAGGAGCCTGAGATGGTAATACATGATATTGCAACAGATTTAGAAGCCACCCCATCTAATAAAGAGGCTCATGTGGTTGCATCCCTTGATGTAACAAATGATGCAAGGACTGAGCATATATTGACATAGAAGGACCAGTGGAAGCTCTTTGAGGATGCCAAAAGGGAAGTTGATGCCAAGGAACAAGTTGAGGCATTGGCTAAACAATAAGAAGAGGATGCAAGAGCACAATCTAACTTTGCAATCAAGCAACAATAATTGGAGGCTATGGTTAAGGTTGATGAGTTGGCTCAGCAACAACAAGAGGAATAGGAACTCAAGATGAAGGAAGAGAGGGACAAGATGATTCTGTAGCAGAATATCCATGACCTTAAAGAGGAAAAGGTTACTCAGAGAAGAGAAAGGGAGCTCTTGAAGCCAAACTCAAAGCACAAGAGGAGGCTCATAGGAAAAGGGAAGAACAAGAACATTTAAAAAAGGAGAAAGAGGTTGTTGAGATTGATTTGTATGAGAAGAAGACAAAAGAGGCATGGGATTATGTTGAGGAGCTAAAGAAGCAAAGAGACAAAGTGTTGGAGGAGAGAAAATTAGAAGAAGAACATTTGAAGCAAGAGTTAGAGCAGCAAAATGTGTAGGAGGTTGACTCTATGCCTCGAAGTACAATATTACAACCTTTGTCTTCCACTACTGCTACTTCTTCTTCAGCTCAAGTAGTTACTACTCCCATTTCTCCTACCTAGTTAAAGCTTGATTTAGAAAGGAAGCAAATAGTTCAACCACAACCATTGAACTGGGATGAAATGATGAAAGAGATTGAGAAGGAAAGACCTAAGAAGAAGGCCAGGGTTCTCCACTTCACCAGGCTTACTAATGCAGGAGAGATCATTGTTGAGTGTGCAATACCCATAATGGATAAGAACCAAGAGGATATGCAAATGATTGATTATCAATTGGGCACGGTTAATTTGGGAAGGCCTACAAGAAATCAACAAATGAACTTAATAGATATTGTGGCTTCCTCTACCAAGTCCCGGATGATCAAGGATAAGCAAAAGAAGGATGAGCTTAAGGCTCAATTAGATCAATTGCATAGGTTTTTGAAGGAGGTTTCAACTCCAATCTCTCAACATGTTGCTTCCCCTGAATCACCAATCCTATTAACAAAGAAGGAGGCAGATGATTTGGTTCAGATGAAGAGCAAGGTGGGAATGCTAGAGAAATGGTTGGATAAGCTCAATCAAGAAGTTGATAGTGTTCTTGCTGATGGTTTTAAGATTCACAAGGTAGCTCTTGAGTTGGCAGGGGATCTAGATCAACGTACCAAAGATCTAGATAAGCAAGATAAGGAATATAAGGAATATGTTAAAAGGCTTGAGGACATTGATAAAGTACCTAAGTCAACTTTGTTTGAACATTCAATTCTTGAGGAGGATAGCGCATATTTTGCTGAGAAAGCTATGAGTATAATAAGGTATAAATCCAAGGCTATTCATGTTCATCAAGATGAAGTTCAAGAAATAAGTAAGGATTTGAACCAACAGATTGATGAATGGGAGGAAATTGTAGCCATTCTAATCAATCTAGATACTTCAGTTGAAGAAGGCCTTTCTTTAGATAAGATGAGGGAGAGATGGAGGGGTAGATTTGAAGACATAATGCAAAAAGGAGATGATGAGGAAGATCTATTATTAGATCGGTTTATGGATATCAGGGAAGAAGCAAAGGTTGCTAAAAGAGAATTGATTAAGTTGAAGGAGGTACAGGAGTTGGTTTCAGCCGAATTAGGGAGGATCAAATTTGAAGATGATTGGTTGGATGGACCTGATTCAGGTACTCTTCAACAAGTGTTTGAAAGCTATGATGAATATGTCCTTGATCATGCAATGTAGGGATAAGTTGGCAACACATCACCTTCTCTTGACTAGACACAACGTCTCCTTTTCTCCTCTTTTGTAGGGCTTTGATGTGGATTCGACTCCAGTTCTCTTTTTCAGTTCGGCCTTCTGTTTTGAATGTCAGAATTTGTGCAACATTTTGCTCCAGTCTTCTATCTCAAAGTTCAACAGTTCAGTTCTTCATTTGGTTATGATTCCTTGATTTGTGGATCTGGATTCCAAATTGGGAGGAATTTGTGCATACTTGACCTATATGTATTATTTTGTTCCATTTTGTAAAGGTCGGCTAATTGAAGAAAGATCAATCACCTGATGATAGAAAATAGTGATTAGATCTAGGATTTTGATGTTTTAGCAGAGATACTATGGAAATATCAGTTGAACTTGGTTATTTTATAGTTTACATACATTTTCATGTTATTTTTTGAAGTTTGGACCTATTTTGATAAGGTTAATGATACATAATCAATCCATAAGCCAGTGATTTTGTTGTGCTTAAGTGTTTCTTATTTGATGAAATTCAATAGAAGGAACTGGATTCAAGATTATATCATTGGGTTATCTTTGAGTGAAGTTGTTATTA